>JANVFU010000006.1:1800000-2029793 GCA_027921405.1 Lentinula detonsa
GGACAGGTTCAGCCGTTGGTCAAGGTGTGTGCTTTATCGTATGAACGAAATACCTGCTAACTCTTGTTTTGAGGACGCGACGGAGTGTTTTGATTGTATACCAAAACCAACGCCAAAGTCATTTCCAGTATGTACGATTAGGTCGACGCCGAGTCAACCAATTCATTGTATCGTTTGGAGTAAGAGTTATCTTATGGGGTGCGTATGTTCTAACTGTTCATTTCTAATCATTGTGATTTATTAATCGTTGTTTTAAAGGCAGCTCTTTGGAAGAGACGAAGACGCGGGAGAGACATCTGAACTTGACGAGGCTGAGAACAACGGTGAAAATGGTGAGCAAAGTATCTCATACTATTGGACCTTTTCTGGACTTTTTTCTAGTCGAAGAAATTGCCAACCTCAGAAAAGAAGCACAATCGTTTTCTCGAGTCCGTGCTGCTATACGAAGCTATTCCCCAAACTCCACCTCCACAGCCGACCAGAACAACGACCCAGCAAAACTTGCCTTCCAAAAAATATTCAGCGCCGATATCCAAAATCTACTTAATATGGGGGATATGTGGAAACATAGGGAACCGCCTGTGCCGTTGGATTATGATCAGATCATCAGTGGCACTTCCATTCTCGACAGGCAGGGCTCAAGTAAAGCGAAAGAGGAGAGGAACAGGATAAACGGTGCTTCATCGCTGAACGGAACCGGGAACAAGAAGACGGCAGAAAAAGTAGTGATGAAGGATCAGAGAAAATTGACTTTGAAAGAAAATTTGATGCTGTTCAATACGAGGTGAGGATGCAGGCCTAACTCCGACAATGCAATAGTTTTTCCCCTGTCTTTCGACTCACTCAACTCACGCATTCTCTGCCTATTTCCGCCCTTCCTTCTCCTACAGTGTCCAATCGCTGTCAATGCGGCTTTCGACCTCCCAAGTGCAAACGATTGAATTCGACAAAGACGATGAGGACACGTTGGATTTTGTGACTGCGGCGTCAAACCTGAGGTCGGCTGCATATGGAATTGAAGGGAAGAGCAAGTGGGAGGTTAAGGGTGTGTGTTCTTCCCGTTGTCATTACTTTTCCTCGGTTTCGCTCGTTCCCCTTCAGCTCCATCTCCCCTTCGGTTTTTAGACCACGCTTACTATCTTTTTTCATAGAAATGGCAGGAAACATCATCCCTGCGATCGCCACTACAAACGCTATCATAGCAGGACTTATTGTCCTGCAAGCTTTGAATCTTCTTCGTGCTTCTCCATCAGCTCGCCCTTCTCCTTCCGAGCCGGTCAATGCCGCCACCGCAACCCCCTCGTCGTCTTCCACCGTTGCCAGCTCCGCAAGTGCCGATTACTCCCTCCTCCGAAACGTTCACATCCAACTCAAACCCTCTGTCCCTCTTTCGTCCGTTACATGTTCATCTCCAAACCCGAATTGCGGCGTATGCAGGGACGTGTATACGCTCGTGAGGTGTGACAGGACACAGACGACGCTGAGGGATGTTGTACAGGGGGTCTTGGGTTGGACGTCGAGGCAAAGTCAGAACAGAGAAGGGGCAAATGAGAATGGACAGTCACAGAACGGCAACAGGAACGAGAACGAGAACGGATCGAATGACGACGATGATAAGGTGAATGAAGGTAGCGAGAGAAAGGAAATTTCCGTATACGAAGATAAACGGATCCTCGTCGATCCTGATTGGGATGATAACCTAGATAGGACGTTGGATAGCTTGAACGTGGGGAGGGGCAAGTTTATCAGTATCGTTGATGAGGAAGGGGATTGGGAGACAGTTCAAGTTGTGATTGGAGAGTTGCCGTGAGTTCCTTTCTTCTTTGGTTTCAGGCAGAGTTTTTTTTCATAGATATACTCATCGCATGATTTTCTTTCGTGACAGTGCATCCCACCCATCTACAGCTTCACCATACATTCTACCTTGCCCGCTTCCAAAACTTGTCAAGAGGAAAAAAATAAAACCCCTTGTGCCCTCAGTACCATCGACGCCGCCTCCTCGGTTGTCGCTGAAAAGGTCTCTACCCACAGATGCTGACGATGGTGATGTTATGATCATCGACGGTCACAACGGGAACGGTCGAACCAGGGATGGGGATGGAGAAGGCCAGCGCGCGCTCAAAAAGCCAAGACTCGGCGCATACGATAGTCAGAGGGATGCAAAGACAACGACACCCACGATGGACCTCACAAGTCCGAACAAGAGAAAAAGGCTGGAGGAAGACGGGTTGGTGTTGATGGATGGCCCCGGGGAGGTAGACGAATTTGAAGAAGATGTTATTGTTATCGATGATGATTGAGAGTGTTGAGACCTGCGACGAGGCAGAGAGAGGGGAGTAGAGGAAGAGGATGCGCTGTACAAGGATTGAAGAGACAGTACGAAGTTTCCTTCGTTCTTGGTTTTTTTTGTACTCTGCTTTTTGGCTGCCGAATCACTCAAAGTCACTCAATTACTGCTATCTTGTGTTTTGTCCCCATGCGATGTTTGTAACCTTTTCCTCTGACGTTTTTGTATCATATCATTATTTTCAAATATTGCTAATAATTACTTCTTACTATTCCCTAGACTTCACGCGGCAGTCAGCGTCCTTGTTGGATGTGTTTTTACGAAATTTCCTGCGCTTGGAAAAAAGCCGCAGTTAGCAGTGTTTGTACATTGTAAGAGGAGATGAAAGGTAGGAGTGTGAGCACGGTTATGAACATGATATTCAAGTTGGACAAAATATAGAGGCATGCGGCTTCGAGAGACACTAATACATGTTTTGGTGGGTAGTCTTGAGGCCAATTTATTATATATCAGGTCAATGTATATTCTCTGTATAACAGTTTGCATTTCCAAGCCCTTGACTAAAGCTAGAGAACTTTTAGCGTGTAATGAACACAGTCCGATACCATTTCAGATCCTCAGAGGGCAAACCGAGAGCTTCACAAGCTATATGAACAAGTTCGTGTATGTGCTCTTTGAGTACCTTCAGCTCTTTTTGACGGTTCATGGCAAGGCGGATGATCATGTAAGTTTCTCCATAATCTTCGTCATAGATTTCCGGAGCACGACCCTCAGGGTTTTCCCAACGATCAATCGCGGGAGGCTCTAAGAACCTACAGCACATTTGGATCAGCCAAGTTTGAGAAAGACTATAAACACACATTGTATTTGGCTTGCATTCCGCCCATTTACTTGGGAGAACTTTGTAGTTATAGTGTTCTTCCACCATGCCCTGAGGGGGTTCGCCAAGAAGTTCCAGCACTTTGCTAAAGGGTATAACCCAGCCCAGCTCATATAATGGTGCATGGTGTCCCTGAACTATACTATGCACAATGGGGGGTGTATCATCAATGTTCCGAATTAGAGGGAAGATATCGGATAAACTGAAGGTATGTCAGAGTTTTTTCGGAATAACAAGCAGTGGGAGCGGACTTACGCGTGGGGTGATAAGTTGCGATGCACGACGGCTGGACGCTTAATGAATACAGTCCGGTACCATTTCAGATCCTCAGAGGGCAAACCGAGAGCTTCACAAGCTATATGAACAAGTTCGTGTATGTGCTCTTTGAGTACCTTCAGCTCTTCTGGACGGTTCATGGCAAGGCGAATGATCATGTAAGTTTCTCCATAATCTTCGTCATAGATTTCCGGAGCACGACCCTCAGGGTTTTCCCAACGATCAATCGCGGGAGGCTCTAAGAACCTACAGCACATTTGGATCAGCCAAGTTTGAGAAAGACTATAAACACACATTGTATTTGGCTTGCATTCCGCCCATTTACTTGGGAGAACTTTGTAGTTATAGTGTTCTTCCACCATGCCCTGAGGGGGTTCGCCAAGAAGTTCCAGCACTTGGCTAAAGGGTATAACCCAGCCCAGCTCATAGTATGGTGCATGATGTCCTTGAACTATACTATTCAAAACAGGGGGTGTATCATCAATGTTCCGAATTCGGGGGAAAATATCTGATAAACTGAGTGTATGTCAGTAATTTTTTGGAGTAGCAGGCAGCGGGAGCTTGCTCTTTGGATGAGGCGTTGTGAGACATGAAGGTTGGAAACAGATTTCGATAATTTTTCAGTAACGTCGTCGAGCTTAAGTATGCTGAACCACGTGATTTCGGACGTAACAAGTGTGGCGTCTACTTACCTCTTTCTGGAAATACGATTGTTTTGTTTGAAAACTCAATATGTGTGTGAATACTTTATACACAACAATTGATCAGTGTGTATGTGGAATGATGTTTTCACAAAAATTGACTCGACTTCGACATAGATGTGTAAGTAGTAAGTAAGAAGAATCGTGCCACCGCCGTAAAATTGCCACAAATTCGGGTGGCGTAAGCGCTTTCACAATCCCATCTGTGATTGTCACCATATATATTTGAGATGCAAGAAGAGGTGCAGTTTCGACAAAGGTTGGTTGTTCTGCCTCCACAGTTGATGAACAAAATTATAAGAATGTCTTTATTAACACAAGGAAAACAGAAACAATCGCGTTCAATTCGAAAGTACCGCAATCAGGCCTACTTTGAGGCAGGCTCGAACAAGCAGGATACAGCTCTTAGCGCACTAAAGAGTAATCAATTGCTATCTTAGGAAAGAGTTATTCTCTTGTCTTCGTCAGTCATCTGAGTACACAGCGCCACAATAATTATCTCAGTGGACAGTTTATTTTCATTTCTGTTCATACAGATATCCTTGTTGAGACTAAGTTTGAGATACCGGTGGGTCAAAATCTCGTAAGTACGGTTACGAAGGTGAGTACAGCCTTCTTCGATCCTATATAACTAGTATGCAGCGAGTCCTGAGCAGCCAGTTCACCATCATGAGCATCACATTCCAGACTGGCATCCTATTCTCACTTGCTTTCATACTTTCCTTCAGGTTCAATCGTCGACGAACCGAGGATAGCACGCATCCTTTATGGTCACTGATTCTGTACAAATTATGTGGCCCGAATCCTTCTACCTACCCCACAGTTTCGGTTGTACATCTCCCCTGAAAGCTCAAATCCAAATGAAACCCTATCGGGTGCTGTTCTCGAAGTCATTCCTGACTTTTGTATCCTCCTTTATAGGGCTCAGCCAGTAAAGCCCAAAACCTTCTTAGCACAAATCCTGCAGCAAATCACGACAAGTTTTCTGCCATCACCTCATACAGTTCAGATCTCATCTCTGTCCATCCCTCTCCTCGTGGAACTGAAGAGACCAATCAGCCGCAATTGCGTCGATTTGAAAGAATTCATGTCTGGACTCACAAGTTCAATGCTGAAAGCAAGAAATCAAGTCACGGCACAGGTCAGTCATCGATGATTCTCCAGCTTCACAGTCTTCAGTTACCTAAACTTGAAATCGCAGGCCTTATGTTTGTTTTCAATTCCGGAACATCATGACCAGGACGGGGTGTTTTTAATTGCCGCAGTCGGTGAATGGTGGTCCTTTCGGCTGGTTTCACGATCCGATTTCGAAGGGAGAATCTTCCAAGATCACCTATATGACAAGTTACTCCAAGTCAAAGAAAATGAAAAGGAAGATAATGAGGATATGACGCACTTAATGGGTTCCTCTCAAACAGGAGACATGGAGAAGTATCAAGCACAAATGAAAGAAGAAACTCCTGAAGAAATCAGGCTTCGCCACAAAAGAGAACGAGCCAACAGACTGTCGGAACGAGAAAAAACGAGGATTGACTGGTCACAGAACCAGTCCGACCTTCAAAAACTCATTGATGAGGCCGAGGTGAAGATGGGCGAGCCGGGTGTCTATGCCAATGAAAAAATGGATGAATATTCCCACTTACAATCAACATTGGATCGATCATGGCAGCGTCACTGGGGTACTGTTTTCCTTGAGCCAGACCCTGCTTCTAGATCTGGCCTAGTGGACATTAAACAACAGACAGAGTGGTCAAAAGTTTTCCGGATTGGAACTCAAACATCTGCGTCGTACCTCGATCAAATTTCAAACGAATTGGCGCGCCTCGTTGAACAAACTTCACTGGAAGATCTCCCAGTCGCTGATCCGAGTATGTGACATCTGTTTCTATATCTCTGTTTTCATGCTCATGCGCTCTAGTCGTCGAAAGTAATCAAACAGAGCCTAGCCACGTCCAACCTGACCGGGTTCGCACTCAATCTCGTAACCGCAATTCTTCCCGTCATGATTCTTCTCATCCTGGCAGTCGCAATCCTTCTTATGGCCCTGGCAGCCGCATTCCGGATCGTCCTCCTTCCACTACTGTTCGCGCTCGGCCTGGCGGCAGCGATACTCAGGCTCTGACTCGCAACAGCCAGACTGACCGCCGTGCTCCTTCTCGTCCTGTTAGTCGTGCTCCTTCTCGTACTGTCAGTCGTGCTCCTTCTCGAGCTGGAAGTGGTGCTCCCTCTCCTGCGGGAAGCGGCGCTCCCTCCCCTGCTGGAAGTGTTGATCCTTCTCCTGCTGGAAGTCGCGATCCTTCTATTGACCCCGGCAGCCGCGCGCGCAATCCTCTTCGCAGCAGTCGTATTCAGCCTGGTAGCAGCAACATACAGCGCGGCAACCAGGATGAACGCACTAAACCGAGCCGATAGAAACAACACCTTTGAGGAGTGAAATGTTAGTTGTGGATCATACCGTCGAAAGTCATTTCACCTTTTGATTTTGTCCTAAGTAACAAGTGTCTTGTAACCTGTGGAATCTGCATTGTCTGTATAGAAATTATCAAATGTTCACCTAGATTGCACATGAATTTTAGCCTTCTTGAATGTATGTCTTTCAACCGTCAAGCACACGGTTTGTATCAGCGGATCCACTACTCCTAAAGAAATCGAGAAGAAATACGCAATGAACGTATGCAACTCTGAGTTGGTTTCTTACCGAACAATCGTTTTAGAATCCTACTGTGCTGGATATAGATGACCGCCTGGGAGTGACATTGATTCGAGCTTGTCTGATACCTGTCTTAAGGATTGAGCAATACACACTGGTCAAAGGGCGAGTATTTATCTGTAGGTTCAACATGATGTCAAGAACGACACTCATTTTGTGGGGTGTGGGACAGATCGATACGAAATTTCGAGTTAGCGCCAATAGCTCCTTAGAAAATAAGGGGTAAATTGAACAAACGAACTACTTGAAAGCGATTCCCATCTCAGTCAAAACCTCCATTGTCGTCTCATACAGCTCCCTTTGTAGCCTCTCATCTTTTGCATAGGTCGATGGCTCAGATATATTTGCCACAGGCACCAAATACCCACCCTCATACTTCCTTCTCTCCACCTCATCCTTGCTTTTCCTGGTCTCAGCTACCTCCTTTCCCGCAGCAGCAAACGCCGAAGTCATCGCACCTTGCGTCCATGATGTAAAGAAAAGTGGTCCAAGGAATACTTTAAGAAGCCAGCCGAAGAAGGGAACAGAGTTGAGGAATCCGCTCGCGCCCACGGTCATGACAGCGCCTGGGTGTACAGCGAGGCAGGTTATTGGTGAGTACTGAGCTTTGAGGCGGGTTTGGAGGTTTTTGATGTGGAGTATGTTCGCCAGTTTCGAATGTCCTGAATGGAAGGAACACAACATATTGTGATGGAGTTGACGGCAATAAAATAAAAGGGGAAATCAGGAAAACGCACCATAGGTAGCAAGGTAACCGGTCACTGAATCACCAAATTGTTTATTCAGATTTTCCTTTGCGGCAAATGATTCGGTCGCTGCATGCGTGTGAGCGGTCGATGAGACCTGTGAAGTTCAGTTCGATCAACATCGGAAGCGATAGGTATAACTTCTCACATTGACGATACGGACGTCGGAATCCTCGAGAGTAGCGGTATGCCTCAGCAAGGGCAGCAAGGTTTCTGTAAGCACGAAATGGCTGATATGACTGAAGGAAGAGCACGCATATAAGGATTGCATAATTTCAGCACATAGAAAGGATATCACACACTTGACCACCATTATATCAAGCAAACCGTCTTGGTTGAGTTTGTAAGGGCCGAACGATGAGCTATTCAAGGTGATCAGTGTGCTTTATTTCTCCTTAGAAGCCCAAGAGGTACTGGGATGCATTGTTTACTACGGAAAGTCATCAATGGAACCTGTTATCAGTTGAGCAAAACGGGGAACTCACCCAGGATATCCAAGCGTTCCTCCTTCGCGATAAACTCTGTTGCAGCTTCCTTCACTGACCGCGGATCCGATAGGTCAAGCTGAAGCCAATGAATGCTCGCTTGATTGTCGTTACCACTCTTCTGCAGCTTAGCTTCTATTTCCTCAATTGCTTTCTGAGCTCTTCCTTGATTCCGTGAGCCCATGTAAACTCTTGCGCCTCTCCGAGCCAGAAATTCAATGGTAGCATAGCCGATTCCAGTGCTTAATCGTTGAGTAGTATCAATGAAGGTTACGGTGCTTGAATGGAGTGTTAAACATACTTTCCGCCAGTGACAATTGCCACCTTGCCATGAAGGTCTACGAGCTCATCTTCAGTAATGACTTTCCGCGAGAAGAACATGCTTGTTCAGATGTTGGATTCTCCAAGTCATATCTGGATTATGTCACGAGTACATAATTTGTCCTTCGTCACCACTTTTCGGGCCGTTTCGACTAATAAGTAAACGTGGGTCTAAAGTTTGATTCGAAATTTTCTTTCTCGCACTGATAGGTATCCTTTACACTCACCCAATGATGATGAATACAATCAAATGTCGTTTAGATTTGCTTGATACTTACGTTCCCACTAAATCTTTTACACCCTTCGCAATGGACCAAGACTTTGATAGAATTGCATCTTCCTGGTTCGCTCAATTTTCGCTCTCTCTCAGGCAGCAAGATGTCCCAGGCTGTGTATCACTCTTCCATTCCAGTGGCTGGCTTCGAGATCTGCTTGTCTTCACCTGGAACTTGCGTACTTTGAACGGCCATGACCAGATCCTGAATTACTTAACCTCAAACATGAAATTGACGACTATATCTCAGCTCAAGCTTAGTTCAGATGATTTATATTTCAAACCCTCTCCAGGTGATCTCCCCGGAAGTATATCCTCTGGATTCACGTTCTCTACACCTATTGGAATTGGAAGAGGTCTCTTCACGCTGACTCCGACAGATCCTGTGTCTGGAATATGGAAAGCGTTCACGTTATTAATGTCTCTGCACAGTCTGAACGATTATGAGCCAATCGGTGCGGAACAAGGGAATTATCACGGTAATGCAATGTGCTGGTCAGAGGTGCGGGAACAGAGGGCCCGTGTGATTGAGGCAAATCCACATGTTCTTATCGGTGTGCTTCCTTTACGCTTGCATTATCTTGAACATTGATGGAATGATTTTCTATAGTGGGTGCAGGTCAGAATGGGCTGCAGGTTGCTGCGCGTTTCAAGCAAATGGGAATACCTACTCTCTTGATTGAGAAGAACAAACGTATCGGGGACCAGTGGAGAAAAAGATATCCATCTCTGACTCTACATACCACGAAAGAACACCACACAAGTGCGTCGAATCCTTTTCACCCCGTAGTTTTGAATACATTGTCACCTATGGGTATTAGTGCTATACCAACCGTATCCTGAAACCTGGCCCCGGTATACTCCTCGAGACAAAGTTGCCGACTGGTTAGAGCAGTATGCAGTCTCACAGGACCTTGTCGTATGGATGCAATCCCAACCACTTCCAACGCCTTCTTATGATGAACAAAAGAAGGAATGGAGCGTGTGCATTGATAGAAATGGACAAATCCTCACGATTCATCCGAAACATATCGTCCTCGCCACAGGTACTCTAGGTGGAGCGTACACGCCGAGCGTAGAGGGTCATAGTATTTTCAATGGATACACCCTTCATTCGGATTCATATACCGGCGGGCCTCAGTTCTATGGAAAGCGTGTTGTTGTAGTAGGGACCGGGAATAGCGGTGCAGATCTCGCTCGCTCTGGATATCCATGTCCGAGGTGCAAAATCTGTCACGTTATTGCAGCGTTCCTCAACTTGTGTCCAATCATCAAAAACGGTGGTAGAGATGCTTGACCGAGTATGGGCACCGGATATACCGACCGAAGTAGCCGATTATAGAGCCGCTGGGACGCCATTCAATTTGATCAAACAAACCCTCAGAGAACATAAGGACGAATATTGGGAGAAAGACAAGGAACTCCTGGAGGGGTTGATAAAGGCCGGACTCAATGTTGATCTCGGCCCTGATGGAAGCGGGATATTGCCTTTAGTTTCTGAACGAGGGGGAGGTGAGATCCTGTTTTGTAGATATTACTCAGCTTTCTAACGTTGAATTTTCGACCGCCTTAGGGTATTGTAAGCACTGAATATCAATGTTCTCAGTGTGTGATCCCTCAATTCTTTGAAACAGGGATGGATGTCGGATGCGCAGATTATGTCATTTCCGGAAAGATCAAAGTAAAATCTACATCGGGAATTAGGAAGTTTACAGAGACTGGGCTCATGCTTGAGGATGGCACGGTCTTGGAAGCTGACGTCGTCGTATTTGCGTACGCGTTTTCATGCTCCCTACACCACTAAATATCTGCCTTCTTCTGAAATTTTCGATCCTAGGACTGGGTTTGTCAACATACGTACTGTCATGAAAGAAATATTCGGTGACGCGATTGATAAAGCGGGACCTGTTGGGGGCGTCGACGAGGAAGGGGAGGTGAAAGGAGCATACAGGTCAACCGGACATCCTGGGGTATGATTATTCTCTTCGTGCTGGGTACTCAATAACACTGACGGTCAGTTGTGGTATGCACCTGGGGATTTTCAATTGTCACGCTTTGGTTCAAGATTCTTGGTGCGTACCTCAGCGAGGTCTGAATGAAGCCTTGCCTCATCTTACTGAAGTTCGATAATAGGCAATTCAGCTGCAGGCAATCGAGCTTGGCTATATGAAGCAGGGTATCTAAATCAGACCTGTCCCTGACGATGTAATAAATATCGGTACCATTATTTTCGAAGGGTACCTACCCTCTTATTTACTTAGTGGTTAATGACACCCCTCCACTTCCGATAGCTTTTGGCATCGAGCGACGACTAATCGGCACTTACATCCAGGGAAGCATAACAAAAAAAAAACAGGGACCTTTAGCTCTGGCCTGAGTGCGGAGGGAGGAGGAGGGACTATCTTCAGATGTCACAACGAGGACGGGTTTCCCGGGCCGCCAAAATTATTCTTCTGAACAATCACTGTTACGCTTTTCTGGCTTCAAAGCGGAATTTTATCAGAATGGACTCATAAGACAGCCTCTTAGAAAGGAGACTAACGAGAACGAGAACCATCGAGAAAGCAAAAGCGGAACAAATACCACATACGTGTTGAGCTTCTGCTGCTGCTCTTACTCACTGCTCAATATTTAGGCTTCGATATCGAGTCAATGCAGGAGCTTCGAAACGGATGCGACTTTGGGAACTTCGCCTTGTATCCTTCCCTATTTTGACACAAGGAAAAATAAAGCCTAGTGGCTCAATCCTATCTTCGGCAAATCTGCGGCTCCGTAATCAGGAAATTTACGAGATTGTGCCGTTTTGTCCTCAATAGGTGTCATAGGGAATCAGAGAAGTTCTACATTCTCGGATACATTCGAAGCTTACTATAACTCTCGCTGCTGACTATTCTGTGGTTCTTCTGGTCTCTTTGGAAAGTGTTCATTCCGAGGATTGTTCGAGGTCCGCTTCTGACACTAATGTCGTATCCGGAGGTAGTACTCTCTATGAATGTCGCTCACCTAGCCAGTCCGAATTAGGTGAAGCCAAGCAATGTCTCAGAGAGTTCTTGAATGCTCCTCAGGTCGTCGTTGGCCTTGGCAATGGACCTGCATATTCAGTCTTACATCTCGTGGTTGATGTTAATTATGCGCTACTGTGTAGTGTAACGGTATAAAACTGCCACCATTTGTTTCAGTTCAGTCGCAGCTTTACTGTGCTCATTACCTGCAAAGAATCGAGGGATGCTCGTTCAGCTCATTGCTTTAGCTTTCGCGGCCCTACCACAGGTCCTGGCCCACGGTGGTGTGCTGTCTATCTCCATCGGCAACACCTGGTACAATGGATGGTCTCCGTACAACTCACCCACTGGTCAGACGACTATTATCCGCCCCTGGTCAACCTAGTAAGCTATCTTCCTCAGATTCCTCCCTACAGGGCCTTACCGTCTATGTCCAGTAACCCCATCACTGACGCCACCGACCCCACTATATCCTGCAACGATGACGGTAGCTCAGGAGCTTTGCAGTTGACTGCACCAGTCACTGCAGGCGAGAAGATTACCGCATACTGGAATCAAATCTGGCCCCACCCGTACGGTCCCATGGTGAAGTATTCTTGTTGTATAACATCATATCCGGTCTCACTTATTCGTCAAGCTCGTGTACATGGCTCAGTGTCCTGGGACAACTTGCACGGGTGTCAACTCCGACACTCTTAGCTGGGTAAGTTTTGAGGAAATTTACTTCAAAGTTTGTTTAAATAAACTCTCTTGCTCTCTCTTTTTTCTACGTAGTTCAAGATTGACGAATCCGGTCTTATCAACGGCACAGTCTATGATGGATTCTGGGGTGACGGCCTTATGATTGCCGACAACTCTTCCTGGACGACCACCATCCCTTCGACTGTCCCAAACGGGCCCTACCTCATCAGATTTGAGACGATTGCTCTTCACTCGCTCCCTGCAGTAAGTTTCGTTCAAGAACGCTAGCTCTCTCTCTCGCTAATTCTCGAGCTAATCAATATATCTACCAGCAATTCTATCCTGAATGCGCACAGCTGATGGTAACAGGTGGAGGGTCCTTGGCACCCACTGCCGCAGAACTTGTCAAATTCCCCGGAGCGTACTCCAACACTGATCCTGGATGTAAGATTCTTTGCTTTGAGAAATAACGCATAGCGTATGTCGACTGACCTTTCTGTTAGTGGACGTCGACATCTACTCCAACACGGCGCAGACTGAAACCACCTATCCCATCCCCGGGCCACCGTTGTATGGATCGGGTGTAGGTCTTATTTCCCTTTTTTGGGATTCTTGAATTTTGAGATCAATCTTCTTACCTCCAGGGCGTGGCCTCGAGTCCCTCTGGGCCTTCTTCAACGAGTATAATACCTACAACTACAGTTTCCACTACGCCGCCATCCTCAACACCTACCGGACCTACCGTTCCTGAGTATGGACAGTGTGGCGGTACAGGGTTTTCTGGGTCCACAGTTTGGTAAGCTTGCCCCTCTTTCGCTCTTTGGTGTCATACTAACTTCTATACGCACATAGTGCGTCTCCATTCAAATGCAACGTAGTCAATCGTATGTGTTCTCGATTAATATTTCAGTCTGAGTCATTAACGCTGGTGTTTAGCCTACTACTCTCAATGTTACTGAGCGATACGAAATGGGGGTTGATCAGGCAGACGAGATTTTATTCATAAGCATGATTGAGAAATATCTTCGCAGTGTACTTTGTGCGTCATTACTAATATAATTTGATGCATTTCAGTAGCCGTTTTCGGGACTGAGATATATCAGAACATCACCGACAAGACTCAAGATTCAACAAATTGATTCGATAAATACAAGGTGTGACTACATGTAGATTGATACTAGTAGGCTACTGCTACGAGGCTAATCCTTTGGATTTGATTAGAGACATTGCGAGTAGTAGGCTATGCAGGGAGGTGAGTATGGTCTAGGGGTTCAGCTTCAGACATGGATACATACCATTGATGACCTGGCAAGTGAAAGGAGACGCGCTAGAAATGAGGGAAAGTTTAGCGGAGGCAAACATGAAAATTGGCGAATGTCCAAATACCAGACTGTGCCTCCAGTCCATCCAGTGCCACCACATTGGCCGTACTCGGCAACAGTTGGTCCGGTAGGTGTTGAAGAAGGGGCAGAGGAAGTACCGGTACCAGTACCAGTAGCGGAGCTTGTCGAAGAGCTGGCTACGCTGGTCGTGGAAGAAGGCTGAATGGAATAGGATTAGTGCTCTTGGAGGATACTGCTCATCTCTATTTTGACGTACTGGAGGAGAGCCATAGAGTGGAGGACCCGGGATGGGGTAAGTGGTCTCTGTCTGAGCCTCGTTCGAGTAAATATCAATGGTCACTGATGCAGAGGAATTTCATTAGTGAATGCAATCTGGCGAGAACAGGAAACTAACATCCGGGATCCGTGTTGGAGTAAGCACCAGGGAAGGTTACCAGCTCATAAGAAGCCGGTGCTTGAGAGCCACCTCCAGAGACATCCAGTTGAGCACATTCGGGGTAAAATTGCTGTAGAGATCCAAGCAAAGTTATTACCGGAACTAGGAAAGGAAAACTCTTGGTGGTAATACTCACGGCGGGCAAAGAGTGAAGAGCGATTGTTTCGAACCTGATGAGATACGGACCACTGGGGATGGTGGCCGGGATGGTCGTCGTCCAGGAGGAGTTGTCAGCAATCATGAGACCGTCACCCCAGAAGCCATCGTAGACTGTGCCGTTGATGAGCCCTGATTCGTCAATCTTGAACTGGATATAAAAGCATTCATCAGTAGGTGCTTTTTTACTTGGGAACGGAGACCGACCCATTCGAGTGTGTCAGAGTTGACGCCTGTGCATGTGGTACCAGGGCACTGGGCCATATACACAAGCTGTCCGAATATTAGCCTCCGAACATGACAAGACGACGATCAAAGGTACTCACCATTGGTCCATAGGGATGAGGCCAAGGGATGTTCCAGTACGCCGTGATCTCCTCACCAGCGTTGATTGGAGCAGTCAGTTGAAGAGCCGACGACGTTCCATCGTCATTGCAAGAGAGCGTAGGGTCAGTGGCGTCGGTGATTGGGTTACTACGCCTTAATGTCAACAACCAAACGTACATTCAGTCAGTGAAAATCAACCCACTAACTCGACCATGGACGGATGATGGATGTTTGGCCGTCAGGTGTGTCATACGGCTGCCAGCCATCGTACCAGGCGTCACCGATGGCTATAGCGAGTACACCACCGTGGGCGCGGGCCTTGGGCAGTACCATAAGGGCGAGGGCGATGAGCTGAGTAAACATTCTTTGTTTTTTCTTTCCAAATGTTCCTTTTTGCCTTGTGTTCGCTTGGGGAGGAGCTCGAGTTTTTCCAGAGGTAGACCTATCTGGATTTATACCCCTTGACAGACTAGAGCGTTGGGAAATCCGGGACGCGGAAAGAGCCAAACTTGTTAAGACACGAGATGCAAATAAAATAAGATAAATCAGAGTGTCTTCGGCAGCGGAGAAGGTCGGCGAATTGAACTGTTAAACAAACGATTGTTTTGTGTTTCGTCAGGGGAAATTTGTTTTCAATCATGTTCGTTGCAAAGTTGTTTGTAAGAATAATAGACAGGTAGTGTGTCATAGGTACAGTTCTGAGAAGGATTCGCGAAGAAATTTCGGAAAAGAGGCATTGTCCGATACTGAAGCAGTTGCGAGAGTTAGACCGTGACGCGATGTATGATGTGTAAGAGGTTGGCATCACTACCTGAGCTACCTGAGCTTTGGAGTTCAAACGTCCAGAAATAGACTCGCTATGGAGTATGTCAGGACTGCTTGAAGACCGGCTCAATCTCGCCGTCGTAATGGATTACGACCCGCGAATCTTCCGAAGTGAGTGACCCGTGATGGCTAAATGTATACGTGCAATTCGAGTTTCAACACCGAACAATACACAACATAGTTCCGAAGTAATGAAACAAGACTTTAAACTCTTCCAAAACCGCCGGCTGCTTGATAGGTCAGCAAAGCCAAGGCGCATGATATATTTGTGTGCCAGCCACGGCAAAAATGTCAACTCCTGATACAAGAGTGCCTCACCTTGAAAGCCGACACATTCCTTCTATGAACTAGGTGAAAGACTTGGTCAAGGATGAGCACAACGACAAGTACACCTGCTTCTGGAATTAATCATCCAATGCTGACTATTGGTTCCAATTAAGCTCACCGAGAGATTTACTTGGCCGTTTCTAGGAAAAGCCGTTCGATGATACCCATTATATGAATTATGCTTTCGCGCAATCCATAGAGCCTGAGCGCAACCAGGACAGGATCCTCGCCTGCTTTGATAACAATGATTTCCTCTCGCGAGTCGGAATCAGAGTTATAACGTTCGAGGGCATTCGCCAATATGTTGTTTAACTCGCGGTATTCGCGACGTATATCCAAAAAGTCACGGGCGACCTGCTCCCACCGCTTTAATAGCCGTCGACTACGCTCATCATGGGCGAAGAAGAGTTTGAGGGCATTCCGAGCCAATTGATAATCTATGGTAAGGGTTTGACGCTCTATGTTAGCGATTAACTGGACTTCGCCGGGAATTATTTGTGTTCGCTATTTCGTGGGCAAGATTAGTCCTACATACTCTGCACCCAAGCCTGGTTTGTAACTCACCGCTATATGTTCCATCCGCAGAACCCAGGCAGCCCTATCCTCTGTAGTTTTTGATTCTGTTGGAGGGTTATGGACCTCGGGTGAATTAGAAGTAGATACACATCTTGAATCAACAGGTCGTCTACAGTTTCTCGATAACAAGCATGGAAAGGAGTAAGTATTTGACGTACGAAGAAGAATAGCCGTTCCAATGAGGGTTTTGGTTCTGTAGTCTGTGTAACTGAGAATCTGTTGAACGCGATTATTGAACCGAAGCGTTAAATGGACCAGCGGAGCGTACAAGAGTTAGATACTTGTCTTGAAGTTGAAAGACAAAGTGCAGGAAGGCTGTGTATAACAAAAGCTTTTCGCTGTGAGAGCTGTTTGAGTCGTGACACTGCTATCCGTAAGGACATCGATGGATGGGTGCGAGTAGATTATCACTCACGTGGGACGCGTAGTCATATTTATCCTCATAATTCAGCACAAGGCACAGTAATGGTGTTGAATACAGACAGTAGTCGAGCAAATACCTTGCGTTAACCTTATCGTTGTCAGATCTTGCTTGACCATGTTGATGTCCGAAACCATCTCTGTAGAAATACTTATATCGATACATACCCATATACTCAACCTCAAGAAACAATCTAGCGCCCATGTGATGGCCTTCCGTTTTTTTCAATTTGGCTACAACTCTACTTGGAGCACCACGAACTCTAGATAATGGATTCTTCAAATTCTCCGGTCTTTCTCGACTTCGTACCAGTCTAACTACCCAAGCTGTACTTAGCGTAGCCTGTGTCTGCTTCAGCGTTCCACCTTTTCACAAATATATACTGTCGGCTGCAATACTCATGGATCAAGCGTCAGCGAAGTCGTCTGGTCCGGCTATTAGACCAAAATATTAACAGGCAAAGGGAAAGTCATCGGAGGCTAAGGAGGATTCTTTAAATTCTATGACTCAATGGATGTCGGATTCGGAAGACCTTGCAAATCTCATAGCCTTCTTTCAACTCGACCGAGAGCTTCCACAGAACTCACTCGATGTTGACGACAATGATGATTTTAATTCTCGCCTGATATAGTTGAAGCAGGACGAGGAGATTTCCAAGGTCTCCAGTGAGCTGAGGGAGTTTTGGGCAAGAATAGCGGAGGAGGTTCGAATACTAGAAGAGGCGAAAAAGGAGTGTAAACTTTCCGATGAAAAAAATGAGGCTGAATTGAATCGTATGGAAGAAGAAATCAAACGTTGGGTGCCATAAGGTGAGACGGAGCTTGTTTCTTGATACTATCTCCAATGCACCCTCTCCTAGGGACATATCCTCAAGCCACCGTGCAAGTTTCTCTCTATCATTGGACCGGAATCGTAATGCTGGCTACCCAGTCTCTGCTCATTTCAGAATAAAATTCATCAGTTTCATGATTATCTCCGAGGACGACCAAATACCCCTCCTTTTGTTCATCTGTCGTCGAACTTTGCTTCCAGCCCAGGTCTAGGCTACACAGTCGGAAATGTGCATTTGGAGATCGAGTCCGTACACGAGTCTACAGAGGAGTGGGGAGGATTCCTTGTATGAACAGAGGGCCTAGGTACCTACACTTCCATGTAAGGCCCGTCATCATGCCAACTAGTTCATCACGATCATGGTTTCCGGTCATGAGCTGTAGTGGAGTTTGCCTATGGGCGACTAGTCCTGGGTCGCGATGTTAAAGCACCCAACTTCTTGGAAGAAGACAAAAACATCTAACATGTCGTAATGGATTGGTTAAAGTTCGCCAACTGTTCCAGCCCGCGAGGGACGAGCCTGGAGCCTTGCTTGAGCAAGTATACCGGGGTGGTGATTTCAAAATTAGCCGACTATGTCAGTGGACAGGCCACCCATGGCTCCTAACTACAGTAGCATCCATTGGTCAAGCCAAGATACTGCCGTTGAGTTGTGAATAGTAGGTGTGGTTAGTACTGTAACCAAAGGATCTTAATGAGAGTGCGAGACAGGTACTGGTGCATTATGCGGGTCGGCGTTTATGGCAATAGCGAAGCAGAATGTGCTGGAACGGCAAGGAATCCCCAGTTGGACCGTAGCTCGCTGGTCTAGTACGCCAACAGGGCTCGAGAGGATAAACATCGCCTGTCGGGGGGTCACACATTAAACGGTGTGGTCTGCTTACGTTGTTCCATGGCACAATGGTTGTTGGAAGTCCAAGAACTGAACCGGAATTTCTCAGATACCGTGGTCACTCAGTGGCTTGCTCAGCGATCCATGATCACCTTCAGAAGAGAAGTCGCTAGTCGGGGGTGGAGCGTTTAGAACGATAGCGGCGTCCCTAGACACTAATACGCGACAAGATCTGGACGGTGGACTCAACAGTCCTCACACACTGACTTCGTGTTCTTCTCCTTTCTCTGTGAATATGTCTCCTTTCTTTCCTCTTGCTATATGTCTCGCCTCCTAGCCGCTTACATCTGCTGTCCATATTCATTGATCATTCACATTCATCCATATGCCTACTATGACTGTTACGATGCAACGACCAGCCATCCCAGTCTTATTTGTGATGCTTGGACTTGTATTTGGTACATAGTTTTCCCTGCTCCTGGCTCCAAAATAGTGGCCTGCGGGGGTTAATTTAATACATACACGCACTCTCGTGGTTTGCGGTTGGTTTGCGGTATGCAGAAAACTCGTCTCAACTTTGCAGTCTCATTCACGAACTAAACCTTTGTGGGAGAAGCTCGAGAGCCATAGCTCTAACACGCTCCTACGAAGCTCGCGTTATCCCTGAATTCCAAGAGCCTTGTATGCGGTATTCGCGTCAGTTTTCTTGCTTCCTTCGGATTTTGGAAAGTCGTGGATGTAACGCGTTACGACGATGGTTGGTTGGATGGTTACGGAGGTATAGAGTGTTTGTCTCGACCGATCCGTTGTCTTCGAGACACTTCTGGGCCCCTTTGTATTTCCTGCAAGCCTGAATGACCAAGGTGTACAGGAAGTGTCGCCTTTCATGCTCATTATGCCGAGGGCTCCACCTAGGGAAAATAACTAACCCTTTGCCCTCCCTCAGGCATCCCTGCCTTGATACGACTCAAATATAGACCAACTCTTGTGGTGAGCATGCTCATGGGATTAGATTCTAGAACAAGGTACGACGGAAAGCTGTAAGCAGCCACTGAGACTTCTCTCAGATCGTCCGACTGTCGAATCGTCACGACTTTCAGTTGTGCAGTTCGCAAACACATTTATTGATTTATGAACCAATGAATCATTGCTTGAAAATGCGTGGTTCTCGAAAGAAAAGACAAAGGGAAAAATCGATGAAGAGATACCCGACATGAAAAAGGGGAGGGTGATTATAGAGAAGAGAGGGAAATCAGTCCAGAGCAATGCATAGATCCACAAGGACGGAGTCATTTCAATCCGAACTATCCGATCTATGAAAGGGTCTACAAGGAGAAAACCGCAGAAATCTCCGCGTTTGACTAGGAGAACGATTTGCATTATTTGAGCGTCATAGATGAACTCATCCATGAATTGAAAGAGATTGAAAGATGAACCTCGAGGTTTGAGGTTTGACTCGAGGCACGGCTCGAGGCGCTACCCCCGTACGGCGTAAAGAGTTTTGATGAACCTTGATCTATCAAGGATCTGTCTTGAAATATTTGTCTTGAGCTGTCGCGAGGCTCTGACTCGAGGCGCGGGCGGGAGGGAAACGGCTGGCAACCGACGTGCATAGCGTAAAAGATCATGCTCAGAAAAATTCAAAAGCATGTACGCAGGGTAGAACAACTTTGCGATGCGGAGATTTCGGAAGATGGGAATCTGATTCTCAAAGGTATGAAAGACGTGATAAAATTTGAGGTAAAAGACAAGATGGTTCCTTATACCGCAGACGAATCAATTGCGGCGATAGATTGACGGGAGGGCTCAAGAGGAGGCCACCTCGAAAGAAAGGAAGGAGAAAGAACATTGATACAAAGAGAGGAAGAAATGAGGCGCAGTCCTTGTGCACCCGATGCTGAAAGATAGGAAAAAATATGTGGCGCACCCAAAGAGGGAGAGCAGAGCCTCCTGTACCGATTAGTCTAAGCCTCCTCCACTCGGATATGTTTTCTGATAGATAATCGTTCGTAAAACCGATGTCGATTAGATCCATCAATCCTCAAGGCTCGGTTGAGACCTACGGAGTAAATGTACGCAAGGACGATTAGATAAATGATGGATTGGAAATGATAGAACGGAGCTGTAGGGACTTGCTATAAGTGAAAGTGGAAGTGAAAGACTGATATACTCAGAGGATGACCCGGAGATAGATAGATAATCGAGAACCATGAAAGAATCATGAAAGAATCATAAAAGGGACACACGAACAGCCTACTGAGAGCTTTTCTCTTTCGAGATATATTATTGCAGTTCGCAATGATAGGTCCGGAATTGTATTAGACTAGGTAAATATGATTTATCACTTGACAATAATGACAAGCCTCGAGGGGGCAAGACAGCAGACGCTTACCGAACCAGCTCGGTTGACAGCAGCCAATGAGCAGGTGGCAAGAGCAAAGTACAGCTTCTGTTCATGAAGCTACAGCTACAGGCCTAGGGAGACCACTTACACGGAGGCTTACTGCGAACGTCGTGGTTCCGTTGTGCAAGAAGATGCACACAAGCGCCTGTGTGTGAGAGATTTGTTCGGGTCGTTTCGGTCCCACGCCTCCGGTACCTGGCTCGAGCAACCTGAACGGATATTCCAACGTGTTTCTTGCTCAAATATGTCTCTTTGGCCAACTGACAGTACCAGAGACTCAAATAAAGAGTCAGTGCTTCTCCTAGCTTAACCAACTCCTGAAATCTGCCTACGAAACTTAGGATCGCGGCTCATCTTCTCAAATCGATGAAAAGTCGCTGGCTGAAACCCTATCACCCAGCTGAAAGTCGCTGAGCGTAGAAAACGGTCTTTGACGTTATGAGTGTTTCCGAATTGACCTCCTGATTGCTACTCTTTGGTGAGCTAATTGTACCTACTTCTGTCGCCATATCAAGCTGCCCATTGACAAAATGGGACTTATGTTCATAGAGGATTGTCTCGTGGCTTGTATGCGGCGTAAACCCATTGTACGGCTCTACTGAATTCGAAAGCAGTCGGAAGTTTTTCTCGCTCGGGTACAGACTGGCAAATATCAATGCTCGCGCTAGTCCATGGAATGTTCAGCTCCAGGCCAGAGCATCGTAATCCAGTCTTATAACCTCGTTATGCGCACTACGCTCGCTCATCTATCCTTGGCTAGGTTTTCTTCTGGTGCTCTATACCTTTCTACAAAAATCTTCTTCTCCCACTTTTGTCCGGCGGTGACATGACGGATCCTTCCTTGCTCCATCGCTTTGTTGGTGTAAGGAAGCGGGACTTATGGTATAGCCAGCTTCTGTAGATGCGTCGATTTAAGGGCAAGGGGAAACAACAGGGAAAGATTAGGTGTGCACAAAGTTACACTCAATGTACCACCAGATCTCCACGTCAGCAATTCCTCGCTGTCTGGTACGCTTGTGGTCTGGTCAATATACTGGTTTCGTATTCCGAACCTCATTCACAATCTACGAGCTCCAAGCCACAATGCCACTTGTTCGATAAAGATAACCTTCAATCTTCGATACCCTTCTCGGTGGTTCTCCGAGTCCCGCGTTTTTCTCGATCCCCTCTTTCTCGCTTTATTCGGAAAATACACATCGAACGACTTTGGACTACATCTTTTGCACCCATGCTCTGCGATCACGGCGGATAGCTCTGATGAGCGCACGAGCTTCTACTGCGATGATGAGAACATTCGTGAACACGAAGGACTCCATCGTAGCTCGAGCTGGTTCAAGCTTGCTATAGGAGACGAAGAATCAGGTCACCCAATGAGCATATCTTTGCGCATATGCGTTGGTACTCTCAGCCAGCTCGCAATCGTTCCCCGGTTAATTTGCCGTACTGAACCCGCTCTGGTCTGGGACCGAACAGCTTGAAAAAGCTCGGTGACTAAGTTAAGCGGTAGCTCACGATGTTGTGTCGTTTCAGTACTGGGGATCACGCGTCATCTGTAGGTGTGCAGCAAATATCATGATGTGGTCGTTTTCTGGTCGGTTTATCGTCGGAGCTCCCGGTTGTCTGCGCGTTTATTCGTCAACTTCGGGCCTCTGAGGGGTACTTCGACAGGAAATGTAGATCTTCGGCCCGTGCCATATCTCGTGGCGCTCAATATACCACATTCTTACGCCCTCATCATGGCATTTTTTCATATTTCTTGCGAGAGCTATCGCGATTTTCACCGCGGTCCACCTTCGCCGATATTTCTGATATTCCTGATGCATTATTTTCCGAATATGCATGCATTCCCCACTTCATGTGATATTACATACCTCGCCAAATCCGGGGGCGCTGTCGCCGCTTTTCGCGCATTCCACGCTCTTTTGAGGACTCTTTCTCGATGTAGGAGGATAAAGTATCTTGTATGCACCGTGCTCGGCTTTCTATCGCAATCTCAATCGCAAGATTGACGTACCTCTTGTGTATGATCACAATGCGATAGTACAGCTATCGATTCTCAATTCATGAACAAGCTTATCCGAGCATTTATCTAACCGGCGAAATCTCGAAAGGTCGATCCCAAGGTCCAGAAAGCGAGATTGTATGGTTGGGAAGGAGATTGGAAAGGCCTGACCTTCACCACGTTCATATCACTTGAGCGTCCTTCATGGCTGCTCTGGAGGTACGCGTGGCTCGGCTTGAATGGGGCGAGCTGCCTCGAGGAGACAAACCGAACCGGTGAATTTTACCGCCCGCCCGTGATTGCAGCATGCATTGCGGCGTGTTATGAGAGGAAGGATCTACATAAAGAAATAATGCCGTAAGTTGGTTCGTTTGTGGTGCCATCGTGGGTTTCCTTTTTCGTCCCCCTTTCTTTCTAGTAACCACTACGTATAGAAGTCGTGGGCAGGTTATATATAAGCCCCACACGGTTGGGCTTATGGTTGAACTCCCTCCCACTATCAACGCATTGCAATATAACCCAGGCTTGACTATCGATTCCTTTGGCGATTAACACTACCTGTTGATCTCGCGGCGTTTAGGACCAAGACATCTATCACTCCAAACTTTACTCTCCATTTATACGCTTTCGCCACACCCGATGCACAACTTACACGACTTCGAGTCGACTGATACCGATTTTGACCGCGTATCTCAATATGAATACGAGAATGGCTTCAACATGCCCCAGCAGTCAATTCGACTACATTCGCCTTTGTCGCTGTCTTTGATCTCGGAATTGAAGACTACAAAGGGCGAACCTCAACACTTATATTCATCATCTTCTGGATCCTCTTCGTCTTCTGGACCTTCATTGTCTTCAGGGGTGTCGATGTCTAGTCGACATGTGAGGGCTGAAAGAAATTACAGGAGACGTGACAGGAGAGGCAGGGATGTGGAATTATATGGTTATGAACACGACGATGAAGATGAAGGCGAGACAGAGATGAGCCACGAGGGATATGATTCCTATGACACGTCTCCCAGATTCCGTCCCCGCACACGCTCGCCTCGTCGAGCACAGACCTACCCTTTGTCTGTCTCTTCCGCCCCGTCACCCTTCTTCTCTCCACTACCAACCTCATTGCCGTACACATACTCTCTACCACACCCAGAAGAAGTAGAAGACGAGTCATCTCCTGATTCGAATTCTACTGAAGGGATGGAGCCGGAATACACCCCCAGCTGTAATGAAGTGCTTCTACGGCAGTGGAACTCTCTCGCGTTCCGAGTGCGATTTAGTGTATTCAGAACTCGGCGGAGAATTCGAGGTATCTTGGGTAAAGGGAGGAAGTATTAGCCGCTGCTCTCATGCGTGTAGTCGGTGACATTTCCGTTTCTCTCTTGCATTTCTCACTCTCGGACTCATGCATACATCATCCTTTTCTCTGGTTTGGCATTTCCATGTCGTCACTTCATATCATTTTCCCCTATCCTAGTTCACTGCAGAGCCAGTGACGATTCGTTGTATCTCTTATCTCATTCATCATATGTAGTCTTATCATCCATCGAGCTCATTCATGTTGATTCTTTTATTCCCGACTCTTCGTTTGTTTTCTACGTCGGCGTTCGAGCGGCGAGTCTCTTATTCATCTGACCCATATTGTTGCCTTCAATGTATCTTCTTTGCTGACTTATGATGACTATTGCTTCAGTAACAGTTAACCTGGATGGACTACATACACTGTACATATATACACGCCTACAGACCCGCACGCCTTGAACGACTTACGAACACAATAACAGCACTCTTGTTTTTCATATGAGTTTGTGGTGAACAGCAAGTTGACGTTGAATACACTCCTCAAGGACTTCTTTAGCTTTTATGAAAAGAAACGCGGTGATAGGACAAAGAAAAATGCAGTAGCATGCACTCACTACTTCAGTATCACACAACCGGCGTCTTTCTATGACCGACTTTTCAAAAACTTCACCCATTCCGCAATGAGATACTCTATCCTATGCAAATTTGCCTCAATGACATGCAAGTACAACCCGGAGCTCAACCACACGGATGTGAGTCGAAGTTAACACTTCGTTTGGTCAGTTGGTCAAGTACACCAGGCAACCCTCCTGGAAATCAGCTACGACCCCTCGGCGAAGATCCGGATTTCCGGACGCCAGTCAGCAAGAGTTATCGATCCTTCGAAGAGTACCTCAGATTTCTTGCGAAGCAACGCGGGGACTATAACTGTGTGGTATTTAGTAGGATCTGTACCAGTGAGTCTGCCCGGTTTGTAATAGCACTGCGGAATGAGAGGACCCAAGCCTTGCCAGTAATGCTTGTGCTGTTGAGTGACCTCGTCACGAGTGGTCAACAATTATAGTTTCACGGAAAGTTACTGCGGGGAGAGGAAACTCACGTTGTTACAGCTAATATGTCCAGAGATTGTTGCGCGTAAATACGAGATGATGAAAAATGTTCGCTTTCAAGTATAGTACCAGTAGATGTAGGTTGGTCTGCACTGTGAACTGGAGGCACAAAGGTCAAAGCAGTCTATCTTGAACGAGTCGGCGTCTGTGGCAGTGTCAGCATCAAACGTGCCACGTTACAGATGATTTGTGTGATAATTTTCTCTCTTTCCTTATCTCATGTGGGCCCAAAACCATCTCACTGTCAGGAACACTTCAAATTTTACCACGGAAATCATGATCTTGGTATCAGACAAATGCCGACCTGGTTCAATTTTCGCTGAATGAGCTCGTGGATTTTTATAGATCTCAAGTTCATTTTAGCTGAAATTCCCCGAGATTTCAGCTTGTTTATGAACTGCCACCGATGAAAGTAACACGATTACGATTGAATCTACTTACTTGTACCTGCTCTGTGTGCCAGTGTGAATTTCAGACCGGTATGTGCTGACTTGTCATTCTTCCAATTCGTTCATGTCAGCTCATGTCTCTTTGACATGTGCGAATAAGGCTTCGTTTTGAGCCAAAGTCATTACAGAGTGCTAATTCAACTTAGATTATCCAATGATATGGTTTCTAGTGGCGAGTCTGGAGAGAAGCGTAGTTCTTGAGCAAGAGCCACACATTGGTGGACATACGTTCAGGCTATTCCGAGTCTGAATGTTCCATCTGGTCTGCATATTCATCGTCCCACATCCGAATTATCCATAGTTTGCCGCCTGCAGGAACTGTGAAAACCTTGTGATCCTTCTCTCGTTTCCTCCGCTTGATCCTCAGAGCACTGGTCTGTCCCATTACCTTTCATCCATCTTGACCCGAAGAAATCGACAGTACTTTGCGCCATAAATGCGACAGTGGCGTTCCAGCAAAGTCAAAGCATTCCTTTGGGGATGACTATCAGATGAAGTCTACGGAGGTCCAAGGTCTTCTTTGACCAATATCAACCACAAATTCTGAGTGTCGTTCCTGTATTTCATGGCTCTGAGTGGTTCTTCACAAGACAATACAAGAGGCCTGAACAAATCTGGCATTGGAACCAGTGCGTGCGAACAGTGAGCGCTGTATGGGACGTCGAGGAGGAAAATTTGGCTGCGAGATACCTGATGTCGGCGAACCACTGTTTCGTGGAGTTTGACGAGCAGATGAAGCTTGCGGAGGGCTACAGTTTTCTTCGACTGCTAACAACGACAAATTGCGATTCTTCGTCTTATACTTCGTGACTCGTTGTTCGTAGCGCCTTTGATTGGATCGACGTGAGGCTGTGACAGCAAAAGCTCAATCAATCTGACAATGAATGGGCTTGGTATCTGACGCCAACAGTGAGCGCTGTATGGGACTTCGAGAAGGAAATCTCAGTCCAGAGGCGTCTGATGTCTAAACACCACTGCTTGTTTGAGTCTGGCAAATAAGAATGAAGTTTGCGGCTGTGACTCATAGCCATGGTCGTTCTTGTATACGCCAGTAGCTATTGCTTACATCCTCACCAGGACAATAATCACGATCTTTCACAGCTTAACTATTTGGCAACATAATTAGATACTGGTCGGTGAAGGTTATACAGGCTGACAAGGAATTAGTATACAACTCGAATTGAGTTACCAATCCATACAGCATGGTTGACGGCTACTAGTGGCCTATAAGATATCAAGCTCAGCGCTCGGTACTCAAAGCCCTTGGTGTGATTTTATAGTGGATGATTTGAAGGCCAAATCGTATTGAGTTCTGGACCGGTATGTAAAAGTTGAGTAGAAAAGCCCGAGTATTTTTACACGTAGGAGGAAAGCAGGCTCTCGAAACTTGACATGGTAATTCATTGCACTTTTGAGAGCATATCAACCGATTCGAAGACCACGGGAGGGTATACTCCTCGCAGGTGTTGGAGGATCGAAAGAGTAGTCTGGCATGTTCGTATCGGCGTGACTCAGGTCCAGGCTGAGCCAGTTCAAATCGTCAACTACGCGGTGAGGAAGGAGTATGATACGGGTAAATCACTGACGGTAATACCTATAACCTGAACAACCATTAATTTCGGGGAGCCAAGTGCATACTGATGAGAGTGTATCATGCGTAGGTTCTTTGATTTCAGGGCTTGATTCAGCATCGCCGTAGTTAATTTTGTGTGAGATTAATCTATTAATCTGTCAATTTCTTTACCGGCACTGAAAAGGATCAAGTGTGAGAGCGCCTATATTCTTCTTCTGACCACCGCCTCTAAGGCTATGAAGAGAAATCACACGACGATTGTTTTTGATCTTCAAAGAATGGTTTACTGAAGACATTCTGAGGGTGAAGATTGTGGAGAAGAATGACATGTAACTGTAAAAGGAGGTTGTAGATATAGATACTGCTACTTCCTCCTCAGGCAGCGGGCTTTTGGGCTTGTGCAGAATTTTACCTTTCAGTGGGCGTCAAAGTTGAAAAGTCAATATCAGCGTCAATCATTTGTTGGTTCTTCCCTTTGATCCTGTATGCGGGAGCAGGGCTAACAAGTGCTGTAATGTCTGCCCAAGAAAATCCTGGACAAAAACGCTTTCGAGTCGAGGAAGATAGAGCGCATCTCATGATAAGCAAAGAGACAAGAGGCGTGGGATAGTAAAGTGCCGGCCTACGGTGGTCCGACCCTTTCACCTCCAACCACCTCAAATTCTTTTGATAATCATATAAACCATCTTTTCGAACGGAAATGAGCTCTGCAAAAGATCAAGCTGGTGTCACTCTTCGTCTCCTCATCCGATACCTCGCACAAAAGCCAAATTATATCGCTTTCGACCCCGAGGGACCCCCAATACACAACGGCAGTGTGCAAAAAGAAATCTCAAAACTAGGATTGCCGTACTGTAGAAACGATGCGATTGAAGTCCCTCGCGTTGGACAGGTGCAGTGCGAATGGTATTTTGAAACGGGTTCGGTGAGAGACTTATGCGGTTTGTTTTTCTTTTTGGATTACATATTAAAAATATCACTAGAAAGCTCCTCAAAGCATGGCGCGAAAATTATGTCCAGAGGCAAAGAGCGCACGTGCGAAAGAGATTGAGGATTGGATGAAGGAATATTACATGTGCGTTCTCTTGAACTCCCTTCGTACGCGAACGGCTCTCTAATCTTTTCCAAGTTGCCGCATGACAGTGACATGCAAGGAACGAGGATGTGAGTCCTTTTCAAATCCATTTTTCTCGATTGTTCTCGATATATATATCGACTAGGTCCACCCAAGTTGATAATCAAGCTCTCGACCGACCCATCTTTTTCCGGCGACCTCAATTATTATCCAGGATATCAGAGGCTTCCGCTACCCGCACGCATCTGGGGATCCCAACCCACCGAAAACAGTCTTCTTGATAATTCCCCGGTCAGTACTCCAACATCTGAAAAGTCTGGCTAACCCGACTTCCGCAGAAATTAGGCCATCATTCTTTATCTGATACTACTGCCCCTTGTAACAATAGCAAACGTGAAAGGAGTCGCTCTTTCACATCATCCATCACATCTACACCTCGCTCAAGGAGTCGCGCGACTGCCTCAGTCGACCGCGAGTCGATGAGCTCCCTTGCTCCTCCTTCGACAAGTGCCACCCTCGTAGGAGACTCTTTCTTGAACGAGAGCTGCTCCAAAACAGACTGGATGGACGTCACAAACTCCCCTCTCCAAAACAAGCGTGAGCGGGAGGATGATGACTCCTTAATGCTTAACCATCCACTGTCCTCGGCTAGCAAAGTGTGTAATATGCGAATTCCTTCCAAGAATATCTGACAGCATATCACTCTTCCAGCGTTCTCGATGGGATGTAAGACGAAGCCCAAAGATTGGGAAATCACTAGAGAGATTTCGTTCAAGGTCTATATCACCTGACCGCAAATTGAACAATATCCCGTCAGGACCTCGGTACAAGGAGAATGGTTTTCTCAGAAACTCCACTCTTCGGGACGATTTTAGGGATCGATATCGAAGCTCTTCTGTCTCCCAAGATGGTGTTCGCAAACACCGTTTGGAACGTCGTGAGAATGAGGATGGTGGTCGTTCATTTCGAAGATCAACCCCTCCACCATTCACTGCGAGTCTCTCGTCGCAGAGAACGTATCAGCCACCGGCTAGTGAGCCAACAGCGACAAACAACCCGGCGGGTCAAATTGGACACGATGGCACTGTTGGATCTGCTACTTCAACCTCATCGTTATTACCAATTTCTCCTGTGGATCTGAGTAAGCTATTAAGCGCAATCTCAACGGTGGCAGCAGCTGTTCCGTCGTCTGATTCCCTCTCAATCTCAAACAACGAATCTCCCTCGACTGCATTACCATCAACAACAAATCCGGATGCAAATGCAGAATCGAACACAAGCACTAGCCCAATTTCAATGTCAGATATCGATACCCTTTTGAAAGCATTGCCTGTTGCGCCTTCGCTTCCTGCTCCTCAGCAGCAGGTTAACGAGTCTACATCGGTTGCAGAAACGGGAGCCGGTTCTACGCAAGCACAAACGTCTGCGATTGCCTCATCTTCGAGTAGAACGCCCATCGTGCCCATGCAGACGTACTATGGGCAATATGGATATCCATATTCGCATCCATATCCGTACCAGTACCCGCACTCATATCCATATCCAACAATGTATACCCGACCATATGCACAATCGGATCCGCAGACTGCTACCGCATTTCTTCGAAGTTCCGCTTCAACTACTCCTTCTAATTTGATGGATGATTCTCGCATCAAGGAAGAACCCGTGGACGTGTCTGTGAATGACTCGAATCATTGTCCATCTCAAACCGAAATTGAATTAAGCTCTAGTAGAATGCCGCGTATTGTTCAGCTTCGGTCAGAACTAGTTCGTCTGAAGAAAGAAATACAGGAGCGCGCAAAGAGGGAGAGAACGGTGTTGAGCGAGCTCGCTGAGCTCGTTGAGAAGCTGAAGACTGATTTCGTGTTGGGTGAGTTGGATCGAGAAGGATTGCAAGGTCTAGAACTTGGTTCGGAAATCGGAATGGGCTTTTATGAAGATGATAAGCTTACGGAGAGGCCTAATCTAAGTGCCATTGAGATTGGTGTGTAGTTTTTGTTTCTTTCTGTAACTTTCTTGACGTACGCTTCCAGAGCTTCAATCGAACATACTCATTCTGCAAGCCCAGCTCTCGAACGAACAAACCGGACGAAGACAGGCAGAACAGGCCAGAAACGATGCAGAATATGCTAAGCGCGAAGCTGAACGTACGTTGGAAGAGGTCGAACAACGCCTGAGTGAAACCGAACGCTTGATGAAGGAAGCAGAACAAAAACAAGAAAACGCCGAGTTCGCCAAGACTGAGTTCGAGAATAAAACGAAAGAAGCCCGGCTGAGCCTTAAAGACGCTATCGAACGAAGACGAGACGCAGAACAACTGCGCCGGACCGCAGAGCATGCAAGAAATATAGCAGACGAGCGGAGAAAGGAAGCTGAGGAATGCTGGAAAGATGCGGAGCATGATATCCGTCAGGCTAATGATCGACGGCGAGAAGCAGAACAGGCAAGCAGGGATGCAGACAAAGCTAAACGCAGAGCCGAGTCTGAAAAATGGAATATGGACGGTCAAAGACAAGCAGCGGAGCAGGGGAGACGCGATGCGGAGAAGGGTAAATGGGAGATGGAGCAGCGGTGGAAGGATGCTGAGCTTGCTCGAGAACGGGCTGAGGAACGTGTGCGGGAGGCTGAAGGGTTTGTTGCTGATGTTAAGAGGGAGTGTAGGGCGCCGTTTGTGGTCCCTGCGTTGATGGATGCGTTTTTGAGTGTATCGAAATTGACTACGCAGAGTGGTGAGGTGGGAAGGTCACTGTCAGAGACTGGGGATGGGTCTACAGAAATCTGAGGAAGTCGGGAGAGAATCTTCCTTGAAGTGAGTCGGTGAAGAGTATTGTTATTTTATAATACCATTAAACATTTGGGGAGCTGCATAGTTTGTTCCATCATGCAAAGATAAGTATCTATTTGTAAATTAGTTGTGGCAATATAAGGGTTCTAAATGCATTTACTTCCTATGATACTAATACAGAAATGCTTCCTACTTGACGATGATAGCGCTACGGAGCTCAAAAGTACCGAACATTACAGGTATGAACCAAGTACCAGGTTCGTTAACATGTACATTACTTGCACCAACCTCTCAATGTTGTAGGCCGAGCTTATGCAGATAATCAGAGCGCACGGAATGATTATGCGTGTCTTCTCCCTTGACCCAATCAATATCCGCATGTGGCACGGTCGCCTGCAATCAGAGTCAGAGAGGTCCATTTACAGCTCTAACAAGTATCATTGGAACGCACATCGAACCACATCAAAACGTCAAGGTACCCCTCTGGGCCTTCGAAAGCCACTCGGGTGTGAGCCCCTTTTGGGATATGCATGAGTACACCGGGGACGAGGATGACACGGATCCACATTTTTTCAATTGGGTCTATGTATGAGTAGAAATTTAGAGCAGCCCCTGGTTCCAGACCAGCTCATACCTTCGATATCGTAATGACCTTTTCCATCAACGATCAAGACCACAGAGCTAGTTGTAGCAGTGTATCTAGAAGAGAGAGAGAGAGTGTGTGTGTGTAGGACGATTATAGTAAACCGATGGTGGAGCTTAACTGGTCCTTCGAAGCTTGCAGCTTGGCAGTCATCTTCACTTTCTCTTCAACCTAAAGAGCGTGAAAAAGAGTAAATATTCACCAGATCCAGGTCCGGAACCTCCATCTACGCAGACTTCCACTCACCGTTTCAGCATTCTCAATCGTTTCCGAAGCCAGTACATTGATCTTATCCGTGGGTCTCGTGTATCCGAGTCCCTTAGCGATATCTGCTGCTTGCTTTTCGATGTTGTTACTGGTCAACATCCAGAGTTGCCACCCGAGAATCTCGAGTCTGTCCGAAGCAGCGGGGGGAAGGGAATCGTGAGGAAGGACGGTGGCTCCTGGAAGGTTGTTGTGGTAATATGTACGGACAGACATGGGGCATGGGCTTACGGGACCCTCAGTCTCTAACTCTTGCCATTATCTCCAATTATTCCCAGGGTTCATTCTTCGAAGCAGCGCGAATAGAACGATCTCGGTTCAAGCCCATATCTCAACTTGCCCATGTGCTCATCCACTCACTTTGGTATTAGCAAGGTTCCTTATCATATAATTCCATACCCGATATACTTTCAGGAGAGTATATCGTGAAGAAACCACATGACCATACTAAGCAGAGGCTATCCAAGTTTTGTTGAAGTGGTGCTGGCCACAAATATAAGTCGGGCAATCGACGGTGTACGAGCCATTTCTTTTCTCCGGCGATAGAAGAATAGTGGCAACACCTGGCCTTGAGCTCAGAAGACTGACCGTTGGAGCACCTGAGCACGCAGTAGAGTGAAATGGTTGAGCCTACGTTTATCGAATATGAAGAGACACGGTCGAGAATCATTCAGGCGGTTATCTAGCCAAGGTAAACCAAAATAGAGACAAAATTGCAGTCACTCATCGATGTTTGTCTTCTCTGTTGAGTTGGGAGGGGGATACTAGGGGGTGACTCATATTCAAAGTTAGAGCCTGGTCTTACGTACTTCTTTGAACAATGTGATGCCGAGAGACTGTATTCGTTGACATGTCACATAATCGCTCTTCTAGATTCGTACATGGCCCCATCGTACTATCTTAAAGGGAACAAACATGTTCTTCTCGCGGAAAGTCATCACTGAAGATCAACTAGTAGACCTTCATGGAAAGGTGGCAATTGTCACTGGCGGAAAGTATGTTTGACACTCCATCCAACCACTGTGACCTTCATTGACACTAAACGAACCAGCACTGGAATCGGCTATGCTACCATTGAATTTCTAGCTCGGAAAGGCGCAAGAGTTTACATGGGCTCACGGAATCAAGGAAGAGCTCAGAAAGCAATTGAGGAAATAGAAGCCAAGCTGCAGAAGAGTGGTAACGACAATCAAGCGAGCATTCATTGGCTTCAACTTGACCTTTTGGATCCGCGGTCAGTGAAGGAAGCTGCAACAGAGTTTATCGCAAAGGAAGAACGCTTGGATATTCTGGGTGAGTTTTGCTTTTTTTTCGCGCCTGAGAACAAGCTTCATTGATAGCTTTTCGTAGTGAACAATGCCTCTCAGTAAGTCTTGGGCTTTCAGGAAAAGATAAAGCACACTTTACGCTTTCAATAGTTCTCCATTCGGCCCTTACTACCTTAACCAAGACGGTTTGCTCGATGTAATGGTGGTCAAGTGTGTGGTATTCTTCCGTTATATTGAAATTACCCAATCCTGTTACGTGCTTCAGTTATATCAGCCATTTCGTGCTTACAGAAACCTTGCTGCCATTGTTAAGGCGAACCGCTACTCTCGATGATTCTGACGTTCGTATCGTCAATGTGAGAAGTTACTTATGCACATTGTTTTCTGTCTCGATTCGACACTGAACTTTTCAGGTCTCATCGACCTCTCACACGTATGTAACAACCGACTCGTTCGTCGGGAAGGAAAACCTGAACAAGCAATTTGGTGACACATTGACTGGTTACCTGATTACCTATGGTGCGCTTCTCTGGTTTCTCCTCGTCTTTCCGCTCGAGTCCGTCACAATTTGCTGTGTTCCTTGCATGTAGAAAATTCAAAACTGGCGAACATACTCCACATCAAAAACCTCCAAACCCGGCTCAACGCTCAGTCCTCACCAATAACTTGCCTCGCCATTCACCCAGGCGCTGTCATGACCGTAGGCGTAAGCGGATTCCTCAACTCTGTTCCCTTCTTCGGCTGGTTTCTCAAAGTAATCCTTGGGCCACTATTCCTTACATCATGGACCCAAGGTGCGATGACTTCGGCGTTTGCTGCTGCGGGAAAGGAGGTAGCTGAGACCAGGAAAAGCAAGGATGAGGTGGAGAGAAGGAAGTATGAGGGTGGGTATTTGGTGCCTGTGGCAAATATATCCGAGCCGTCGACCTATGCAAAAGATGAGAGGCTACAGAGGGAGTTGTATGAGACGACGATAGAGGTTTTGGGCGAGATGGGGATTGTTTTCTAGTAGTTCGTTTGTTCAATTCACCCCTTAGTATTTTCTCAGGAACTATTAGCGCTAACTTAACATTTCGTGATCAATTCTGTCCAACCCACAAGTTGAAGAGCGTCGCTCTCGAAATCATGTTGAACCTACAGATAAATACTCGCCTTTCGACTGGTGTGTATTGCTTGATTGTCAAGGCAGGTATTAGATACAGCTTGAATCAATGTCACTCTCAGGCGGTCCTCTATATGCAGCACATTAGGAATGTGCATGATGGGTGAACAGGCATTTGTATTTACATTCTATACAGACAATGCAGAATCCTCAATTTACAAGACATTCGGTAAGGTCAAACAATTAAAGCTTTGATGATTTTCGACGGTATGATCCACAACTGATATTTCACTCCTCGAAGATGCTGAATCTATCGGCTCGGTTTAGTGCGGTCATCCTGGTTGCTGCGCTGTATGTTGCTGCTACTAGGCTGAATACGACTGCTGCGAACAGGATTGCGCGCGCGGCTGCCGGGGTCAATAGAAGGATCGCGACTTCCAGCAGGAGAAGGAACACCACTTCCAGCAGGAGAGGGAGCGCCGCTTCCCGCAGGAGAGGGTGCACCACTTCCAGCTCGAGAAGGAGCACGACTGACAGTACGAGAAGGAGCACGACTAACAGGACGAGAAGGAGCACGGCGGTCAGTCTGGCTGTTGCGAGTCAGAGTATCGCTGCCACCAGGCCGAGCGCGACTAGTAGTCGAAGGAGGACGATCCGGAATGCGGCTGCCAGGCCCAACAGAAGTATTGCGACTGCCAGGATGAGAAGAATCTTGACGGGAAGAATTGCGGTTACGAGATTGAGTGCGAACCCGTTCAGGTTGGATGTGGCTAGGCTCTGTTTGATTGCTTCCGAGGACTAGAGCGTATGAGCATGAAAGCAGAAATATGGAAATAGAAGTTACATACTCGGTTCAGCGACTGGGACCAGCGGGGTTTCTTTGACGAGGCGTGCCAATTCATTCGAAATCTGATCGAGGTACAAAGCAGACGTTTGAGTTCCAATCCGAAGTAATCTTGACCACCGTGACCGGCGTTGTTGAATATCCACTAACCCAGAAGCGGGGGCTGGCTCAAGGAATACAGGACCCCAATTACGCTGCCATGATTGATCCAATTTTGATTGTAGGCGGGTATATTCATTCATTTTTCCCTCGGCATAGACACCTGGTATGCCCATCTCTGCCTCGGTCTCATCAATGAGTTTTTGAAGGTCGGACTCGTTCTGGGACCAGTTGATCCTCCTTCTTTCCCGTTCCAACAGTCTCTGAGCTCGTTCTCTTGTGTGGCGAACCCTGGTTTCTTCAAGAGTTTCTTCTTTCATTCGTGCTTCATACATCTCCATGTCACCTGTTTGAGAGGGCTCCATTAAGTGAGTTATATCCTCCTCATCCTCCTTCTCGTTTTCTTGAACTCGGAGTAACTTAGAATATCGATGATCTCGAAAGATTTTCCCTTCGAAATTGGATCGTGAAACCAGCCGAAAGGACCACCATTCACCGACTGCGGCAATTAAAAACACCTCTTCCTGGTCATGATGTTTCGGAATTGAAAACAAACATAAGGCCTGCGATTTCAAGTTTAGGTAACTAGAGACTGTGAAGCTGGAGAATCATCGATGACTGACCTGTGCCGTGACTTGATTTCTTGCTTTCAGCATTGAACTTGTGATTCCAGACATGAATTCTTCCAAATCGACGCAATTGCGGCTGATTGGTCTCTTCAGTTCCGCGAGGAGAGGGATGGACAGAGATGAGATCTGAACTGTATGAGGTGATGGCAGAAAACTTGTCGTGATTTGCTGCAGGATTTGTGCTAAGAAGGTTTTGGGCTTTACTGGCTGAGCCCTATAAAGGAGGATACAAAAGTCAGGAATGACTTCGAGAACAGCACCCGATAGGGTTTCATTTGGATTTGAGCTTTCAGGGGAGATGTACAACCGAAATTGTGGGGTAGGTAGAAGACGTCCAAGATTCGGGCCACATAATTTGTACAGAATCAGTGACCATAAAGGATGTGCTATCCTCGGTTCGTCGACGATTGAACCTGAAGGAAAGTATGAAAGCAAGTGAGAATAGGATGCCAGTCTGGAATGTGATGCTCATGATGGTGAACTGGCTGCTCAGGACTCGCTGCATACTAGTTATATAGGATCGAAGAAGGCTGTACTCACCTTCGTAACCGTACTGACGAGATTTTGACCCATCGGTATCTCAAACTTAGTCTCAACAAGGATATCTGTATGAACAGAAATGAAAATAAACCGTTCACTGAGATAATTATTGTGGCGCTGTGTACTCAGATGACTGACGAAGACAAGAGAATAACTCTTTCCTAACATAGCAATTGATTACTCTTTAGTGCGCTAAGAGCTGTATCCTGCTTGTTCGAGCCTGCCTCAAAGTAGGCCTGATTGCGGTACTTTCGAATTGAACGCGATTGTTTCTGTTTTCCTTGTGTTAATAAAGACATTCTTATAATTTTGTTCATCAACTGTGGAGGCAGAACAACCAACCTTTGTCGAAACTGCACCTCTTCTTGCATCTCAAATATATATGGTGACAATCACAAATGGGATTGTGAAAGCGCTTACGCCACCCGAATTTGTGGCAATTTTACGGCGGTGGCACGATTCTTCTTACTTACTACTTACACATCTATGTCGAAGTCGAGTCAATTTTTGTGAAAACATCATTCCACATACACACTGATCAATTGTTGTGTATAAAGTATTCACACACATATTGAGTTTTCAAACAAAACAATTGTATTTCCAGAAAGAGGTAAGTAGACGCCACACTTGTTACGTCCGAAATCACGTGGTTCAGCATACTTAAGCTCGACGACGTTACTGAAAAATTATCGAAATCTGTTTCCAACCTTCATGTCTCACAACGCATCATCCAAAGAGCAAGCTCCCGCTGCCTGCTACTCCAAAAAATTACTGACATGCACTCAGTTTATCAGATATTTTCCCCCGAATTCGGAACATTGATGATACACCCCCTGTTTTGAATAGTATAGTTCAAGGACATCATGCACCATACTATGAGCTGGGCTGGGTTATACCCTTTAGCAAAGTGCTGGAACTTCTTGGCGAACCCCCTCAGGGCATGGTGGAAGAACACTATAACTACACAGTTCTCCCAAGTAAATGGGCGGAATGCAAGCCAAATACATTGTGTGTTTGTTTAGTCTTTCTCAAACTTGGCTGATCCAAATGTGCTGTAGGTTCTTAGAGCCTCCCGCCATTGATCGTTGGGAATACCCTGAGGGTCGTGCTCCGGAAATCTATGACGAAGGTTATGGAGAAACTTACATGATCATCTGCCTTGCCATGAACCGTCCAGAAGAGCTGAAGGTACTCAAAGAGCACATACACGAACTTGTTCATATAGCTTGTGAAGCTCTCGGTTTGCCCTCTGAGGATCTGAAATGGTACCGGACTGTATTCATTAAGCGTCCAGCCGTCGTGTATCGCAACTTATCACCCCACGCGTAAGTCCGCTCCCACTGCTTCCTATTCCGGGAAACCTCTGACATATATTCAGCTTATCAGACCTCTTCCCGCAAACTCGGAACATTGATGATACGCCCCCCGTTTTGAATAGTATAGTTCAAGGGCACCATGCGCCATTCTATGAGCTGGGCTGGGTGATTCCCTTTAGAAAAGTAGTGGAACTTCTCGGTGAACTCCCTGAGGGCGAAATGTTAGATTACTATACCTACAAACTTCTCCCAAGAAAATGGGCGAAACGCAAGAAAAACACAACGTCTGTTTGCCTAGTCTTTCTCAGACTTGACTGATTTACATTGCCTCTGTAGGTTCCTAGAGCCTCCCGAGATGGAGTATTGGGAATACCCTGAGGGTCGTACTCCGGAAGGCCATGACAAAGATCACGACGAAGGTTTCAAAGAAGCTTATGTGATCATTTTCCTTGCTATCAACAGTTCAGAAGAGCTGGATGTAGTCAAAGAGCACAGAGAAGAGCTTGTTTGTGGAGCTTGTGAAGTTCTTGGTCTTCACTCTGAGGAGCTCAAATGGTATCTGTTAAACTAGAACCTTTGTAAGTACACGAAACACCCTCAGAACGTAGCAGATGAGTTCTCGTTTTACCTAGAACCTTTTTAAGTACACGAAACACCTGGTAGGTAATATGAGATAAGTAAAAGGGAATATAAATGGATAAAAGAACAGACATACCCTCAGAACGTAGCAGATGAGTTCTGAGGGAAGTTTATCGAATGCTAGATTTATGTACGGAGAAAATTGTAGGTATAGTGTGACTCGAGCTCGGAGCTTGAGCACCCTGAAACCTAAGTGTAATACCAATATGAGAACCAGTGCTCGCGGAAGTATCTGCAAAGGATAGTTCATCGGAGGGATTGCCACAGGACGCTGAACGACCATGTGCTACAATGCGAGGTATCGAGCTTCCTATCTTTGACAGTATCGAACAGTATTCATTAAGCGCTAAAGGGTCCCCTATTCTGTTTCCTCCTATTAAAGAGCGTTAGAATGGAAACCATATACCGATATTAGTACGCTGGCTTCAAGACTACTCACGCTAGTTTCTCTCAAACCATTCACTGAAACTATGTGAGGCTTCGAGGTGAGAACCAGCTGACAATCCGACGCTACAAGGATCAACAAAAAGCTTCATGATACATTGAGATTACAGCTAAGAGAAAAGTACAGAGCAACGATGGCCCTAGCGAGCATTCGATTCAGTCAATGAAGAAGGTTCAACCCACAAGCCCATACACGAAAAATACGAAACACTCCCAGAAGCATCACAGGTGCTGGTCTGTCCATGTTAATGAATGACTCATTGTTGAAAGCGCCTCCTAGCCTGAAGCAATCCAGCGAAGTCTGACTTCTCCTTCAAGATTCTACTGTATGAGGTGATAGCAGGAAACTAAAACTTGTCGCGATTTGCTGTAGGATTTGTGATAAGAAGGTTTTGAGTTTTACTGGTTGATGACTTCTACAACAGACAACAGCACCCGACATGGATCTGAGCTTTGGGGAGAGATATCACGTGGTTCAACAATACTTGAGCGCGCTCGACGACGTGGTTACTTACTGAAACATTAACGAAATCTGCTTCCAGCTTTCATGTCTTCCAACTCATCACCCAAAGAGCAAGTCCGCGCCCACTGCCCGCTATTAAAAAAACTCTGACATACATTCAGTTTATCAGACATCTTCCCCCGAATTCGGAACATTGATGATACACCCCCCGTTTTGAATAGTATAGTTCAAGGACACCATGCACCATTCTATGAGCTGGGCTGGGTTATTCCCTTTGGAAAAGTGCTCGAACTTCTCGGCGAACCCGTTGAGGGTGGAGTGGCAGAATACTACAACTTGAAAGTCCTCCCACGCAGATGGCCAAAACGCAAGCCACATACAACGTATGTTCGTTTAGTCATTCTCAGCCTTGGCTAATCTACATTGCCTCTGTAGGTTTTTAGAGCCTCCCGAGATTAAGTATTGGAAATACCCTGAGGGCCGGGGTCCAGAGTGCCATGACAAAGATTACGAGGAAGATTATGAGGAAGCTTACATGTTCATTTACTTTGCCATCAACATTCCAAATGAGCTGGATATAGTCAAAGATCACAGAGAAGAGGTTGTTCGTACAGCTTGCCAAGCTCTCGATTTGCCTGCTGAGGATCTCAAATGGTATCGGACTATATTCATTTAGCCCTGAAGGGTCTTTGGCCATAGTTTCCCTTTCCTCGTAGTAAAGAGCTTCGCAATGCGAACTGTACATAGAGGATTTGAAGCTGATATTATAGTAAGCTGTCACCAAGACTTGTGGTGTAATAAATCCGCCCATACCAAGCTTGCGCTTCACACCTGAAAGATCAAGACTAACTTGACAGACCTATCCTTTTTCGATATCCACGATGAAGAGCGAGCAGCTTGGCATCTTCGTCCCGAAATACTTGATACTCGGATTGTATTCCCTTTGAGTTCAAGATATTCAGTCTCCGCACAGCGAATTCTCGATAAAATGAAAACCCCTCGTTACCTTGATGAATAGGATGGATTTATGAACGGATGGAACGAAGTAGAGTATGGATCCAGAAGGGATTAGTTGGACTGTCCCCGGGCCCCTTTCGATACGGATCCAAGAGTTTGAGATTGGATCTGGGATGAGGTTGTAAGATTCTGAACTAGAGTAATGCCGTGAGCTATGAACAGACCTTCGATGTCAACGCAATGCATTCCAGACACGACGACCATGAGAATGTCCAGGGAAGCTATGTATTTGCTTGGTCTGTTATTGTCAGTGTGAGAGCGAGGGTGCGAGCGCGAGAAGTAAAAGACCCCGGAAAATGAATTTAAAAAAGAAACGCACTTGTTTGAAGACAATGACAATTTACTGCTCTTGCTGAAATTCCAAGTATTTTCCGCACCAACAAAGTCCCAGATCACTTTCGAGTTTTCCACTGGGACCAAGAAACCTTGCTCTCGAGCGAATTTCCGGGAGTGAGGAACGTAATCTGGGCCGTCGATGAAGTATGTGTCGTATTTGAGTGTACGCAGGATCTCGAGGGATAATTTTCTGGACGGGTCATGAGAAATAGATGGATCGCCAGGTGTCTTGTCATGGTAGAATGCTCTGCAGGACATGGTCATTCAGGTGAGGAAAAATAACACAAAGAGTCCAAACGACGGGACAAATATAAGATTTCGTATGAAGGGAGTGCGATTGTAAGGTTGCTGGAATTAAACTCATCTACAAGTTTGATGTAGTATTTAAGGGGCTATCTTGGCTTGACACGGACCTGTCTGTCAGGGCGACTTTGGGTAAAGACTTCTGTCCGTCTTCGTCTTCAATGCGGACGAAGGGTGGACCAATGGGATATTAATTCCGGATATAGGGGGCAACTATTGATAGATAGAATTTGTTGACTCTTTTACCGATTGGCTTGCTACAGAAATCAACAACATTTGTGGGAGATGATGGTTGGAGAAAGGTCGAGGTCTTTTGTGAATTCAGAGCAAGTCCCTTTTTTCTATTTGTGGTTGGATGTGGGAAGTCACTTGTGAGTAAAGTTGTTTTCGCGACTTGTTTATCACCTTGAGCGTTTTGAGGGCCCAGAATAAAGCGACGTGCGCTCAGGAAAATTCACTGCGGTGTCACTGCTGATAGATGTTGATTTGAGAGAGTATCGTGTTTGTGGTATTACAACGTTCGACTTACTCAGCATGCAGACTGAAAACCATCCCCAGCTGAATTTTCTGCAAAGGAACTTTATTTATGAATATTACTTATCGTCAAGATACATTACGTTGAGCAACAAGTGGCTGTGCCCCTGCTTCAAGTTCGACGAGCTGCTTCCGTAATACCTCTATCTCCTGATCCTTTTCCTTCAACTGACGTTCGAGTTCCTTCAGTCGTAGTAGAGAGCAGCAATGGGCTGGGCATGAGCAAAGAATGCCGCTGGTCCTTGACGCATTTGGAAGGCGCTCCAGCGTCGATAACTGTGTTGAGGAGACCTTATCATCGTTCGTCTGGGGCGGAATCGAGGGCGAGTGCCTAGAGAAGACGACTGGCAGCGATTCCGTATTGAAAGAAGACAAGCGCGCCTCTAGTTCTGCAATTCGATTTTGATACGAAGCTGCGACACGAGAGATTTCGTTCTCAATCAGAGTGTTGAAAAGATTCGTGCCTTCTACAAGAGCAGCCGAGTACTGGCGGGCAAGGGGAGGAGAGGTCTTTGGTGAAACATTGGTCATTATATTTGGGATCTAGTACATAGTTGTCAACATGAGAGAAAGCATTGGAACACGCGCCTGACCTAATTGGCGTTTAAACTTTAACGACGTTGAAACTTGAGAACGGGTTTGAAAAATCGGAGGACTACAGCGGGCCGACGGATGTCCGAAGAGAGAACAACATGTGCAAATACAATGTAAGAATAAGTCAGCCAATTTGATTCAGGTATTTTCAGTACAAGCGCCCGCATGCGCAACTGTTTCCACAACAGCCACGATTTTCAACTCATCTTCGAAGAATCCTCAGTCCGAATTCAACCTTGCTGCGGCTCAATAACTACTCTAGAAGAATTTTTGCCATTGTAAATTCAACGGTATGGCTGTACGATAGATGAATGTACTTTTTTTTCGTTGGTCGTCTGAGCAATTGTCTTTTTTTCCTCTCTAGTGAAGCCTCATCGAAAAACTGGGAACAAAAAGGTTCAATTCATCAAAATTGTCGCCATAAACAAAATCTTTGAGTAATTGGTGAGTTGGATAGTTCCTCTGAAACTTTCACAGCTTGAACTTTTGTTTAGTAAAGATGGCAAATCCGTATTCTCATGGGTCTCCTTCGTACTATGACCAATCCAATCCAGCCTCTTACAGCTATGAAAATCATGCCGGACCTAGTTCATACCCTTACCAATACGGTGTCAATGGTCATGCTTACCAAAATTATCACCCACAACTTTCACATCCACATTATATCCATGCTCAGAATACCATGATTAATACAAAACAGCCTCAAAATTACTCTCATTCGCCACAGCAACATCCTACTTACACGTATTACTCAGCTCCTGTCCCAATCCCCAATTCTCCTTCGGCATGGCATCATCCTATGCAGCAGCAGCCACCTCCATCGAAACAACCTCCATCTTTACATCCTTATGCTTCTACCGTAGAAACAATGTCCCTTAACGAGGAATTACCATTGCTTTCATCATCATCACCTCCTCCCATCACTGCTACGCCATCTTCTCCGCCTCAAATCGATCACTCACCTGTTGAATACGCATCGTCTCCAATACCTTCTCCTACCTCTTCAATTTCTCAATCCGCACCCATGAGTTCCTTTTCAACAACCTGGGCCATATGGTCACGGCGTCCTACCAATCCCAATCTTGTACCCGGTCTTGTCTTTTCTTCACGTATACGACCGCCTGATCGTATCGTGAGAGACGCACTAGACATCAGGACGCCGCCTGCTTCCCCAATAATGGAAGACGCTCCATTACCAGAAATCGTCTCATTGCCAGTATTAACTTCGGAATCAACAGAGGATGTAGTACGGGAGGTGAATCACAGCGTAGAAATCGATTCGACTGTCATACCAGCTGTATCTCCTCTCTCTTCTGCATCAACAGAGGGAACATCAACTACGCCTACGCCCACACCTACTACGACTCTTCCCGGGTCTCCTGCAAGCAGTACCACCTCCATATCGGTTTCTGCTCCTGCTGGCGTATCAAAGGATGTATCTTTAGAATCAACTAACGCGCATACGTCCCCGGAGGCCATAGTCACGCTACCCTTAGCATTTGATGCCCCAACCGCATCGGTGACCACGACCTCTCCGAAACCAAAACCACCTCTATTGACAAAATCTTTTGCTTCTCTCCTCCGACCAAGTACCACTTCTTCTCTATCTCCAGCTGATGCCAACGCTCAGCGATCCAGACCAAGAATTCCGACGTCTTCTGTGGTTGGGTTTTCGGTACCCGCAGACGCCCCCGGCTCTAGTCCCCAAGTTGGACATCTTATTCCAACTGGTAAACGAGCAGAGCTACTTGCGTTACTGAATTCGGATCTTGAGCCTCCTTCAGTTTCAGGACCTGCGTCATCTGGAATATCGTACGCTGCCATCTCGGTCGTGTCCACAAAACTCGATTCTAAAGCTAAAGTGACTCCTTCGCAAATTCATCCCCGTGGACTGATCAACACTGGAAATATGTGTTTTGCCAATTCTGTCCTACAGCTTCTCACTTATTCACCACCGTTCTTCCGCTTGTTCCATGAATTAGGTCGGATTGGGATGGACGAAGTGAAGCAGGCAAGCGGGATACGTGTCCCGTTGGTCGATGCTACGGTCGAGTTTTTGACGGAGTTTATACCAGAGGAACGCAAGGCCAGACTGGACGAAGAAATGAGAAAAGTCAACGCACGGATAGCCTCGACATCGTCTGTCAACGGTGCCTCTGCCTCAATTACAAATTCTGTTTCTGGAAAAGGCAAAGAACGCTCGATGACTCCTCAACCCGAGGATGACTTTTGTCCGTTTATCCCGACAGGTATCTACGATGCGCTCAAGACGAAGAAACAGTTTGATTCCATGCGAGGTGGTCAGCAGGAGGATGCGGAGGAGTTTCTTGGGTTTTATCTTGAGGGGTTGGAGGAGGAGTTGACGGCGTTGATGGATACTTTGACCCGTGGGGTAAGCAGCGACAGTGGTGTGGAGGGTAAAGGGAAGAAGAAGGGAGCGCTTACGAAGGGCAAGGCCACTGTTGAAGAGACTGAGGAGGATGCGCCACCCGAATCGGAACAGGACGGATGGATGGAAGTTGGGAAGAGGAATAGGACTGTTGTTACGAGAACGGTAAGACTTGCTCTGTCATTAATTCTTACTCATAACATATCTAACATTCTACGGGACAAAGATCAAATCAACCGATTCACCTATCACCCGTATCTTTGGTGGTAAATTCCGCTCGTCACTTCGTGTTCCTGGTCAAAAAGAGAGTGCGATTGTGGAAGATTGGAGGAGTCTGCGTCTTGACATTCAGGTCAGTAGTATATTCTGAGCTTTTTTCCATCATTCTGTTTGTAACCAAACGTTGACATAGCGCGATAACATACACACGATCCAAGACGCCCTCTCCAATATCTCTCAACCACAAACTGTTCATCTGGGTGACCCGCCAAGAGAAGGTTCTCAGCTGGTGCTTATTGAGGCGCTTCCGCCTGTGCTTGTCCTCCACATGAAGCGGTTCGAGTATGATGCTTCAGTGGGCGGTGTCGTCAAAGTAGGTAAACAGGTCATGTTCGGGCCAGAGCTGGTCGTTGGCTCTGATGTGCTCAGTGCAAAGGCACGGAGTGATCTAGGTACTAAAGGTGCTAGATATAAGTTATTTGGAGGTGAAGAATCTATCACCGCAGTTATTCGTATGGTCTAACGTTCTTTTCTAATCATAGCTATCTACCATCATGGTATCTCCGCATCAGGAGGTCACTATACGCTCGATGTGTTACATCCAGACCGATTCCCTCGCGCAGCCACCGCCAAGCCTCGCGAGGGCTGGATACGTATCGACGACGAACTGGTTTCGGATGTTAGGCCAGAGGATGTATTCGGACAAGGAGATTTCGATGACGGTGGTATACGCTGCGCGTATTTGTTGTTTTATCGGAGAATGAAGTAGGCTAGGGAACGATCTGTATATCAATGAGATGAGTTGCAGTGCACGTTAACATTAGTCATTTGATTCGCGAGTGAGTGTATTTTGTTTTGCTGTGCCAGCTAGTTATACATGGTCTCTCAGGGTATCGAACGAAGTGGCAGGAAGAATAACGTTTTGGTTTTTCCGAGAGTACATATTCCTTCGCTGTCCACGTCAGGTTGTTCTTTCTTTTCTTTTCTCGCTTGGATTATACATTCTCTTTTTCTGGGTGGCCAAAGGAGTGCACAGGCGTGGGCGAAATTCGCTCCAATGAGTCATGACACCGCCATATGCGCTTTCCTCTGTAGTAGAAAGGCTGTGGAGGAATTATTGACTCAGGTGTCTGGGGAAAGATTGGGGAAGGGTTGAAAGCAGTGTCTTTCTACGGTCAGGTACAGATTCCTGGATTTCGAGCCCTCATCTGCCCTCAGCCTCATCTGCCCTCATGAGAGTGAGGGGTATTATGTGGGTAGTTCCACTCTCTCCAAGTCTATTCCGACTGAAGGCATTATCGCTTTTTTGCGGTTGGCCCCATTGTGTTTTGACAATGTATGTACCTGGTGCCTTGCTATCTGGCATTTGCGGTCCACCCATTGTGACGATGTTCAGCTAGCCTAGATGCGACCGAAGCACTAGTTTTTTTCAGGACATCATGCTGTTTATATCGTCAAGGGCTGGTAGGATCTGGCGTAATGCTACCAGTCTTCTTGAACTGTGTTCAATGCGTTCATTCCAGAGATAGAATTCCTCAAGTGTGCTTGGAACCCCAGGGCGAAACCCCTCAGGCTGGACATCGGTACTTAGGGGTGTATCATGAGGCTTGTAATAGGCGTGTATTTTGCACAGGTCGCCAGAACTGTCTTATCACTTCGTTTTGAAAAGCAGGCCATTGTAAAAATGTGGGGATATCTGCATCGATAAGTGGTTGGGTGGCGCTGGTAAGTATCTTGCCGGATTCGTAAGGTATAGAAATATCTACACGCATCCGCAACCACTTGTTTCCGCGTTTCTCATCTCTCCTCTCTCCTCTCTCCTCTAGCATCAAGCTGGGATTTTCGTTCCTTTCTTTGCTTTTTTCTGGTGCTTTCAGGCCCATTTCGTTCGGTTGTGAATCCTTCTAATGTTGAAAACAGAGCCTTACCTTGAAACGTCTTCTCAAGGATGAGTGATGCCGATTTCCCAGTCGACACTGCTCAAATTGTGGCCCTTTTCATGGAGTCGGTGACATATGGTGAGCAGCCAGCTATTTCCCCGCCTTCAAATTAGGTCATTATACGATGTCCTAGGGGTTTTCCTGACCACATTCATGATGTGTTTACACGGATTGCTCTACTCTCCGACCCATCGATTTCACTTGAAGCCTTACTTCAAAGTAAATCACCGCATGCTAATCGCAGCTTATCTGATGTTCATCTTCGCCTCGCTTGACGTTGCGTTTGGACTGTGCCACAACATAAACGCTTTCGTGACCATGAACGGGAACGGATTGAATGGTCCGGAGAATGCGGAAAAGGTGTTTGGCGATATGGGAAACTGGTTGAACGTGATGAAGTTTGTGGATTACGTTGTGCAGACTTTCGTTGGGGATACGATACTAGTGAGTGGAATTTCTTTCTCTGCTGGCTCTTAGTAACCCTGACTTTGTATTGAAGATTTATCGCTGCTACTTGGTGTGGGACCGAACATGGTATGTCATCATACCATCTGTTCTGCTCTGCCTCGCAGAAACAGGTGAGTTCACGGCCAAGCTCTTCGAAGCTTTCTCGTCGTGATTCATGAATCGTACGTACCGTAGTCTGCGGATGTATGGTTGCAGTCATCGAAGCTTCTCCTCAATCAGGAGGCTCTCTCAATTCCTCGACCATTTCACCTTTTATCACAAGCATGCTCTCTATCACCCTCGCAACTACGATTCTCACCACTAGCCTCATCGTATATCGCTTATGGAACGTCCAAAGCCACTCTCGGACCTTGCTTCACTTTCAGCAAGAGCGCAAGTTGGACTTTGGGCATAGTATCTACGGTGGACGAAATAGGACTCGGAGCTCTCATCGTATTAGTCGGGACTGGAATTCAGATCCACTTGCTCGTGCGATGAAAGTTATGGTCGAATCTGGTTTGCTTTATACCCTCTCTCTGGTCATTCTTTTTGCAGTATATATTACTTCGAGCAATGCAGAATTGGGCGTTTCGGATTCAGTAAGCTTGGAACCTTTTCGATTTGGCTTTAGTTGGGTTAGTACTGAAGCGCTCTTGCTATTGTTAGGTTGTACAGATCATCGTGGGTCCCTTTAAACGTGGTGACAACTTTTCCCCTATCTTGCTTATAACGAATTCTCTAGGGAATCACATTCAATATGATTATCATCCGCACGAGCCGTGTATCTTCCCGAACCCAATCCACTGCACCTGGTCCTACTACCATACACTCAGAAGCAAGCCAACCACCTCCGCCGCACATGATCAGCATCCACACCGTCACCGACACGGATTGCTGCCCAGATACCCCTTTATCGCCTCTACCAAATAGGAGCATTCGCAGTCAGTATCGCTCTAGTCGGTCTAGTCGGCGGTCTAGATACTCGAGTTGTCCTCCTAGTGAGGTAGTTCCATCTCCTAGTATGATAGGACACCCAGGGTTCGCTACATTGCAGAAACAATCCCTCTTGGAGATTCCGGGTCCTGAAAAGTTTTCGCTCCGTCAAAATACGAAAGAAGTGAGAGGTCGGTTCGTTATGTAGATAGTCACCGCTCGTTGAGGGAAGATACTACTGTGATTGAAGGAACAGCTGAGAGTCATGACAATACCGTTCTGTTTGGGGCAGTATAAAAGTGTTCCAGTGTGTAGGGAGTAGAGTTTGTGTGCTCGTCCTGGGGGGTCGTATCCTTATTCAAATCAAATTGTAACCGCGCTTCTGACTTATTGATTCAGATGGATGTGACATGTTGTCGAACGGGTGACTCAACATAGTATAATCTCCAGAGTAAAAGCGGATATCAACCTGTCACAAAAGCTGTTAGAAGCAGTGGACAAATCGTTTGTTCCATTTGAAGAACAAGGGTAATTTTGGTAGGCGGTTTACAGAGAGTAATTCATTGAGGCTGAATACCATAGCGGAGACAGCTCTACAGCTTCTCAAAACAAAACACCTTCTGGTGACAATGATGCGCCTTACTATGCCGGCATGCGCACAGAGGTGACAGAGGATTACTCACTTCCTCTCGAGTACTTCACCTCAACCAGAATTCCTCGTCTTCCTTTCCCATTACTTGCTTCACACTCTAAGCTGTCATTTCTCATTACGTCTCCAGACTTATCTTTCCAGGTATCAGGTTGGGGGGGTGGGGCTGCTGCTGTATTATAACCTATAGAATTCCCCTAGTGTGGCGCAAACTGAAGTTCCGAGGTCGTTTTACAACAACAGTGCTCCCCGTACCATCTATCTATCGAACTTCTCTCTCTCACCCCTCGGTTGATTCTTACCACCTATCGATGTCTGCAGAGACATCGCATTACGATGTTCGTGGCGAGGTCTTGGATTCACAAAGGCAAGACGCGTCGATAGTAGTAGTAGACGATCGTATGATGAACGCGTTGCCCGTTATACGCCAACTCGTCTCAGAGTGGCTCCAGGGTCTCCTCGTTACCATGTCCTTCCATCATCAACATCCACAATTCCCTGATAGAAGAACTTCATCGTACGATGGACATCCTCTTTCCGAGGGATTCCCATTCCCCATCACGATCCAACCCGCCTTGGGGGGCCGTTCGATACTCCCTTTAGTCGACCTCCTCGAGGATCTTCCGCTCCTTTCACAGAGAGAAGATCAGAGGTTTTGGGTGGCTAGGGAGATACTAGCTAGTGATTTTGAGGTTGTTCTTCTGCAGTCGGAGCTTTTTCACTGGGTCGAGGAATTAGTAGACGGGTATAATCAATTATACTGGGGTGTCAAAGCGTATCTGGTTATGTATGGGTATCATGTGCTGAGACTGAGATGGATTGAAGATGTCGAAGGGATGATGTCGCCAGTGGTATGGGAGTTGAGGTGGAGTGAGTGAAGCGATTTTGTTTCGTCCTTGTGGGGTTACAAAATAACGCGTTTGGTTCCATTCCTTCGTTCAAGGAACAACCGTACTCGGTGCTTTGGAATTGGATAGGACTATGTTCGCAGAATCAGGGTTCCAGCGTATGATGCGTTTGCTTACCGGTCAGTTCGTCTTACAGAGCCTGATACTCTCTGTTCAAACACGTACCGCTATTGTTCTGGTTAGAACTAGTTCACATGGGATAGAGTTTATGCCAGGGAGGAGGCTATGAGTATTACCATTATAAGTTATCAAGAGGTGTTGAGGCCCTCTACCACCAGCACCACAACCCTGCTCAAAGACGTCTACATGATGTCGATCCGTTCGTGATTACACTCAACGTAGAGGAAACGAGATTTGGAGTTTTAGATCCCTCACCCACCCGTGAAATGTTACACTTATTTCATACGAAATATAGAAGTGATCGGTACATACTCGAATCAGCGACTGGGTTATCTTTGTTATCTTCCACCGCCCATTTCATGACCGGGTCTTGATCGAGGTAAGTATGATCGTTCTCAGTTCGGGTTACATAGCGGATCCCTTTTTCGGAATAGGAATTGATCACTGGATATAAATAGCTCAAGCGAATTAGAATTATCACTGCGTGACGACCAAAGTCTCTTGTGTCCTTCGGAGAATGGAAATACAATGTCAAATTATGTAAGGTACTACATACTATGCATCATTCAATGTCCGAGGTACCAATAAAAAATGTCCCTTGTATTCCAAGTTCCAACCAACTTTCTAAAATCACTTGATCACTCACTTGATCACTCACACACAACCCAAACATTACACGCCTCGTCATTCGAATCCGTCACCGTATCCGAATCACACAACTCGGAAGCCGAGTACTCGATATGACATAACGCCATCGTCACTCCTTCATGGTTCAAACCCCCGATGTAAAATCCGTTGTTGTGTGCGTTGGCGTTGATCTCGTCGGGTGTGGGGATACAGTTGAATACGTAGTGGCCTGAGAGGGTTTAAAAGTTAAACCATGATTGATTAAGGAACAGTGAACGAAACGAAACGAAACGAAACGAAACGAAACGACTCACCTGGGTTAGAATTCCCGATTATCTTGAACTCTAGCCAATCACCACATACGACTCCGGGGAGGGAATCATCATCTGCCCCAAGGAGAGTAGCGACTTGGCGGGGATTACCTTCGAATAGGTGGGTGTACTGGAATTCAAATCATCAATATGGATATGTACTACTCTGTAACTTTTGAAGAAGAAAGGTGGGAAAGTGGGGAGGGATAAAATACTAACCTGACGTAAATTCCACCCAACGAATCCAGTGGATTGGAATCCGGCGACCCAGGCGGCAGCGTTCACGAGGTTTGAGCATGTGAGTAGGGTGAGGAGTAGGGGTAGGAGTACTAGGGGGCCGAGCATAATCGTGGAGTTGGAGAAACGACGGGAAGGGGAGGAAGGGAGGGAAAGGACGGGAGGGAAGGAATCGAAAGCCTGGGATCGAAAGGGATCGAAAGGAATCGAAAGCCTGGGATCGAAATCGAGAGGGATTAGACTCGTCGAAGGAAGGTAAAGAAGAACAAGATGAAATCAAACAAGAATATATATATATATCATCCGACAGGAACCAGCTTGGCCACCCTGTGTCGAAACGAAACGAAACGAAACGACACAAAAAAAACAAAATAAAAAAAAACACGAGAAAGGCACTGCATAGCGTGCATAGCGTGCATAGCTTACACAGCCCAGCCTCATGCCGAAGTCGAAAATTCGAAATTCACGAGTCATATTTGAAATTTCACTCTCACCAGTGTCCGACGAGTCCGACGAGTCATATTCTGTCATAACTGAAATTCGCGAATAATTGTAAGTTGTAATTGTAATTGTAGTTGTAATTGTAAGGGTTGTAATCGTACAGCCCACGCACTGGGCCCCGTGAATTTTTTTTAGTTTTTGTTTTCGTGTTTTGTTTTCGTGTTTTCGTGTTTCTTTGTTTTTGTGTTTTTGTTTGTTTTTTGTGCATAGCGTGCATAGCTCACGACGGAGGGAGGGTGGCGCTGCGCGAATTTCGAAATCAATGTTTGGCTCTGGCTCTGGCTCTGACTCGCGCTCTGGCTCTGGGTTGGGGTTGGGGTTCCTGTAAGATAAGCTACCGATGCTACCGCCGCTGACACTGAGTCGAGTCGAGTCGAGTCATAAAGGAGGAGGAGGATGGGAGGGGAGGGAGGAGGACAAGGAGGAGGAGGAAGAAGAGGGGAGGGGAGGAGGAGGTGCTTGAATGTTTTACACCGTCATTCATAAGGGATTTGGAACATCGATGAGTCCCACTAGGGCCCCTCGGGGGGGGGGCGGGGGATGAATTAGAGGGATGGATTTCTGGTTGGTAGGGTTAGGTGATGAACGTACGAGTACGTGGTACGTGGTACGTGGTACGGTAGGGAGGTGGTGGCTGGAGCTCGAACTTGAGCTTGAGCTGGACTCGGTGCGACGACGACGACAACTCACCCGACAACTCACCCGACTTGAACTCCACTGACAACTCACTGGCACCAAGTGGAATTTAAGCGACAATGAAGTTTGGGACCGAGTGGTGCCATGAGAGCTTGTGGGGTTCCTCGTTTGTGTATATCGAACATCGAACATCGAACATCGAAAATTGAATATTGAACATCGAATATTGAACGTTGAACGAAACCAGGAAACTAGGAGACTAGGAAACTAGGAATCCAGGAACTTATCCTTGAATCCTTGAAACCTTGAAGGATACAAAATGAATTCACACAAAGCGTATACATATTTCGACTCTTCGACTCTTCGAGGCTTCGCTTCGAGGCCGTCGGCCCAAGTCTAACCTGACCTGACCTGAGACCAGTATGTAGAATCCATCGCGAAAAAAAAAACGACGTGTCACGTGAGCGAGCACTCGGGCGTTTTTTTTTTAACTAAACTTTAACTATCGTCGGCTGATGAGTTCGTTGATCTGCGTTGAAGGATTATTATTATTATTAGGAGAGGCGAGTGCCACTCCCAACGACTCGGAGTGAGTTATACCTTTCGTTCTCAACTTGAAGTCGAACAAAGCTACTGAGCAGTGAGATCGCTGCCTTTCACTACCATGGCCTGGCTTGGCCTTCGGACAAGACAAATCTAAAATTGGAAGAGCCGGTAACGCTCTTACAGCTCTTACAGCACAGCACAGGACATACTAAGCATAGGCCAGGGGCTATGTAATAACCAAAGGGAGGCGCAGAGGGGCGGAGGGGCGGAGCACAAGAACGAATAACAATAGCTTTTTCGATCGATAGTATAGAATCTCATCGGCCCCCCCCCCGTGTCTATGGCAGTGGGGTTCAGGGTGCGGGTGCGGGTGCGGTGTCCTTGCTTGTAAAACGAATTTCATCACCACCCCCCCCCCCCCCCCCCTCCGAGAGTTCAAACGTTCAAATATTGATTTGTTTTGTTTCGTGTGAACCAGCCCCGGAGCTGCCACGCAAACGGTTGATGGTTACCACTTTCTCTCGGTTCATTTTATAATTAACCACTTCTTTTATGTAATCCCTTTTCTTCGTATCTCATATACTAGTATTTCCCTCGTCCCCCCTCCCTTCCCTCTTCCTTAAATCCAAATGAACCTTGAGCTTGAGTCCCTTTCCCTTTCCCTTTCCTTTTCTAAACTGGTTCTGAATCTGGGGTGCACACTGTTCCTCGGCGCAAGCCGAGTCGTAAACGCTATGGCCTGGGTCGCTGGATAATCAATCTCAGTCTGGATAAGTATACAGGATGGAACTTGCGTTAGGTATGTTTGAGTAATTTAACTTTTTTCACCCCCTGAACTTGAACGCGTTATGATTACTTAATTCTTTTTCTGAATTGTGAAATTCTCAAACTCAGTACACGTATCTATACGAAGGGTAATCCACGAGAGGCAGCGTATCTCGGTGGGAGCGATGAAAACACCCCTCCCCCGGAGCTGTGTGTGTGTGATTATTGGACCGAGTGGCCGGGAATGTCATCGGGAATCCCAGCCCAGGTCAATTCTCAAGTCTCCCCCCCTTCCTCCTTTCAAGTTTTACTCAACCCTTGAACTAATTCCAGTGTTTTCTTTCTGTTCATATCCTAACCCTTACTACTTACTTACTCATACCCGTTCACCGGCAGGCGATTATCAATTCAACCTGCCGTCGCCACTCCCGACGAGAATGAGATCAAGATCAACAACAACGCGACGGAATAAGGAATAATGGGTTTTATCATTTATGTCGGCGGGTTGAATCATGAATCAGAAGGAGTCACTGTTGCGTTGTGTTATATCGAGTATTGGGGATAGGCCAGGGCTATATAATAGCCAAAAGGGAGGGGCAGAGAGCGGCGGAGGGAGGAGCACAACTTGAAGAATGGATAACAGTATCTTTTTCGATCGATACAACTTCATTAGCCTTGTGTGTTATGCAGTGAATACGATTGGCGTTATTTATGTCCACATCGAGTAAGTACTTTGGGGATTTTAGAGAGGGTAGAATAAAACGCGTTGGACACGTTGGAAGTAAACAGCCTTGAACGACGCATTGAATATGGAGAGGATTGGTATATTTTAGATAGGACAAGGTAACAAAGCAAAGGGGTTCTTCTCCGCATATCTAAATCTTCCTCCCATTTGAATCTTTAATTTCGCCGTACCCATTTCCTTTTGCGACTGCAGTATACCCTCGGCCACGGAATGTAAACCTAAACGGGACGTCTGTCGCGAACGTGTTGGGAGAATACAACGAGTTTTGTGGGTTTGCTTTTATTTTCATGGGAGTGGTGATGCCCAACGCTGACTTTTTAGCATCGAGTAGATCTTGGACGGATTGTTTGGATGCTGTTTGGACGAGGGATGATTGGATACGGCCAGTTCCAGTGTACGTGAAAGATATTGAGATTGAGCTACTACGAGTCGTTATTGATTCTATTCCTGTCCCGGCCTGATATGAACGAGTGGTTTAAAAGACTGGGTTGAATGAGAGTGTACGACTCACGGTATCTGCAACAGGAATAGAATACGCGAATGTGATCCAACAGGCAAGAATGAATGTGAGTATGGGGTGAATCCGAAATGCGAGCATTGGGTGGGATAGGGGTATGACCAGCACAAGTACGTGTTGTGAAGAGACCAGCTCTGTGGATGGGAGGGGAAGGGATCGAAAGATGGGGTTGTAAGGTATTTATTTCCCTTTTTCGGATATTTCGATCAAGACAAGTCGGACCGACGGGCGATGGAGAAAAGAGTTATGTATGTATTTCCTTTTTTCGTTTGCTTCTTTTTCAAACTTCTTCTCGTTTCTTCTCGTTTTGTTTCTTTCTCTCTTACGGGATGGTAAGGGGGCTGAGAGCCAGAACGAAAGCATCCCTACTATGTACCTAGAGTATGCCTGTTCGGCTCCGATGGTTCTATACAACTCCGTCGGAGAATAGAGGAAGAAGCTAAGTATACAGCCTTGAAAGTATTAACCGAGAAAAAGAGGCGTCAGTGAGGAAAGATGAGGACGATTATCTTCAGCCATGTAGAAAACCAGACATGAGTACTTAGTATTACACCCAAGCTCGTTCGGGTTCGAAATACTATCAGGCAATCACAAAGCTCAAAGACAGGATCTTATGGGTTAGTAAGTTTAGAAAAACACCTTCGACGACCCCTCCCCCCCACCTCCTACATCCCCACCTTGATATGAGCTCTTGACTCGAAATGGGTGAATGAATTTCGTGTTTTGCCATTACTACTAGTATCCTCTCCCGTCAAATGACCCTCTAGTTGTGTGGTTAACCCATCGGTAAAGTTGTAATCCCAGTAGCTCCTGACCGCTTTACTTTATGCGGGTCTTAAAATAGGGATTGCACAATAGAATGAAGTTGAATCATCATAAACCGCAATCCGCTCTACTTCCTCAATTAGTTCATTGTCAGCGGCAGACGAACTAGTCTCGAAAGATCTTTGAAACCATAGGATGCATCTATAAGTAATCACAACGTTTGCGAGAACTTCCGTATTTTTGATTCATGCCCATCGCTATAAGAAATGATCTCGCCTCCAGCCCCATCTCGTTTCGAAAGAAAAACCCAATATTAATCGATCTACTGCAACGCGCCGGGTAGTCCCTACAGCTCATGATCGGGGGGGGGGGGGGGGGGATGAACGTGCTTTCTGAACAAATACCAAGCTACGTCTGACGAGAGAGCGTGAAGCGCTCGAATCGAACTTGATGGGATACTCATACAAAGCTGAATGGCAATATAATATAATATAATATAATCGTATTAGGGATTGGAAAGGGAAGGGAAGGGGGGAGAATATCATCCATCTGAGGTTGCGGAGATTCACTTGAAATCGAGCTTGATAATTCATGGATAAGTAGTCAAGCTTTTAGTACATAGTAGCTTGAAGTTGACGGCCTCAAGCTCAAGTAAAGACTTAGAAATATCGGGACTATGACATTCAGGTGGTGGTATTGCATCAGAGGTTGTTGTTGTTCCAGTTAACTGCTCGGTTACTCGATGGTGGTCTGGTCTTATCATTAGCAACCCCATCCAAATTCCTCCCAGCTTGGATGTTAGGTATATGCTCGTATACTAGGCATAGGATACACAAAATCTACATGGCTGAAGATATAAAAACTCAAAATAAATATCAATATCGTACTATCGAACGGCATTGGGGGTGGCAGAGCAGGGCCCGGGGGCAAACCATCGGGAGCATGTCACCATGTTTATGTGGAGTTCAATAACGTTGAACAAGAACAGAAACCTAAGTAGAAGAGCAAATGGCTTATACTTAGTCGAATCAGCTTGGCCTTGTCACCGTTCAAACGCTCAAAATCATTATACATATATATATATATATATATCATCAGAGATTCTTCTTGTTGCCCACCCCGTTGATTCTACGAAATCGTCTTCCTTCCAAGTCATCCTTATGAGGCACTTAAGTACTAGGAGAGATTCCTAGCGTTGAGTTTTAGCCATGGCATGAATCAAAATACGGGTTCTCGTAACGTTCTCATGATAGGATGCATCCTATGGATGGTGGATGGAACGTGGTCACTGGTGAATACCACTCGGAGTGGTATTCAAAGATGTTTCGAGACTAGCTCTACCGCTGACAATGAACTAATCGAGGAAGTAGAGCGGATTGCGGTTCATGGATCATTCATTCAATATTTCTATTGCGCAATCCCTATTTTAAGACCCACATAAAGAAAAACCAGTCAGGAGGGAATCGGGATACGGTATAACCTGGAGCGATTGAAACGACCTACTGGGATTACAACTTTACCGATGGGTTAACCACATAACTAGAGGGTCATTTGACGGGAGAGGATACTAGTAATGGCTAAAAAAACACGAAATTCATTTACCCATTTCGAGTTAAGAGTTGTGTGTATTCCCGTTCCTATCAAAGGAGGGGTCGTCGAAGTGGTTTAAAAAGCCCTCAGAACGTAGGATACTTATTCTCCAGAAGCTCTTCTCCACTCTACTGAAATCTTCCTATTAGTACGTTATCCCTCCCAACTCTTCGTCCGTCGTCAACCATTATCTATACATCCAAACCACCCCTCTGACCACCCTCGTTTCCGAGTCCTAACTGCAGAACCACAATGAAACTCTCACTGACAGCCGCGGCTCTCACTGGCATCTCCGTATTCTCATACGCAACTTGCCTCGTGAACGCCACTGCATGGGTCGTAGGATATCAATCCGCTGGGTACACCGGATGGAACATGCGCCAAGTCTGTTTTCTTTCTTTTCTTCTTCTTCTACATAATCATAAACATAATCATAATCATGATTCATAAACATAATTATGGTTTTTCGCTTTACGCTTCAAATTAACACTGACAAAACATCTGTTTTGATTGGGTTTTGTTTTGGATTCTACTATAGTACGATGATTTGTACGTCGGGAATCCTCGGGAGGTTGCGTATATCTTTGGGAGTAATGCCAATACTCTACCTGGTGCGGTGTGTGGGTCATGGACGGAGTGGTATATTATCACTAATCCTGCCCCAGGTCAGTCGACTGTTTTTTTTTTTTTCTTCTTTTTTTTTTTTTTTTTGAGTTTATCGGTTCCCCTCCTCATCACCCCTCCCCCCAAGGCAAATTCGACTTCAACTGCATAGCCACTCCAGATGAGATCAACGATAACGCTCGAAATATTGGATTTTATGTTGGGGGATTGAATCACAATGGAGTGACTGTTGCGCTGTGTTATATCGAGTATTCGGGTTCGGAGCTTTGTGATAGTGATACTATCTCGAACCCGAATGAGCTTGCGTGTAATGTATGGATTGTTTGTCAGTGAATAGTAGTGGTAGTAAGTAGTAGTAGTAGTAGTAGTAGTGAAAGGGGGTTGGGAGGGTGAGGTTCGATATATGTTGTGTTACCATACCGAGTACCAGTGTTTTAGTTTTTCGAATGGTGCATGTAATAAATAGTACTTTGCTTGATGTTGATTGATCATTCAGTGGATTATGCGATTCTGGAGGAGATTGAAGCATATTGAATGGTTTGGGGCAAGCTTTCTTGCAACACAACGCTATGTAGTACGATGAGAACGTTCGGGAGAACCCGGATTTAATTTACGTCAGCGCTAAACTTTAACGCTGAGAACCTCGCCTCCAGCCGCCTCACACATACTCATACTCATGTGTGGTTTTCAAAATCTACATGGCTAATATCGTGTCAAACGGTATTGGGATGACAGAACAAGGGCAAAACCATCGGAGAGCATGGTGACAGACATATCTATGGGGGGAACGAGGTCTTGGAATGGAATACTTATTTTGAGGCAAATGGCTATGATTCGAATCCGCTTGTCACTGACTGTCTGTTCAGAAGCTCAAGATCATTGTCCATATGATCAGGGTCACTCGTCCTTGTGCCATTTAATTAGGAGCTGGGGAGGCAAGATTCCCAGCACCCTACCCGATACCCCCTGTGTTGAGGATGGCTAAGTACATAGAAGAATGACCAGTGACTTGCAATTGTCGATGGGTCCCAACTCTTGTTATATGTACTCCCCCTCGGGTAATTTGTTCTTCCACATTCTATTCGGACGATACCACGCACAAATTCTCACCCCAACTTCCATTCTTCTCACCCCCCGCAAGGGGCTTTATTTATGTATTTAGTATTTATACAAGGCTCGAGAAGAAGAAACGACCGAAAAGTCTCCCCCATCTCTCTTCTTACAAGTTTCACACCTCAGTGTGTTTACCCATGTCTTTGAATAACAACAGATACTCTACGCCTCCTCGGTTGGACGAGTCAAAGTTTGGGGTGTTGAGTTTGCCTCGGTATGTGTGGATGAAGGTCAAGTTGATGGTTATACGTCAGTTGGACATGGTCCCTGCTGTCAGTACTTGAACGGGGTTTAACGTTTTTTTTTTTTGTTTTTTTTTTTTTAAAAAGCTCTGGTCATCGCACGCGAAATCCTCCTCTCCCCCTTCGTCGCCCGAAGCAAAAACCGACCGTTGAAGCGGATCATAGGCGACAGTGCCTTTCGTTTCCTCGCTGATCATTTTCCTGAACCAGAGCTTCAACAAGTTCTCGGGACTTCTGTCGGCGTGTATTCGACCTGGGCTAGGAAGGAGAATCTACCAATCACAATTGAGGAATTGGAAGACGGGGGGAGGTTAATGTGGATTGGACCGAAGAGAACCGAGAAGATGCTTCTGTATTGTCATGGTAAGCTACATATTTCTTACATAACCCATAACTTGATCAATTCCAACGCTTTCAATCCTACTCAGGCGGGGCGTATATCTTTGCCGTACAAATTTTTACCATCTCATTCTGGCGCTTCATACAACTACAACTTGAAAAGAGAGGACTCAAAGTGGGAATCGCGATCATATCATATTGTAGGTTCTATATTTGAATATCCCCTTTGAACATTAAGTTGTCTTGACGCGATAATTAACAAGCGCTGGTCCCTGTCAGCCAATTCCCCACTCCGTTGTGGCAAACTAGTCGAGCGTTACAGCATCTGCTCTCAGTAGAGAAAGTTAAACCCTCGAATCTTGTTTTGGTCGGAGACTCTGCCGGAGGCAACCTCGTATCCCAAGTTCTCTCTTCAATGCTTCACCCTCTTTTCGACCCACCGATCATTCCCAACGGTACCCGTCTTCGAGGAGCGTATATGATGTCTCCCTGGATCTCACTTACCGGGGTTTATACTGGTCAAGACAGTACTAATAACCAACTCCTTCCTTCTTTCACCGAAAACAACCACTGCGATGTCGTCGGCAGGGATGCTTTGCTTTCCTGGGGCAAAACTGTCCTTGAGGGTGCCCCGAATCCTACTACGACGGATTATCCGTACTTGGAGCCTATCAATGCCCCCTATGACTGGTTCCAAGGCCTTCCGGACGTCGCTGAGAGGGTTTTCGTATCAACAGGGGGTGCGGAATGTTTGCGAGATTCGGATAGGTTGTTCTTCGAAAAGATCAAACCATTCCATGGGGAAGCAGAATTTTTCGAGCAAGAAGGAGGGGTACATAATGATCCTTTCTTTGATTTCCAGGTTGCTGATGGACCGTTGGGTGGGAAGAGACAGAGTCTGACTCCGAAAATCCTCGAATGGGTTTGGAAATGTTTCGAGGAAAAGTAGGTACAGTGTGGAATGTGGTATGGCCGCTTTCGAAATTCTTTCGAATGGAACGAAGGCTTAAGCAAGAGCACTTGCCCTAACCCTTGACGGTCTTCATACCGAATATTTGTATCCGTATTCTGTCTATGCGCAGCTTCAATATTGCTCATAATATTCCGGGATATGGTACACGGAAGATACGCGCATCCCTTTATGACTCGTCACGTAGCTCCACGAAAAGAATTCGAGACTCCATCATGTCGACCCACCATCTCAGAACTACACTCACAATAAGCTCAACACGATAAGTACGGCCGTCCACCGGTTTCACTTCGAGTTGGGGCACAGTTTATGATCCTAACATGATATAGAGTATTGGACTTGGAATGTTGTGGAGAAGGATAAAATCGCATTGAGACTCGACAAGACTCTACAACAAAAAGAACGCATACAATTTTTTATGTATATGAACGTAAATCTTTATCAGCCGTTCTGTGTGATATGCGAGAACAGACTTTGTTATTAGCTGTTATTATTACTATGAAAATGCATGGAAGGAGAAACGAGGAAAGACGCCATGAAACTAGCTCCTATGCTACTCGTGAAAGTACTTCCCTTGTTTTTGCGTTTTCCCACGAACATATCAATATATCACGAAGGGTTCCCCCGTGGTTAAAACCGTAGAACTGTGCAGTGTGAAGGTTTCAGTATAGATTTCACAACGAATCCGCGCACGGCCCACTCGATCTTTTCGAAAATCATCGAAAAATTGGAAGCCATCATCCAGGGTCTTCATTACGATATGACGAGTTCGATCACAGAGCCATGGGGGGCCAAAGCCGCATTGCGCTGAGCTGCCAATGCCATGTGTGCCATCCACACCGAAGCCGCCCTTCTCCAAGTTCAACGACCATTTTTTGTCGTGAGCAGTAGATACAAGGCTAACTCACGCATGCACTGAGGGTACAATTACAGAGAGGGCGTCGTTGTTCAGTGAGGTTGACACCGCCTAGAGCCTGAAAATTAACGCCGTTGTGGACTATAAGGAGAGATGGTGATCTCGTATTTCGCCAATTCCCCATGTACCTGCTTGTCGTCCTTGAGTACAACTTCTTGATCATATAGTATAATCTCCAATACAGCGTCGCACGATTCTGTCGTAATTTCGAGCTGGGGTTCAGCAATCAGGGGGTTGACTATAAAATCGGGGGGCGGGGGGGACGAGTTGTGATCAGGAGGATCGATCCCTCCACTGCTCGTGTGGTCTTCAATCTTTTCCTTTGATGTTTTGTGACCGACTACATAGCTTTAGAGAGCAACAAGCTTAGACTCTTGCGCAGCCGAAATCCGAGTGTTCTACAAATCACCGGCCAAGCCGAGGGGATACAGAGAGGCACAGAAAAAAGGTCGAGCTTGAGTTGAGCTTAAACGCGGGATGAAGGAACAGATCTGTGATGAAAGTCGGGCCGCTTCAATTCCCTCTCCATGGAAATAAGGATGAGCCTTTAAGTGATCTTGGTGATGTGGCGCCTTTGGCCCCTTTAGAATGTGCTCGACATGTAAGTAACCCAAATAGTCCCTACTATTGTTATCCCGTTGTCTGTATTTGGAGGCAGTAACTAGAGCAACAGAGATCATGTTGACAGGATCTTTTGTGAAAACAGGCCATCATATTCGTCAGTGGTATCCAGCATCGTAATCAACCAGCCAGCGGGAGCTCCGCGAAGCGACGCGGAATAAGAGTGGTGCACCTAGAACGAGAGTAATAGGATAGTTCCTTCGAATAGACTCAAAAACTTAGCCCAAAAATTGACAGGATCACCGAAGTAAGTGTTTCTGGACACTGAGGGTCTTCCAGTCAGACTTGTCATCATCATGAGAATAGGATTTGATGGGGGGTGGCGGCTGGTGGCGGTCATGGTCAACGTGAATAACATGTGTGCACTCTCGGGATTTTGCGTGTGTCCCGACTCCCAAGGACATCAGGAATTCCACTGTTGAAAATGGAGATATCTTCAAGAGAGTTCAAAAATTAGTCTGAAGATTTTCCGGACGAGTTTGTTCTTATCTGAAGCAGTATCACCGAACAGTGACGGTCAAAGGATTCCAGCCTCCAAGAATAGGCACAAGCTCTAATTTTTGGGAATGTTGCACAAGATACCTACAGAAAAATGCAGATAGTCCTTCGTTATGTTTTATTACAGCTTTTACCCATCCAAGAGGATGTTTTTCATAGTTTTCCCGAATTGTTTGAATCGTGAAGTGTTCACTTCCAGGTGTACATTGTTACATCAGGCAGGGGGTGTCCGTACGTACGTCTCAGTATGGAATTATTGAGTTTGTTGCAAATGATCTATTCTCAGAATCAGTTGTGTGTGGAAGGAAGGAACCTGGAAGGAAATCTATTTGGGGCAAAAAAAAAGTCCTGAAGAGACACAATCGACTGGTAACTATGCCTATTTGTGCACACTCTTAGGTGATTTACTTACTCATCTTTGTACATTTTCTCTGTCTTTGCTCGAATCAATATATTCCACAGCCAAGATACGATAGTACCTAGATCGTGCGTCCTGAATTCGTTCAGTTTGGGCTTAGCTTGCAATCTGGACTCTGTATTCATGACTCGATGCTTCATAGTAGAAGTGCCAGCCAAGTATACGCGAAACAGCAAGAAAAAAAAAAACCTGAAAAAGTGTCTTCCAACCTGCGAGGGCGAGTGAAAGATGAGTTGTACTTAATCCTTTGCTTTATCCCTACAGTTTCGGTTTCATTATCGCTATCGGATCGGAATCATTATTTTTATGTAATCAAAAGGATCGCTGCAATGTAAATCCGCGAAATACATGTCACTGATTAACGAAATTTCTACAACATGAAATTTGAGCACTTATCTACAATATTTTATTTCCTGATATGGTAGTGCTATGTCCCAAGTTCGGCATGAGTTTTCAGTTAAGTACATACTTTATAAAATTCATAAACGAAAAAGTCAGAAGAGGCATCTCCGTTTTGCCAGGCAAACACCCGCAAACACTGACTTTTACTAGCTCCCTATACGCGGGTTTTCAAAACAAGACGATAAAATCACTTGGTCAATTAAGTCAAACTTCATCCAGGTCTAGATTTTCGAAACCTGAAACGGTCAACACTAAGTACTGAACAGCAACGAAACACGCCCGAACATGGAGGAATATCTTGGTAGACCCGGGGACATAAAAACCACAAATGTTGCGAAAACATTACCTGCCGCGAATAGCTTAGCTCTGACACAGCTCCGCAGCTTTTATACGTTTTTCATTTGATTAGAGCCACTCCATCCTCGGTTCAATAAGATTCGAGCGCCTGTGATACAGAATCTGCGCTCATTCCAGCATGGCAGTGCAATTGTAATCCAGGGGTGGTGTACCCCATTTCTAACGATATTTAAGAAGGGGGCCGTTCGATTCCATCTATGTTCTTTCATTGGTCTTGCACTTTTGTCGTTGCTTTTTTCTTCATTGGCAGATATCTCGCAATCTATCCATATCCCCGACGACAATCGATGACAATGGAGCATTTGCTAGAAATTATGGTCCTTGTTCTACTCTTGATTGCATGGTGGACTATGTCGCAATCCAAGCCTCGTCTGCCTACCCAATTTGCGCATCTCAAGCCTGTACCAGGACCTAAGGGGCTTCCGTTTATTGGTAATGCTCTCGCAATGCCACGAGTGAAAGAATGGAAAGTTTTCAAGGAGTGGTCTAACATCTATGGTACGGTTATCTTCCTGGGAGCTGGTCGCTTAACTCGACTCAAGAAACCATGCAGGGAATATATTCAAAGTCTCAGTCTTCGGACGAACTATCATCGTTGTCAACTCGTTTGACATCGCAATAGAGCTAACAGAGAAGAGAGGAGCAATCTATTCATCTCGTCCTCGATTAGTGAGTACATAAATCCTGTACTATATCATGTGGCGTCCAACTGATCGTCTTTTTTGATAGATTATGGCTGGAAAGCTGTAAGTAGTACAACCATTGTTACCGAACTACTTGTTTGGAATACTTAATCAAAATTGCGATCACCAGGATGGGTTTCAACGCAACATATCCCCTTATGCCCTATAACGATGGATTACGAGCTGCCCGGAGACTCGCGCATCATACGCTCAGTCCTAGACCTGTCAAATCAATGCTCCATGTCCCAGAGGAAGAAGCTGGAAGGTGGCTTCGTCGACTGCTTAACAATCCCAAAGGGTGGAAGCAGTCTGTTGCTGAGTAAGTTGCGCAACCAATTTTCCCCTCGAAGAACCTACTGACGATGAGTTAATTATCACATAGAGTCAACGGTGCTGTGACAACCAAGATCGTATACGGATATCAAGCAGGCGGTGAAAAAGATCCTATGGTTAAGGCGTTCGAGGTTGCACTGCATGCATTCTCCTTGGCCATTGCTCCAGGGGCCCATCTCGTCGACTTTTTCCCATCTTGTTTGTTCATTGATCTTACCTCCCGTAATTCTCTACTGATTCTGGCTCGCAGTGCAGAAAGTCCCGTCCTGGTTATTCCATTTTGGATTCAGAGAGCTCGCAGACCATGGTAAAGATGCTCTGATGTACTCTGTCGATGCAAGTTGGACCTTTGTGCAGAACCAAGTCGTATGTTGCTTTTTTTTCACTCCGAGTCGACCTCAAGAATTTTTTTTCTTCTTTTTCCTTAACAGGCTGCCGGAGTTGCTCGCCCTTCAATGGCTTTGGATACTCTCAATCTCATACAGAGAGAGAAGAACCAGAAAGCTTCTGCCGATATGGACGAAGTTGCGAAGTGGACTGCGGCTGCTACAGCTGGGGCTGGCGCACATACAGTGCGTGTTCTGTTCATGGATTCATTCAAAGTTGGTTCTGATCAGATCACTTGACATAGCCCGTGTCTGCGCTGATGTTTTGGGTCCTCGCCATGGTCGCACACCCTCAGTATGTTCTGTCAAACTCAACGAAGTTGTAGCTTCCCTGATACCTTTTCTACTAATCATAGTGTGCAGAAGAAAGCGCAAGAGGAATTAGACCGTGTTGTCGGCAGAGACCGACTTCCGACTCTTTCTGACAGACAAAACCTTCCATACATCGAAGCCATCATCAAGGAAGTCCTTCGCTGGCATCCAGTCACTCCTTGTGGTTTGTGTCTGGATTCGCAAGTTTTGATTCTAAAGCAGCTAATGAATGTTATCGGTTTCCTTCTTTTCAGGCGTTCCTCATACATCAACGGAGGATGATGAGTACGAGGGAATGTTCATCCCTAAAGGAACATCGATCATTCTAAATCAATGGGCGATGCTTCATGACCCTACGTACTTTTCTGAGCCCGAAAAGTTCCTTCCAGAAAGATTCCTCGGCGAGTCTCCTGCTGATCAGGTTCGCGCAGGCAATCCCTATGCTGTTGCTTTTGGGTTTGGACGAAGGTATGTGTAATTACCCTCAACCCTCTGACTTTATGATTTCATAGTCTCATCGATGACATTATTCAGAATATGCCCAGGACTTCATCTAGGCTCAGTGATGCTCTACTGCTTCATTTCCAAAGCATTAGCAACGTTCGACATCAAGCGTCCTATCAATCCTGAAACAGAGAAAGAATGTGATCCTCCCGTGGACGCGGCACCTGGAAACGTTAGGTGCGTTTCTCCTTTCCTTTCCTCCTCTACGACTGATGCTGACAATGTCCCAGCTTCCCAGTGGAGTTTGACTGTCGTTTTGTGGCTAGAGACCAGAAGGCAATTGAATTGATCAACCGGGATACGGAAGAGCTCGTTAATGCAGAGGGAATGCCTTCCGGCTTTGAGATTCCTCCCGAATCCCATTCGATGGCGCATCATTGGTGAAGGCTCCTCGTAGAGCACCAGAATTTCTAGATGTCATCCTCGCAACCTTCAACATAGTATGTGAACTTCTTTCGGTAATAGTACATGTACCATGTAATTCCTACATTAACTAGAACTTGTACAAATAGAATTGAAGCTTTTTGAGCCAGGCGCCCCACGGATAATATCCAGAATAATTAGACGCCAGGTCATCCTTTCTTCGAAACTTTCGAACGCTTGTACAACACAAGCCGGTATTATTCAATAGATATTCTCATAAGCAGTGTTTTTTACTTGGACATCTTGCTTCGCAGTCATCGCCAAACCAAGTCTGTTAGCAGGTGTTCAGGCCAATGGCTTTTACTCTGCAGCGTAGATTCGTCTTCAAAGGGTCTGCTTTTAACCACTCAAAACAAGATTGAAACTTAAACTATACTTGAGGATTGTTCTTGTAGGACAGATGAAGAAGTTGTTCGTTCCATTACATTTCATGGTACGTCCTTCTGATACTCTTAACCATCGTTAATTGACTCATTATGTTCTACATCATAGTTACTGCTACCATGTCTCGAGTTTTAGCCCGCGAAAACCACTATAGTCAACTTTCTGAGTCTTCAAAATGTTGTGGTCTCAATACTGCCTGCCCCTGGGACAGGTCTGGAAGTTAGTGGCATGATTTTCCCTGATCCAGGATACTCATTAGTTCGCGACATCCCAGGAATCCCTCACGACCAAAGTCTACTTCTTTCCTTCTGGTCATACGATTACTGGAAGTGAGTACTTGTTTGGCTTCCTGATTTTTCTGTATCTCACCCGGACTGATGCTCTGCCGCTTGCTCAAAGGCCTCTTTCAATGCGATCTCTTGTACTCAGAGTTCAGATCTTGTGTACCCAATAGTCTCAAACGACCTTGGAAGAAGCAACGAACCATGTTGAGTAAGTTTCTTTCTCATGACGGTATATTCAATTCTTATTCATTCGCTATATAGTGTAATGCAAGCTGACTACGGAGGCACTGAAATCGCCTCAGCCCTCTCCCTCGTCTACTCTTTTTACCCAAACCTCTCGTTCGCCCCGTCGCAGTCATCCTCCTCACAGACGGAAGCGCCTGTGATGTCTCCACCTGCGTCTCACACACTCAAGCCGCGCCCTCTACTCTTCCTCACTCAGCCCCAGACTCCTTTATAAGTGTGTTCACGGTGGGCATCGACGACGGAGCGTCTTCGGATACTTGTGATAGTATTGCTCGTGCAGGGAGCGGGATGGCTGTCACGGTGTATGTGAAACAGGGAGAAGCGATTGCTGGGAAATGTGCGAGAGTAGTTAGAGCTGCACGGTCGCCGCAGCTTGCGAACATTGTAGTCTCTTGGATGGGACACGGAGTGGATGAAGGTGCGGACCTTGAACACGGTATTTTGGCTCAGGACGGAGACCAAGAAGGGATTGAGGGTAACGATGATGATTTTGAAATGGTGACAAATATACGAAATGAAGCTGAAAGTGACGTTCCTGCAAGTGTTGCATCATTAAGCTTATTCAACATCGACGACGATGATCAGCAAGGCGCCGGTCCAGCACCCGACTTCCACCTCCTCATACAATTCAACAAGCTCCTCTTCTTCTAACGAATATATTCCCTGGAACGAGAACTCAGGTCTACGCTGTTATTCGTACACCCCAGTCCGAGATTGACTCTGAAGGCGAGCGGCTTCCGAAGTCCGTCAAAATAAGAGGTGTGGTTTTAGTACGACCGGGACTCCTGTTGAACTCGACGTGCCTGTATCTCGGCTTCTTCGTCCATTGAAGTCAGTTGATAATTTGGACAGTGGTGATAGTGTTGGCTCCTCCCTACACCACTTTGAACAACTCTTCCTGCATATCCTTGCTGCCAAAGCTCTTATCACAGACCGTCAGGATGGGAAACATGCGTTCCCCACTTTCATCGCGGACGAAATCCAAACCGACGATGAATTAAGGGAATCGTATCTGAAGAGAGAAATTGTCTGTCTTGGTACAAAGTATTTGTCGCGGTGGATCATCGAGTCGTTGGTGATTCAGATCTTCCTCAACAAATCACACAAGTGATGATAACAATCATCCCTGTTTCTGCGTTTTCAAAAAGGCGGATAGCTGTTCAAAATCAACGGAGGGGAAGCGGGAAAGCTGAAAATGAGAAGTTTGAAATCATCCTACTTCTAATCCTCCTACCACATCTCACACTTCCGCCCCCACCTCGATGTCCATCCCGCAAACCTTGTCCGCTAGTGACCGCCTTCGACAATTCAACGGTCAGCTATTCATAACCTCAATGCTTCTTGTACTTTTATGGATCACCGAATCTGTACAGGAAGTGGAGATGAAATTGGCTGCTGTGAATAATCGATGGAGACTTTGGTGCAACGGTCTTGGCGTGGGCGTGGACGAATGGTGCGGAAAGCGTTGGTGATGAGGTTTTGGGGATGAAGGAAAAAGCGAGGGGAATGTGTTGAGGGTCAGATTGAGAGAACGGAATATTTTCTGGATGTGAAGGAAAAGGAAGTTCACGCAATGACTAGTTGGGCGTGGTAGAACACGGTTGAATGGTAACACAGCAATACAACGATATACTGGTCTATAGCGCTGTTCATCAAAGGAGGTGCTTTATTACATACGGCTATTTGCGAACAATTCGTAGTGTGAGGCAACGATCTGTACAGAATGTAAGATATCATGTACCGCTGAAGGTGCTCAAGACGGCGATTTGCTTTTTTCCTCCAGCTGCATTCAGCGCTCTCCCTTGAGGCTCTGTACGCCCCAGCCTCACCAAATCCCTAATGGTGACGAACGACCTACTTGAAGCAGATTGATGACTATCTGGATCCCCTTGAACAGTTATCAATTACGATGACAGTCCTACGGCTTGTACTGCTACTTGCACGACTTCAACAGTCTGGGAATGTACAATGATTAAGTCCCGGCATCTTTGCTAACGCGGACTTCTCATGCTCGTCATTTCGTTGAATATTTTTGACCATACAAACATCCCTTGTGGATCCAGCACTGGAACATTACGCCCAGGCTGATTGATCAGTGTCAAGTAGAGGAGGACCGTATTGATCCAATCCAAGTCGTCCCGTATGATGTCAATCGGGTGTTGTAACTTTGGATCACCTCGCATTGTGGATCCCTTGAACTCTTTTGCCTTCTCCTTCAGCAATGCATTGGTCTGTTCGCGAAGTCGATCCACATCTCTGATTACCTCATAGTGTTGGTTGAAAAAACTCGGGTCGATGAAATGAGCTATAAGGTGTTTCTTGCCGACCGCAAGATCCTTCAACGCAGCATCATCAATTTTTCGGCGAGGCGTGAGTGGTAAATTGACCCCTATAACTTGAGTACGTGTCGTTTTTGTGCTATCCTCAATCGAAAATCCAGTCGAAAATGAGCTTCCAGTCATGAAAAGAGAAAACCGGTCGCGAGCTGAAAACCCGTTCTGAACGCTTCTAAAATTTTGCCCTGGGATCCTCCATGCTAACCTGATTCTTATATCCTCGCCTGGAAATATGTATCAGGCTTCTGAGCGTGTATGACATGAGCATTGACCTACCACTGATCAGTGCTCGGCTTGAGATAGGTATCGGATTGGCGACCACAACGATGTTGAGCAATGCAGCCGAAAGGAGATATACGGAGAGGATACTATGTGAAGTTATGGACGGTAGAAGACGCATGTTGCTGAGAAATCACAATAAATTAGCTTGCTATGGATATTTACCGTGACGAAAAGACACTCACATCCTACTGGTGACTTGGCTAAATTGAGGAAAACAAAAACTCGACCTGCGAGCTTGATGTTCGTGAGACTGGGGAACTAAGTCAGAAGAGAAGGAGGGGTGGCTTTATATAGACCATAGATAACGTTTAGTGGACCAATTTCTCCCGTCGCACACTTGTCGACGTCCTGCGGGATGCGTAAGTGCGATGGATTGGTTTCGCTTCGGGGCGCCATTCCCTGCCATTCCACCCCGTATCATCCGAATCCGAATCCCGATGAAGTTGTCCCTGCATATCTCTTGCAATGCTATTGGATGACCGGCTGCAACCAGGCGTTGGTTCGAGCGAGCTACGACTGATCATCTCAATCTCCATTATAAGCTGCAAAAATTGCCCTTGCTTCCCGTCAATTCAGCGACGAATTAAGTACAATGTTGTTCTACCAGATATTCCTCATCATGATTCTGGGTCTTTTGTCTGCCGTCGCGTATGCTGCACCATTTAGCACCGTAGACTTCCTCTGTTCCGTACTTGCTAAGAAAACTTGGTTTATGCTCTTTGATTCCGTAGGCTGTTCGGGGTGGTGAGATCGAATCCATGGTTCCGACTCGAATCGACTCGGGATTAAGGATAGTAGTGCGGAGGAGTGCGGAGGGTACCAGCTAACGATAACCGCCCCCAGTTCCCGATGGCACTTGGCTTCGCCCATGTTCTCGGACCCCGAGCAGCCTTCGGTCCCTGCCAATGCGCTGGCACGCCGTCCCCGCCGACATTAGATCTCAACGATACAAACCTTGGACCATTATCCTGCGTCTCGGTTGGACCTTACATTTCTGCAAGTATGGCCCTAAAGCCTAAAGGAGAACGCTATATCTACAATAATGAATTTTACAATCCACACAACCCTACTACTTATGCACATCTCTTGCGTCTCGACGATACAATGGAATCTGATTCAGAATGAGCCTTATATGTTGCAGTATGTTCATTCGAGTCGACGTGGACCAAAAAATATCACAGTATGTAACTTATTGATATTCTATGCGGGGCGGGCACAGGATTCAATTAGGTGTAGTCTTAACCTCGGAGTTTCTTTGCTATTTTATGTAAAACTTGCAGGATCTCGAGCCGCGACGGAAGGTAACGAAGGATCACAGAAGCAACTCCTACTGTCAGTCATCTTGTACAGTGTATCTGAAGCAAGGAGAAGAGTAGAGCTGCACCGTGCACGTACACACGTCTTATTATTAAAATCTCACTCGTGCAATCTCAGTTTTCTAAAACAAAGACTCGTGAGAAACATGAAAATCCCATCTTGCCGCAGCTCTATCAAGTATGGTAGATATTATCAATGCGACTAAATGGACCTCGGTTGATCACGGTTGGAATTCCAGAAGGTCTGTTACAAGCGCGAAAAAGTTAAGTACAACGAAGGCGGGATTCCAATCGGCTGTTCCAGCGCTGACGGAACCGAGAGCGATGCATAAGTACAGGCTTCATTTTGAACCACATCGCCAACTCCGACTGTATCGTACCCTGAAATTTTTCGTGCTTCCTGCTGCGGCATAGCGGAGCTTCCGTTGAATGTTCAGTGCTCGAGGAGGCCTTCCGCCGACGCTAAGGACGGGATGAGCCTAAACCAGGTCTCGCCCTTTCATAACCTTAGCATTAGTAGGTTGGAGTTGTCGAGAGAGGCATTGCTGAAAGGCCGTGAAAACCTTCACAAAGGATATTGAGTGCTATTCGAGCTCAAGCTTCCAGCGCCGCTGTCGGCTGCGATAAACCTTTGATCTTCGAATAACTGCTAGGAAAGAAGTCTGACTTCATTTTTTTTTCTTCCTCGTCCGTCTAACGCCATTTTGACACTAATATTCGGTTCACCCTCATGATCAAGATTCGGTTCGGGTGTAACCCAACAACTTTTTTCCCTTTATTTCTCTCGCCACACTGTGACTTTAGCTCGTAGGAACGTGTCGCGCTAGACCAGCATTGTGTTTTGAGTATACACTGCGTTGAGTACGCCTCTTCTATCCTTATTAAACAGGTGAGCGAGAATCAGGCAAGCGGCGTTCAAGCTGTATCACGCTCGCGTCTATAAAGAAAGCCTTAGTATGTGATTTTCCTCCATTAGTGCCTTTCTGACGTTTGTTTCTACTAGCTATGGATCCAAACCTCCGACAGCAACAAGACGAAGATTTTTCCTTCGAGCTTACCGCACCTCGCAATGGATTTGACTTTGACGCGACGAACACGAGTATGTCCGACGTCGAGGACAAGTATATGGAGAAACATGGACCTTCCGATTTGAAGGACACCAAAGGTTCCCCACGAAGTGTACAAGAAAAGGTCATATCTGTGCAATTGCAACACCTACCGGACGGTCTTTCCCAATCTACTGGCTCAGGATCGTCTCAATCGGCGACGGAGATGGGTGGTCGAGACTTGGAGTTGGATTGCCCAGATGGAGGGTTAAGGGCGTGGTTGGTCGTCCTCGGGGTGAGCCTCGCTTTTCCTTCGTGGTTCGGATGACTTATGCCGACACTTTTGTGGGCGACAACAGACTGCATTCAGTACGCTCGCTTCGTACGTTTTTCCGTTTTTCTCCTTTTTCGACGCTAGTGTTCAATCTTTTTTGTTATAGCCTTGGATACATGACTTCCTGGGGTGTGAGTATATTCAGCTCCCTCACGCATACACTATCGGATTCACTAACGAGATTGTAGGTATTCCAATCATATTACGAACAAACACTTTTGAAAGATCATACACCTTCGTCGATGTGCGTTCCATAAGTATCTAAGAACCTATTGCATGCTTATCTGACGTTAAAACAGTGCCTGGATTGGGTCCTTACAGGTACACATCTTTTGCCCATTTCTGAATTTTACGGCTTTCTCCTTGCTGTGTATGATCTAACCTATCTCTCGCCTACAATTCTGGTTTTTTTTTTTCATTTTATGATCCTCCAATTACTCACGAACTCTTCCCGTCATTTCATTTCGCAGCTTTGCCTTGTTTTCCTACCCGGTCTGGTTAGCGGACGTCTCTTCGACCTTGGAATATTTAAACTTCCGTTTGTCGCGGCCTCAGCTTTGCTTGTTACGGCAACATTTCTCGTGGGCGAATGTACACAATACTGGCAATTTGTGCTCTGCCAAGGGTTGGCTACCGGCGTATGTACTTGACAGTAATCCATTCTTACCCTGCGGGCGTTAAGTAATGTCATTCCACCCTTCAATTATTAGCTCGGGGTCGGCATGATATTCGGTCCATCGCTCAGCGTTCTCGGTCACTGGTTCAAGCGGAAACGCGGAGCTGCGATGGGTTTGACCGCAGTTGGATCTTCCGTTGGAGGGACGGTGCTTCCTATTGCAACGAGAAAGTTGATTCCTGCTGTTGGGTAAGTGTTCCCTTGCTCTATTTTTCTTTCCTTCCATACGTTATCCGTTTGTCGTCTTTGAGCCGCTGTATTGACTCTTGCCTTGCAGATTCACTTGGACTATGCGAATCCTCGCCTTCATCTTACTCTTCTCTTTGTCTGTCCCTTGTTTCACTCTTGCCAGACGACTACCTCCGAAGACAGTCTCTGGTGGATTATTCAACTTTCGAGCGTTCAGGGACTCGCCGCCTTTCACTGTCTACTGTACAGGTGTGGTATTCCTGTTTTTGGGACTTTTTACTGGTCAGTAAGCTCGTTTTCCTAAAGTAAAGCTTCAATGGTACTCACGAGAAGTCACCGGTGGATCCTTTTCCTTTTAAATACTTTAGTTCTCACATACATCGACATAAGTGCCGTGACGAACGGTGTTTCACCAAATTATACATTCTACCTTGTTTCTATCACAAACGCCAGCTCGACAGTGGGAAGGATAGTGACAGGATTAGTTGTAGATAAGAGTGGTAAGTTCGCTTTTGTTTAGTGACAATTCAATGAATCTGATTATGATTCGGACGGTAAGGCGCAATCAACTTCATCGCACCTACCACGTTCCTTGCAGGAATCATTACTTTTGCGTGGCCGTTCGCTACATCAGGGAGCTCGTTGACGGCTATTGCAGTACTCTACGGGTAAGTTTCATCATTACTGTCGTTTCCTGTGCGTTTGTCAAATCTCATGATGTCTATCATCTTTTGCTTGTTCTCTTCCCTTGCATACACTGATATAATTCTCTGTTTGAACTTGATTGGCTCCCGCCCTTTGACACAGGTTTACTTCTGGCACTGTCATCTCTGGCCTGGTTATTCCTGTGTTTTTGCTTGGAGATGTGTCCGATATCGGTCGGAGGACTGGGATGGTGATGTCCTTGGGCGCGTTAGGGGGACTTTTTGGTGCACCGATCAGTGGTGCAATCAATAAAGCCAGTGGCGGATTCGAGGACGTTGGATGTTTCGCTGGTCAGTAGTACCTTTGTACCCTTTTCGACTCGTGTTTTCCAACTCCGCCCAAAACTCACGGATGTTTTTGGAACACATGTTTTGATCACAGGTTCGATGCTGATTATTGCCGGAATTTTCATGCTTGCGACGAGGCACCTGGTACTGGGGAAGTTCAGTGGAAAATTTTGATGGGGACGATAAAGTGTCGTATCATGCACTACTCTAGGTGAATGGACTGCCTTCGACAAGACATAGAAAGTAAAATATTCTTGTCACTCTGTAATTTTACGCTACATAACCGACTGTAAGCTTGTATCACTCGTTCCGTGGCTCTGCCAGTGTAAGCATGGCATCGATTATCAGCAGAGCTTCGCTGTTCCAAGATATGCATAAAGAATTCTTTTCTGATTTCCATGTACATCGTTGACGATTCAGATTTTCTTCCTAGTGTCAGCCATTCTTCAGTTTATTTTTCATCTTCACTTTCAGCACAAGGCTCCAGAAACTTGGCTCCATGATCGAGCATACATAATGATAAACGATAGCAGAGTCCCCAGTTTCGGTAGGAGCCGCGTGTCTGGTGGCCTTCCTTATCGGTTTATTTTCGTGTTATTGTCGAATGGTCTCACTGAAAGACGCGGGAGATGCATGTAATAATCCGGCTCCTTCAGGTGGCTCATAGCTCTTGAAATGGAATTGCTTTTCACACGATTTAACAACAGGGGAAAATTCCCTCTGGTTAGCTAGAGATGATCCGGGTTTCTTGTACAATTCTCCGCCGCCGGATTTCGCTACTGCTGGAAATCTAACATTAGGCTTTAGAGATTTGGTTCGCGTCGAAGATTTTCATCACTTATCAATTCCTTGTGTAGTAATTGGACTGGTGCCTTAGCTTGATCTTTTTTGTGATGTCTGCGGACAGTACACTCGCTCAACACTATGCCTACTATGGTCTCAGAGGCATTCTCAACGTTAGCTTGTTCCTCCAGGTTTAAGGCCATGTTACCAAAGGCGACATTCGTCGTTTATCATTAGTTTGCCATTCAATTTCTCATCACCGCGGGGCTACATGAGGCATGCTTCGTGGGCAACCGGCATCACCGACTTCACCGAATGCTCGTGGGGGGCGCGCAAAGCTCTTTCCTCAAGTGGATGGTGTTCTCGTTGCTTGAGGACAGTACTAGGATACTTACAAGCTTTACTGTGGGCCAAAAATCCAGTTCTTCAACTCTCAGAGTCCTCGATATTGGTAGAGTTGTTTACTATGATGTAAGCATGGGTCAGGGGCTGCTTTTGCCTCTTTTAGGGAGGTCAATATGAATTCAATGTATCACCTTTTCTAGCCATGAATACATTCGAATGTATTGAGAAGCACAGAATTAGCCGCGCGTGGACCCACAAGCCTCAACAAACGTTCACAAAGAAGATCTGACATTCTCTGATGTCCAGCGGTAGAAAAATACGTTCATAAGAAAGCCCTGAGGTCAGTTTCTTACTCCGTCTTTCCACTCCTCCCTCTCTGACATGCCACATTATTTCGATAGAAGTGCGCCTCCCCCTCCTCCGTTTCTTCGCTCTCCTTTGCCAATGACTGTTCATGCAGGTCATTACAGCCAAACATCTCCTAGTCCGTCTGGAGATTCGGAGAGTTTTCCCGATGCTGGACCATCCCTTCGCGCTGCTTTCGATATTCCTCCTGGAACGCCAATCAATTTGAACGTTTTACCCACTCCTCCACCTGGAGAACGGCCTGCTGCTACGCTGGAGACGCTGGTTCAACTAGCGATATATGGCAGCCCCAGGGGCAAACTAACTTTGCAAGAGATATATGCGGCAATTGAGGACAGGTTCGAGTATTTCAAGACCACAGATCAAAAATGGAAGGTACGCCACATATCATGTCTAGTCCGATTTCCCCACTGACAGACACAAACCTCTTGCAGGGATCTATTCGACATATGCTCTCACTCAAGTCTGTTTTTGTGTCTACTGAGCGTCCGCCGACCGCTCCTGGAAGAGGAAACTATTGGCAACTCGACCCTAGTGTCACCATCAAGTATAAACGACCTCGCAAACGCAGGTCCACCAATAGAAGCACACATTCCACACGCTCTCCGTCGGTAGACTCTGATAATAGCAGTGTTCAAGTCGAAGAGATGCGTCCCAATTTTCCAAAACATGAACCTGACGCCACGTTTGGCTTGGACGATGTGAAGCCGGACCCCAACGCTTCTAACGTCTACCCACTTACGATGGCTGCACCGTCCGAGTATGCAAGCTCATATGCTTACCATCCCAAGCCTAGCCCTGCTAACTCGTTTGGCTATGACCCCCTTGTTAACGAAACTGGCTATGGCCAGTCCTCGGCATTGATCTATCCTTCCCGTGATCCTTGGCTGGGGGAGATGTCGTCGCCTTCTCCAGACCCCAACATGTATAATAACAATGACTCTCACGCCTCCTCCAAGCCTTCGCAGCGTCCTGGCACCTCAGGACTTCGTTACTCTCATACTTCCTGATGATGCGATAGGATCCTAAACGCTTTATGAAATTCTTCTGCATACGATCCTACAAACAACAGCCCTACTCTTTGTATATCATCTGCTCTACATTTATGTATCCCTACCACCGTTTCGCCTGTAGTATATGTACAAGGCACTATACTGGACTAAGTTTCGTTGGTTATACTGTAGACGTAGTACCGATGTATCTAGTCTGCTCCCTATGCTTTCTCTCCTTCTTCTTCTTTCGACAATTTCATTTCTTGCTTCACTTACTTCTGTCTGTTTTATGCTGCTTACGATTTCTTACAATCACATCTCTCTCCAGTTCTTCGCGCTCAGGAGTCTGAGCAGATAACACGTGGTTTTCCCGTGTCCTGATCGGAATCGTGACCGTTATGATTCGACACCCACTTTCTTCATTGACTCATGATTTCGCTCCATGGGCGCAATGTCTTGGGGATTTCTACTTAACTTCCGCCCTACCTTTACTTTCTAAAGGTTGATAGAGCGCTTCAATCGGGCCCGGAACCCCGGAACACTTATTTTTCATTTTCAAGTTCCGCAGACCCTTCTCAGCATGCGTATTATGCATGCTCACTGAACACCACCTCTCAAGGGCCTGGGTGTGCCTGTAGGCAAAGTAAGTGCTTTAGAATCGTGTCGAATACCTGGAGATGCACATCCTAGCGCTGCCATACTAGTCCATTATTGTTGATTTTCTCATCCTAGTCGAAATAGCTGTCAGTGGTGATACATGTTATACATCACCAAACCTGTCCTCGTCTCTTCTTGCTCGGTCGTCCAAACTACACAAAAAAGCCGCACGGAAAAGTTCTCATCACCAAATCAAGATAGGAGACCACTGAGGAGTTTTGGGAATGATCTTTGAATGAGTAACCTTAGCCGGGCGCTGCATGACGTCCTTCCGGAATAGGATTCCTCTTCCGATATTATATTTCCTTGACATCGGATATAGAAAATTACTTTCCGAGTTGCGGTAACTATACGGTATCTTGCTCACGAAGCAAATATGTCATGTTATTTTCTGAATCACTCGCTGTATCAATCCTCTCAATGATCACTTATGCATATTCTTGTCCAGTATATGATTACCAGCGGAATACAATCTCTTATAGTTTATCTATAGCTCGGCCACGCCGATCTCTGAATTTTGACTACTAGTAAGGCTTGACGATAGTCAGTGTTACAACTTACACCCACTTATATCTTGCGAACTTCATTTGCCTGGAGCCCTCCAGGATTTCTCACTCAGAGATAGGCGATTCTGTTGTGACGACCATCCTAAGGCCGATGAAAAGGTCTTTCATTTCGAGCGACTTTGGAACACCAATGCCACAAACAAATACGGAAAGTAACGTTGACTATCGATAACGCCGTGGAAAAGGATGACGCTCCAATTGTGGCCCAGCAGGTAACTCTGAAATCAGCAAAATGGACCGGAATGAGGGATCAAGAATAGGAATAAGTAATAGCTTGACTTACGGCAGCTGCACTCCCGAGATTCTGTAGTAGCAATAGAACGTGTCCTTGATGATCTGGGGCCACGGTCTCAAGTTACCGATGTAAGCTACCGCACCTCCAGCATCCAGAGTAACGCGTGCAAATTTCATTGCCAGATGCCACGGTTGCAATGAAAAATCAACGTCGAGAGTTCGATCCATGATCTAGTAATGATATGGTGTCTATCTGAAGAAGCCGGACGTTACTGTGTCTATTGATTTCCCGAGTTGACATGGTCACCACAAACATACCCGATAGTTTAAGCAGATTGAATATCATGAAACATGTACGACACCTCAGTTCAAAAAGGTCGATCTATCTCCTCAACCCTCAATGTAGAGAGCGATAAGAAACGTCTTTCCGAGGGTTGCATCTCTTGATTGGGAATGCTAGAGGGTATACTCAGGAAAGATACGAAGTTGTGTTGGTAACGTTTACGAGTCCACAGCCGGGAACTTGTATGCTCTTTATCTGAGACCTCCTGGGGCAAAAATCTCAAAAACACCTGAAGCCCTGCAGCTGAAGCCTTGGACGAGACAAAGATCCCCGTACATCAACATCGTAGTCAGGATAACACGCACTTGATGGAGAAAACCCTTTGATCAATATCAGTCAAACCTCTTTTCCTAGGACAATACCCTCCGACCCACAAACGCAATAAGCACGGGAATTCATGTGCTTGCTTAACAGATACGCGGCTTTTGGATAGGGCACGACTTTCTGAGCGACAGAGTCCGTATGAAACGTTCCAGAAGCCCATTCTCTTTGGTTTGAACGGATTCAACCTGGAAATTTTGAGGACCAGCTGCATACACCTTTGGTGTAAGGTTGGACAGTAGCCTCGCACTGCGGGATCGATTACACATCAATATCGAATGATCACGGGGAAAAATAAAACCGGTGTTCTGAGTAAGCACGACTTATCGGGAGTACTAAAATCCTTGAAAGACAAGTTCATAAATATATAAGCTGATTTGAACATACTTTGAGTGTGTAAGAAACCTCAGATCCACCCGTTCTCCCAACACCCCAGATATAATCATGATTTCCATGAACACCAAGCTGACTACACTCCTGGGTAAGTAACGCTCAAATCCCAAGGTTTTGTTCGTGAGATGGGCTGTTATAAAGGGACCAAAATCCCAATGGTATCTGCACCGATGTATTACGCCACCACCCCAGAAATGGCGGCAGCAGCAACAGGCGCAGGTGCTTTCGGATTCATCGCTGCTGGTGAGTTTTCCCGGATAAGAACGCCATCGATCACTTATCAGCCCATCGTTAGGTTTCACTCCTTCGAACACACTGGTCAAAGAAATCCAAGCCGCACGCTTAATAACCAAAACGCCATCCAAAGCTCCCGTTCCGATAGGTGTAGGTCTACTCGGATGGATCCTCGACAAGACCGAAGCGTCAGACGATCCCCGTATACCAGCCGTCCTTGCTGAACGTCCGGTAGCTATATGGTTCGCGTTCGGGGTTGATCTCGGAAAGTACGTCGCGCGGGTGAGAGAGTACGATGCCGCTCGTGAACACAAGACGATTGTCTTCGTCATTGTGAATAACGTAGACGAAGCTGTACGAGCGGCTAATGAGTGGAAAGTGGAAGTTCTGGTTGTTCAAGGTATGTACCATTATGTTTCGAATACGTGTCTTTTGATGCCATATATGGTTTGAGGGAACGAGGCAGGCGGTCACGGACGAGGAGACGCACTTCCGCTTTTCACTCTCCTACCATCTGTTCTAGCTGCACTACCCTCGGGTCCAGTCATACTTGCAGCAGGAGGCATTTCCACCGGCAATCAAGTCGCAGCGCTCCTCACAATGGGAGCAGACGGTGTCGTGATTGGTTCCCGTTTACTTTGTACTCCCGAATGCATGTATCCTGAACAAAGCAAGGAAGTGATCCTCAACTCGAAATTATCTTGCACGACTCGGAGTGATGTGTTCGATGAAGTGAATCGGACAGCAATGTGGCCGGAAGGTATCAACGGAAGGGCTATTGTGAATGATATTGTCCAGGACGAGAAGATAGGTTTGGATTTGGAGGAGAGATTGAAGAAACACGACGAGAGTAAGGCGAAAGGGGATTCCAATCGTTTAGTGATTTGGGCAGGAGATGCTATTGGATTCGTGAACGATGAGGAGAGCACACAGGTATGTCTTGAAGTATGTTTGAATGGTTGAACTTGACCGTGTTTTCTGGTTGTAGAGCGTCCTACATCAGCTCCACGAAGAAGCAGTCAGAGCGATGCAAAACAGCTCAAAGATTCTGGTCGCATAGACCGTCGATGTATGATTCTTAGGCAATATCGATCGATGAAATCGATTCCAAGGGATGGTATACGCTAAGCAAAGGCTGCAAGACATACATACAGTGGTTAGCGATTTTTACACTTATGCACCGTGGTTGGCTCCTATGAATCTTTTTCGTTCATCGAGACCTACAGCAACGAAATGGAAGGGAAAAAGGATTGAACTTGTTTGCTTTGAGTCTTCTGAAAAGTCATACATTTCGAACCTGCATTTTCTTGTTAATACGAAGAGATGCAATGCGCGCTTTTAAAAGAACAGGTTTTGAATAGACGGCGTATCGACCAATGATAATGGTGCCAAGAGGGAGAGAAGAATTAAATTAGGGTTTACCTGGGCGTTAAAACTCTTGCCACCTTGGAACTAAAGGTACACCACACCCGTGAGTAACTGTTATAAGTGAATACCTTTCGTATAGGTATCTGTCTGAATGCCCCCGGCGCTGGCTAGAGCTCAACCATGCCAATGTTCGTTCGTCGTCGGGTACTTCAAACTTGCAGCTCAGTCTTAACGGCTAAGACGGTGAACTGGTATTTTCAAGACTTTCCTCTTATTTGACGACGATCCGTGTCTGAACAGCAGTTCGAATACTTCTTCACTATCATGCAGGGCGCAAAATATCTAATGATCTTGTAACATTGATTGAAGGTGCGCTCATGCCCCAGAGGGCAGGCTACATATTATATATTATATGCAGCGAGTTCGAACCTAGATGTACATTAATCAAATTGCACATTCAAGGGCAGCACCTTGGCATCTAAACGAAAGTAAGTGATTATTGCTTTTCTCATGATTATTGATTGGGCTACTCACGCCCAGACTCCGGTGTTGTGTCAGCATAGGTCGCCAGCGGGACCTCCACTCGCAACTCAGTCAATATTTTACACAAGTTCACATGAGATACGATGACACTGCGTAGACGATCTAGTATCGCCAAATTACAAGAGGGACGTAATCAACATAAAAATCGGTGACGCTTACACTCTTAAATCATCCTGACCTGTCTTTGCCTATGCAGAATGTTGATGTATGCCTCACTGAGATCCCATCGAGTCGACAACTTACAGTGGACCAGCTCCGGTCTTTGAGGGGCCCAGCGAAGGTGTGCAACAGCACCATGACAGTAGCGAGCACAGCGGGAGTGGCGAATTCAATAACGTAGGTCGAAAATGGATAGTTCTCGAAGGTGTAGGGTCAAAGAGGGTGAACGTTTCTTTCCAATACAATGAGCGTACGATGATAGTTAAACTTTGCTGGACTTAGCATGACCTATAAGATGGCAAATTCGGAGTTCAAGGTTAGTAATTTCTCCAGTTAGGGTTTTGCGGTGAAACATTCGGCCTAGTTCAAATCTGTACCTTCCTGTGCTATGAATAGGACATCCATGTTTGGCATATATGTGGTCTAACCCCACAACTACTTATCTTGTAGACCCTGACGTGTCATTGTCTTTTTCGAAATATGAAAATGTGTGTATAGCGTTTGCCGTTGTGCAACAGGACATAACCTGAGCTGATTGGAGCTACCCCTTCGTCATCAAAAATGGATCGCACTGTCAGTCAAGATTGACTGGAATGTTTCCGACAATGGAACAGCAATCGGTGGGATAGCATGAATATATTTCCTGCATCTGAGAATCTCGAGCCCTAAGAATTCAGCCAGGTTGCTTTACAATCCATTCAGAATCAACAGCAAAATTGTAATCAAATGTCTGTTATTCCATCCTGGGAGCAATTTTTGGTTGTGTTCCAGCGTGTCATAGAAGGTCAGATTGCTTAAAATGATCGCCATTTACCAATTTTATATTAATGACCGTGTACTTTGAATAAGAGGCCTTGTGCGACCAGCCAATGGGTTCACAGACAACGATAACGCCACTGCTATTCCTTTACTGTTTGCTGAACGCTCTTCATCGGACTTCGACTAGAGTTAACGATCCCTAAGTCCTACTCTTCGATATCCAACGGATCCATCGCATAGAAGGTCCTACCTTCAGCTTTTGCCTCAGCTTCAATCGGGGCAGATCCCATGCTCTGGATAACAGCTAGCAGAGTGTAAGTGAACTTGTACTCTCAGTTTTACAGGTGAATAAGATACTAACCTTCCATACGCAGTCCCATTACCTTCGATTGGCTCGAAGAATGGACCACAGCAGCCGTATCCTGGTGGACCTACGTAAATTGTTTACCAGCAAGCGTAAGGCTCACATGTTCAGGAATCAGAACGTCGAAGAAACGTACAAAAAGGAGCCTGTTTGTAGATTCAGAATGCATCAGAGATATTCGTGAGTGGGTTTATAGCTGTATGTAGTCGTACAGAATTCAGACCACCTGATGATCGAAGAGAGAACCCTTCATTCAATACACGACATTGGTCTAAACCTCTAGATAATCACTCACATATCTTGCTTTCAGCAGTACGATGTTCAACTGCCGGAGAAGCATTGACTCTGGCCGCGAATTGAAGAAACAACAAAGATGTCAATATGGTAAATTTGGAGAGAAAGACCATGGCAGATGATGTTGGCTACAATGTGAGCTCAGATTAAGCGAGGATGGATGTTTAAAACCAACCATATTTCCGTCCGTTGAAACACTCATAACGAAGAAGCAGATTAAAATTGGCGTACCTAGCGGCACTCCTGCAATGCCTATACAACCATAAAAGATGAACCAAGTAGCTTTTGATGTTTCCCCTTTAATATTAGTAGCAGAAAGGTGAAACACCTGTGTTACTTACCGTTCAAAAGGATTTATCTCAGATATCCAAGTCATGAGCAAGTCAACCAGCCTTTCCCCGTCCTGTTTGAGTTGAAACTGATGTAGTTTAAAGATTTAATTCTCATTGCTGAAAGAATTGATAAGTTCAGGATAGAACGTTGAACATTTGAACATTTCCGTGGTTTTACGAGTTGGACGAATCCATACACATGATCACATAGCATCATACTGCCCCTCTGGCAGGAGCAGATACCCAATTGATTATTTGAAGGACCTCCGCGGCTTACGCCCCCCTCACAACACCCACGCATGCTTTCTTATAGTCCCCACTTGTTTCACCAGCCACGCGAGCTTCCAATGTCTTCTTATACTTGCGTTCATATGCTCGTTTGACATTCGTAAAGTGAGATTGATCCCAGTGCGTGCGAATGAGTCTAGTGCAAAAAAGCACGAAGAGCATTAGTGTTAGTGCCCATTACAAACAGATTCAAGTTTGATACTAGAATAGAAGTGCGGCACACTCACCGCCTGATCAATAGATCATCCTTCGTACCCATCCCTTTCATCGTCGCCTCCAACAATTTGGCGTCTCTCCACACGCCTGGACCCTCGTTGATTCGTTTCGGATTGGCGGCATTCACGATATATAGGAGGCTGTTCTTAATGTGGCCGGAGCTGGTAGAAGAGAGTGAGGCATTGATGAATGGGACAAAAGAAGACTCAAAGTGATTGGCTACATACAATTCGTTCTTAATTACTTTGGAAAGTGTCTTTCCGTGTTGACGCTGGTAAGCTTCCCACCTGAAAAAATGGGTAAGTATATTGGAAGAAAGAAGACAATGCAGCGACTGGAAAGATGTAAGAAGGAAGACTCACAACGCAGTCAAATGGGGCGTCGTCCGATTGACTATGATATTGCAGAAAGCAATCTATCAGCGAGCGAGTAAGCTATCTTTTTTGTAACACCGAGAACGAGAGGCTATATTCAACATGATTAACTACCTACCTCATCGGTGCCAATCTTCCACTGACCCGCTTTGTATAGTGCCTTGACGTCCGCCTCGACGAGAGCAGAGTCAACAGGAGTGCTGTCCGGAGGACGGTTTGAAGATAGGATCATGACGTAGACTGCGAATTGAAGTGTAAGCGCAAGAAAAGGCAAGAACGAAGGGATAGAAGAGCAAATCATAACGCACTTCTCTCTGTTCTGCCACTCAGATCCCCTCTGATAGCCTCTTCCAAAATCCGGCCATACCTTGCTCGATACGCTTGATCAAGATAATGCAGGTCGGAAGGTGACCGCCCGGCGATGAGTTCTGTGAGGAGATGTTCATCTGTTCTATTGAGATGAGAGCATGAGTGGAAGTCGAAGACGTAAATTACGAGTAGTGTTGGTGATGCGAAGATGTGAGTTTCGAACAGCGTTGACAATGAAGAGTGGGCAAAGGTTCAAGCCCATTAGAGGAACGTTGATATCTGAATATGGAGCGAGATAACTTACCCAGCTCCACTTAACGCCTCGTGAAGCATCTTAACGTCGTAGCCTACAGGTCCACGTACGAGAGCGCTCAAGACATCCCTAGAATATCGAGAAAGAGAGAAACGTTAATTAGCGATGCATTGCTAGTGATACAACGGGACGTAAGAAAGTGAGCAAGGTGACTGAAGAACCGTCACGTTGAAATATTCAGAGAAAATAAAGTTGTTTCGACGCCGATACGTTGGGGAAAGTACTAGTAACTCACCTTAAGCGGCCGCTCGTCTCACTCTCTACATCTGCGAGAAGCTCCTTACCAGACGCAGCGCGATACGATGCACTCAGAACGGCGAGATTCATGGCGGTGAGTGGGCTCAGAGTTTGTATCACTGAGAAGAATCATGGAAAACCAGAAAGAAGTCGATGAAATCCCAATTGAGGTTAGATACTCAGATGCGAGCAGGCAACCGAGCGAAAAACGATACGACTTACAGAGTCCTTCCTTTGTCCCAGCACCCTTCATCGCTTCTCTGAGCCTCTCTACATCCGCATTAGCATCGTATCCAGGTACAGCTCGCGACGGTGGCGGGCCATCGAAAGGGGGAATTGGCGTATTCAAATAGTATATCACGTTTTGTTGCTGTCCATAGTGCTGTCCAGGTACACCAGGATAGGACTGTGGGTTCATTGGCGGCGGTCCAGGGGGAGGAGCAAATCCTGGTACGGGAGGCATACCAGGCATAGGAGGGCCTGAAGGCGGGGCGTATCCTGTCCCAAAACCAGGCGGTGGTCCGGGCGGTGGTGGATATGCAGATATAGGTGGAGCATAGGATGGGTTCTATGTGAATAAAAGTATGTCAGCAATGAAACTGAACGAGAATAAGCATGAAGGATTCAAGGAGAAAGACGGGTAGCAGGAGCTTGTAGGTTTTACTCACATATCCATCGCGGAACTGCTCGTTTTGTGTATATCCGCCTCCATATATTCCTGGAACTCCTTGGGCTTCTGGCAATTGCTGTGAAAAAAGGTGTAGTGCCCTGTTAAATGAAGAATGACAAGAGGGACCTACAAATCCTCCTGGAGTACTGTTATAGTCGTGATGATGGTCATGATGGTTATGATGGTGGTCATGATGATTGCGATGAGCCATCGTTTGTTATCTTGCTTGGTGCAAATCTGGCCTTCTGGAGGTCGAGTAAATGAAAGTAGATGGTGGTTGGAATCTAAGTATCTCAGTCTGAGCGATGCCGTCCATTGATATTGATGGATCGTGTCAATGTTCAGATCTGCCAAGGATATTGCTGTGCAGATAACATCCATGCATATGTGCCAAAGAAAATCAAGAGCCAGGATCACCTACAGTCCGGGCTTGAATCGTACACAAAAGGCATAAATAGAGTATGTATAAAACAAAGTGTGGCAAGAACTGGGCATCTATCACTGGGAAAGTTCTTCAGCGTCCTCGTCCTCGTCCTCCTTGACAAACCGAAGCCAGGCAGTATATCCACTATCCTTCACATTACCTTCTCCTTTGTCATTTACATTGAGGGCAGACAGATACCCAGAGTCACTTTGAGTAGAACCGAACCACATCACATAGTATTCGACCCCGTTTTTGACTCCCATGGGGAAATTTAATTGGGTGTTCCAGTCCTTGTTCTGGTTACCCGATACAACATAAAAACACCTGCATAATTCGAAGACCGATGAAAATCAACTTACAGTGAGCTCCCCAGTAAAGTATATCCAGTGGCCTCGATGAAGGATGAGCTTATAATCATCGCTTCCATCATGATCACTGCCAAGCGTGGAAGATTATGCCTCCACATAAAGGATTGAAAAGACAGCTTACGGTGCAGCCAGTCTAACAGCATTTTCGTCAGATTGGACAACTTGAAAAACTGAACGTTCTTCTCGATCGGGAGTTACTCCAAGCTCCGCCCAATCGTTCGGAGTCATGAACTCGAGTTGGAACATATAACCTTGGAAAGTCTCTTTTCCGTGGTAGCTCCGGTGAACCTCAATGGTAAGATTGTCCCCTTTAGCCAAGCGGGTTTTGGTATCTTTGTAGTAAGGCGGAGGCTGCTGCTTCTTGTTCCATGGAACTTTCCCAGTCACAGCAAGGTGTAAACCAACACGAATCCCCAATGTCACCACAGCGCGTATATTGGGTGAAGGCTTCGAATCCAGTGATGACTGGCGCTGGACTATATTCCAGCTCCCACTCTTGCACGCTGACAAGAAGTGTAGCTTGGTTACTTCCAGGTACGAGGCTCAGAGCTTTTACAATGACAACATGCACGATGGCAAAGAGCATTCGAGTTTGGAAGGACATGCTGGGTTGGGGAAAGTCTTGAGGTGGCTCCAACTTTCCTACCTAAATACTTGATCCTCTAATGAAATCATCCGACAGTAGTCGCTACGTGCCATGCGCACATTCTAAGGTTAGCTGGTAAATGCCTGCTCGGTTTGACCTTTGTTCGGAAACGAAATACGAAGCGGAATTCTATACATGTTTCTAGCGTACGGTAAGTGCGTAGTAGTGGCGGACGAGGATACGCAGCAATAAACGTCATACCACGAGCCTACTTTCAGCACTAATCCTCGGTCTGACTTGTCACTCAAGCCATTAGGCTATGCTTCCGGCAGATTCCAGGACACATCTTTGAATCTTTGAATATGAATGTTATGTTTGTTAAAATGGCAGCCGTTGCATGAATGCACGATATCTCTACCAGTCAATGGTTAACTTTGCAGCCCAGAGAGTCTGTCGCTTTGAATTGTCCGATCTGCTCAGAACGACTTTTTATCGGTACGATCTACTAGGTATTACTTGGTGAAGATGGACCGAATAAAGAAAAGGCTCATGGCACGTCGTAACACGCTCACCGTTAGAGTTGATTGAAAAATTCGAGTTCGACTAAGACGGTGGAATACGGCTTGGGCATGCTTGGAAGGTTGAGGTGATGAACTTCAAGGCCCCAACAGCACTTCAATACCGCCTAAGGGATTCGTCAGTAAGCGCATTCATATATTTCGCTCTGATGGTGTGCCGGGAAACAGATAGATCGATTCCGTTGTTCAACGGTCGGTCAACGAAAGCCCAGCCAGCGAAATAAGAGGTTATCAAGTATGTACGAATCTAACTCCAGGACACAGATAAATGTTCGCCGGAGGAATGTTTGGATATTTACTTCGGTCAGCAATGTACAACTGGCCGGTCGGGGCAGCGAAACGAATAGCACGCAGTGTGGCACCAGAAGTGTTCATATTACAGCTAGTTGTACAACTTGATAGCTCGTCAGTTCAGTACCTCAGATTCAGCACCTCCACATACATCGTGACTCCTTGTATAGTTTAACAGATCCCCCAAAACACCGTCTTTCCAAAGTACGTATAAGTGGAAAGCTACTTTGGTGGTGGTGACGGTGGACCTATATTCAAAGAGAGAAGAGATAATGGAAATTTAGTTCACTGTTCAAGATAGTTGTGGGCTCAAACTCACCGAAAAGCCCTGCTCCAGGCAATTGTGGTGTTGCAGGACCACCAGGAAATTGGCCGTGCTGTGGAGCTGGCGAAAGAAGAGGATTGGCTGGAAGATGAAAGAGTCAGATATGGATGACTCGGGATCATAGGCAAGTTGACACAAGAAAGGCGGTAAGGGTTAATGAACCCGTCGAAGTCATTATCGAAAGATTGAACAAGGATTCTCTTCTTTGAGCATGAAGGACTATGAAGAAGTGACTTACGTCTCCACTGCGCCCACGCTGGTACATTTGGTTTTGGTATTTCTAATGGTGGAACCTGGCTTGGTGATGGAATCGACTGGGGCACACCACCGGCAGCCTTCTTGGCTCGAGGTTTCCTTTCTGCGCGCTTATGTACCGTTCTCCAAGCAGGAGCTGAAGGTTCTGGAGGAGCTGACGGATTCATGGGTGCTAATGCTAAGTTTGGATCTTGGGGGATATGACCCGGAGGTGGAGGCAACGCGAGTCCGGCCATGGCATAGGCTAAAGCGTCGGGATGATCGAAATTCTATAGGAAAAAGAATGGCATGACAGATAATTTTTGTCAACGAATAGAGAGGATTAGAACGATGGCAGAATTCTGAAAAACAAATATCTGAAGACACTTACCATTCCACCAGGCATCCCTCCATAGTCTCCATGTGTTGCGGTGTCCTTCGACTTCAGTGCCATAATCTCTGCGATTTCACTATGGAGAGTAGGTCGGTCAATGTGATGACTTATGATTGCTGACGCCACGAGGAGTTATGACGAAAGAGAAATCATTCGAAGGTAAGATGGATACCGGAAAGGAGCTTACTTACTACTGTAATTGCCTCCGCTCTTCCCTCAGCTGCCCGACTTCAGCCAGCAGAATTCGGACCTCGCCTGCAAGAGCTTTGCTGAAATCGTAGATGTGTCTGAAGGTTATTCCAGTAGCGGCGACATTGGAGGTAGTGCGATTGGATCAAAAATTTGTTTCATTTTCGTATCCGGAATTTTCCAATCAGCCAGAGCGAAAGAATGGGAAAATCGATATTACAAATGATGAGTACACCCTGAACATTAATAAAGAATGAGTGGAAAAGCTAACTTTGGCACGGTACCGTTGAAACCTGTATGATGTTGTCCTCCTGATCCTCCATCCGCTCCTCCGCTTCCACTGGCTGCACCAGGAAGTGGACGGGAAGGTGCGCTTGGCGTAGCGCTTTGTGATCGGCTAGGTCCTGGTGTACGGCCAGGAGTTTGAGCAGGGTCTTTACTGAGTCCCTTCCCGTGTTTATTTCGTCTGTTGTTCGAAGTCATTGAAGGAACGCAGTCGGAATACTGGTTCGTCGAGATCAGATGATAGAGATCTCTTGAAGAGATTAAGAACTTACAATGTAGGTGTATATAAGCAAAAGAGGTTGATAAGAGAATACAGCCTTGATGGAGTAGTGGGCTTAGAGTTCTATCCAAGTTCTTTGAGCACGTCGTCGTCGTCGAGAAAAGATAAGGGAGTTCGGTTTTCAGTTCCCGAACCCCGATCAGAACGATCACATGGTAGCCAGATTTATGTACTTGACTTCAGCGCTTCACAAGCGGGTTAGCTCTACCACTTAGTAGGTTCATTGCTTGCGCTCTAGATACAAACGCAGCTCAAAATCATTATACAGCTCTCAATCCAAAGTCTCTCATGGGCTTTTACGCTGCAGCCCCAATTAACCTCTTTACAATATCAGCAAACTTGGATGGTTTTCATCGTACATTAGCCATCCATTGTCTCCAACGTAAACTCAGGTATCTTTGCCACCCGCTCTCGGACGGCATGGTACCATTTCCTTGATTCCGTTGCACAACACACCTGAATGTTCTCCAGTCCTCCGATAGATCGAATGTTGAACAAGTTCTCGAGATTCGGCATCATAAGATTACTCGGTTTATCCAGCTTTTGAAGGACGACTCGAGTGAAGATATTAAAGTTATCACATTTGTGCTGTGGCCGAGACTGTGCAAGTGCAATGGATAGTTGAAGATATTGTTCACGGAAAAGGCTCTAAGCAGTAGATGAACCGAGAACTTTCTGTTAGACTCAAAGCTCTGTTAATGATCGAGGGTGCTCACCCATTCCACGAAATATGAAGGGCACAGGATGAGAGCACTCTTAATTTTGGACAAGGGTGTGTCCATCATAATTGGTGCTAATCGCTCGACCAATGGAGCCACTCGATGGACGCATGCAAACTGCAGCACTTGTTTCGAATGGCTATGAAGAAATTCTCTAGGTTCCGATTAACAAATATTGTATTGTCAGCGCGTGGACCCTAATCCAATACTTGAAACGCACCTCAGCATCAAATGAGTAGCGGTAAGAGCCCCGAAAACCTCGTACTTCTCCGCAGCTTCCGCCACTTTCAATAACTCCTCAAACCCCAGCTTATCAAGAGAGGGATGTCTTTGCGGATAAACGAATTGAAACAGGATCTCTAGTGTTGTGGATGATTCTGATAGCCGAACGATTTCACCTAGACTTGAAGGAGTATTCGCGGGAGGGAACCCGCCAGTAGCGAATTCCAAGTATCGTTTGTGAAGGCGAAAGTCGACATTATCGGAGGATTGGAAAGTGACATCAGCGTTTGATGATTGGACTTGGTTATTTTGCATGGATTTGATTGAGTGAGGAGGATGGATCAGACGGTGCTCATCTACAAGGAGAGCATACATACACAGTGTACTAGTGCTTACAACAGGAGGACTCCCCCGGGCCAGCACACCATCTTCTGATTTAGTATCCATCCCTTGATCTAGCCTCTCTATCTATACAGTCGGAAATGTTCCTTGGAAGAAATAAATTTGTATGTTTCGAATGCAAAATGTGGAAGGTAGAACTTAATATGTAAGGGAGCGATAATATGGTAATAGATCTGGGCTCGAAAAGCGGAGGCTCGGCCGTTATGAATGTTTAGAACAAAGATATAATCGGGTTATTGGGGATAGTATACGCGGTAGTGTCATGTGAAACCCCAGGTAAAAATGAGGTGTAGTTGTTTACCGTACTTTGTAATCTACACCTGTACGTGCAACATATGCTGTAAACTAGAGGATGAAACAACAACAGGAGGCTGGCGAGGAAAATAAATACCTCGCCACCTGGACCACCAACACTCCGAGTGCCACAGGTGTGGCAATGTGAGCATTGAAAGAAGCATTACCGGAGCGTTTTCGATATCGTTGTGGAAAGTTAACATCCGGAATCACTTTGAGAAACTTGAACGATTGATCCCTCCACCGATCACATTTCCTAAGGTGATAAAACTCGCTTTGGCCTGTCGTAAGGTGACTCAAAACCGCGATTATTATCAGTATCATGTACAATGCTGGACGTCAATAAATTCTCCCTAGAGAACGGGTTCAACTAACTGCCCCTACCGGTAACTTGTTGTGCTAATAATTCTTGATTAAATTGATTCTAACCAGCTTGAGCATGACCGGATGTTAGATCCTTTTTGGAATAGATACTTGCGCTGAAAGTTACGGCCAGAAGATCCGAAGGGAGCTGCAAGACAGTTCCCAAATATCCGTATCCTTGGCTTTGAAACTCACATTACTGTTAGTCTAGCGTGTAAGACAGGTCATTTTGATTTCTCTTTCAAAGAGATGCTCAATTGGAGGCAGTCAATACGGAAGCTGTCAAATCACACCATTAGTACGTGCCCCGTCCCTTCCAAACAAGTACGCTCGGCAGCTGTATATGTCAAAACTTAAGATTAGAATTATTGAGCCAAATGTCGCCACTGGCCAAGTCATGCTCTATATATTAAGCTAAAGATGCTCTGGTTCAAGTCTCAAGAAGCCCATCCTTGACGGTCAAATCCACACCTAACCCACCAATACTCGCTCGATTCACACTGCAGAATGGGTTTTTCATTCAAGTTTGCTATCTCTTTGTTTACCCTGCAACTCCTCGCCGTGCAAGGTCTTCCGGCCGAGCTTCGTGCTGGAATCGACATTTGTGGGTACCACAACATTTTCTAACACGATCTAACAAACATCATTTTCTTTGTTCAGGTGGTTTTGACGGAACTGTGAGGCTGCAATTAAGAACTTAGCTATGATCATTGTTTTCTGACAACTTTTATGTGCTCGTTGCTGAAGGCACCATATTGTACGTTGGCACACTCTTGACCCCGGGTATAAACACTTACTCGTAGTCTACGAAGGTCCTCAAGGACTTGTTTGCTGTGGACCACTCCTCGAGATAAACGGCACAACTTATGGAAGGTTGGTATCTCTCATTTTGGAAGACTTTACAACATGAATTCACGTACTGCATAGCTCTTGCGTTCCTGAGAACGGCCCTTGCCCACTTTGAATCTTGATACAGATTAGAAAGATGATTCTTGAATCCATGTCAATATTGCTGTGGTGACAATAGCCATAATAGTTCGACGTAGAACTTGAAATAATATTTAGTAAACAATAGCATGTCGTAGCAGTTAGCGTTACTATTTTGGTTAGAATTGGCCCAACACAATTCCCCAAACTTGACGGAGATATAATATCCATTCAACGACATAAAGCACTTGGCGTTACCATTTTGTTGTACTGAATTCATGTCCTCAGCCCGACCGCAATTACCTGAGCAGGCACAAAGCTTGATGTACGCGAATTTGTCGAGACACCTGGTATCTGCTCGCATTTGATGCCCACTTTCAACACATAAATCGGAGTCAAGTTTGAAGGCATCGATGAGTCAACTCTGTTGCAGCTTGGAGGCTTTTTATGGCTATTTGCTTACTACAGGTAATTAAGTCTAAGTACTCAGGCGCAGGGAGTCGCAACGACCATCCAGGTACATCCTCTATTCCTCCGTTTGGGGTCATGTTTCGGGTCTGCGCGAGATGAGGCGTCTATCCATTCGCGTAACTATTGGATTGTGGGGGTATGACATGTTCATGTTCTATCATCCCTGTCTGGCCACACAGGCTGCAGCTCGGAGGTGTTGACATGAATTTCCATCCTTAGGATTGGCATCATGGTCAAAGTTCCGTTCCGCTCGCCACGAACCACAAACGCTCTAACTTCGGAAGGATCAATGGAATGTCGGGAGTCTGAGGAATATTTCCTTTGGAAATTCCATATACGCTAAATATTCAAATTTCATACATCACTGAGGTTATGTGTGAGCTACAGAGAGGCTTACGGGTTTTAGTCTGGTGCCCGACTACATAGCGGAAAAATCATTGACTCTGGATATCCGCATTTGGAAGTGGCTGACCGGAATGGCATATTAAAGGGCCAGCTCATTATCTTGCCTTGACCATAAAGAGCATACCTTTGAGCACACTCTTGATATCTATACTCAACAATGTTGTTCAAGTTCGCTATCCCTGCCGTCCTCGCTACTGTACTCTTGCACACTTTCGTTGGAACCGTCGCAGCTGTTCCTCAAGGACCCATCATTATATCTTGTAAGCTCTTATAACGCACGAAGCGTCATGATTGGCTCACTTTTCTCTCCAGGCAAAGGTCCAGGCGATACCAGAAGTGTAAGCGCCAGACTGTTTTATCTACACCATTCTCATCATCCACATTAACTTTATCCTGCGTTGTCCATGCACGATCATGTAGTGTGAGTCACAGTGTCCACTCTTATTACCTTCTTAAGAACTAATCTGTTTGCGTAGGTCCCGCGGGCGACCTTTGCTGCCACAACAGCGGGGTTTGGGCGTAAGTATCGATTTTTTTTTTTGAAGAATGTGCGAAGACACTTACTTGTACACTCTTTTCCAGCTGCCAGAATGCCGCTCTTGAATGCAGTGCGTGAGAGATAGGCACCCGCGTGCATAGCAGTGTCATAATATCTTGTGTACTGAAAGTAATCATGATTTTCGAAATACCGAGGGATACTAAGTTGCACAACGTCCTTGATTGAATCCAAATAGGCGAATCACAGTCCTGCAGCCTAATAACAGCTCTACCCGTGAAATGAGCTGCAAATACAACAACGACTTGTTCTATTCTTTGGGCTCGAACAGGAGCATGCAATTATCTTCGACGCCATATTGTAAACCCATTCGACTTAGTAAAAGAAAAACTAATTCTGATGAAGACCTAAGCATACAGATAACGCAGCACCATGGTAATGAAATGGGCGCCTGCAAAGCAGCTCATCTATCAGAGGTAGATATGTCGTGGTTGATAAGAAGTTCCCGCTGAACGAAAGATTGTGTGGTAGACTAAGCGAAGGATTAAACAGAAAAGAAAAGACATTGAAACTCACCGCTATATCTTTGCCCGTGAACCCTCCCGGATAGGGAATACCTCCCGTTACATGTGTCCCTCTCGGCAATTTATCCTTCGAATGCACCGCGATGTGTGATAATCCCTTAAAATCCACATATTGCGAAAACGAAGAAGACGGAGCATCGCCATTAACGTACCCTTCGTATTCATCATAAACATATGGAGACGTAAATCATTTCATACGATTGAGGGAAAGAAATCCGGGATTGGACGAAGGACCAGCACGAATCTCAGCCTCCCAATATTATGGTCGTTTTTCATCGCCGCCGAGGAACTTGCACCAGAAATTCGAGTGTGATTGGTTCTGTTCTGTATTGATCTTCGCTGCGTGCCTATCCGAGAGAATATATCCCTGCTGAGCCCAAGCAGGTGGAACCCAATCCCAAGCTAACAGAGCTCGGACTAGCGCTCATTGGTGAGCCAGAAATCAACTGAAGACTAGACGGTAGACGAAGTGCAGATACTGATTCGAAATACGCTGCTAGAGAAATATAAGATACCTGCTGAAGGGGAGTACCGGGCAGTAAGGGCAAAGGCATTGGCGTTGTTGTAAGCGATGGAAGGGGTGTAGGTCGTGGTACAGAAGGTGTAGAAGGGGTAAATCGAAGTGGGATTTGTGAATGCCAATGTAACTCCAGTGAATGGGTAGGGTATGTTACGCCCTTGGTGAGCTCAAGGTTGCCGATCCTGTGTAGGAGGAGCATTCTACGTTTGAATCAATATCTAAGCGAATACTGAGTGGACTGACTTAGAAATTCAACATCTTTCTTTGACTATGTACATATTTTGATTTTGCGAATCTTTTTTGCTTCTCCGAATGTCTATTTGCTCTGTCTCCATTCCGTCCTTCAGTTACAATGTAATGTCTCAGTGACTGTTGTCAAGTTATTGGCACGAAAAGAGATGAGATATTTAGGTCCGCAACAAAAATCTTCGTTTACTGGAACGATGTAATACTTAAGTATTGACAGTCGTCGTTAAAGCTGAGTTGAACCCATGTGACCTTATTGCCGCGCCGGAAATGCCGTGTTGTCTCCTCTGTGGTGGAAAGTACTTCTCTGCAACCCATGGCTCGAGCCGCGGTGCAGAAGCAGTTTAGAAATTTTAGTAAAGAGAGGTAGGAGACTAACAATATCATCCAATGACCAATTGTTCTCATCAACGTTATTGATTTCGCAAACAAATGTGCATATACTATCCATTGATTTGATTGCATTAACATGAGATACGTGGAATCCACAACGCAAAGAGTGTGTACATTAGAGCAACCGGGTCCGAATTCCCCTATCGCCCCCTCACTGTTCGAATGACAACACATCATCCGCAGGGCACAAATCCGTCCATGGCCGAGTCGTCTTCACGAGAGTCGGAGCTTCAGGTGGCAAATAAGTAGGCGAAGGCGAAGAAGTGGCGGAACTTGGACAACAGGAAAAGTAGAATAACTGAAAGCGTACAAAGTCATGCTTTGCGGAACAAGTAATACTTTGCACAATGCAAATTTAAACAAACCATATATAATACATTTGCTCCAAGAGATGACAACACGTTCAAGAAAATATCCTTTATCCGGATCACTCAGGCATCCACAGCTAACACAGGAATCCAAGACGATCCGTGAAAGACTAAGGCTATAAGCCTCAGCTGCTTGTAGTTACACTGATCAAGCCTCCACCTAGGATCGATTCCGAGCATTTGGCTCTTCGCGCCGCGCATGGCACGTACAATCTCGTAACAAATCTCTCGCGCAATCTCAAGTCGGGTGAGATGCCGACCTCCATCCATGACTGGCATTCTTTGGGTCACAGGAGAAAGACCAGGGAACTAAGAACGCAAAGGTCGCGATTCAGTTGAGACGCAAAAGGTATAGGCAGGAGGAAAATATACTCACATCGAAAGTCCACTGAATACGCTTCCACCCAAAAGGCTCGAATACACTCGCCTCAGGATCATCCAGTGTTGGACTCTTTGACAATACATCGCGGATATGCGGTCCAGGCAACCCATGCGAAGTAAAATGTATAGGTTGCTCTGACGTATACCCAGAATTCTCTGGGCGTCTGGGGAGATATACAAGCTGTAATGGAGGAGGCACCGAAGCGTCCCAAGCGCGTCCAGGGTTTTGAAGTACCCATTGAGCATTTATGGCAGGTTGAGGACGCGGAAAAGATGCCATGCTACCGGAGGGGAATAAAATCGTATCGTGAGGATCACGACGACTTAGGGGCTGTAGATATCTGTATCAGCAGATAGGTTTCCAACAAGGAAGACTTACTGCGTATGACTTGTGTTTACGGCTATACGGTGGGCTAGATACATGAGCATGGGCTCTAAATTCGGAACGATGACGAGATGTGCCCTATCGCTTAAAGTATTAATAGACAAGTCATGGATAGCAAGCGAAATGGTTCACCGGGCTCGACTGGTCTCGAGGAGGAGATGTCTGCTGATGTGGCTGATGCTGCATTTCATAGGGGTAAACTGCATTCGAAGCTTGTGAATGATGGAGTGTGGTCGTCTCCGGGTTGTACGAGTATTCGAAAGGGTTTGCCATCGGTGAAGTTCAAGCAGGAGGAATAGAAGAAGATTTGAGATGAGTAGCGAGTATTTCTAACTTGAGATGCCCGATTATATGTGCCATCACGACTTGACCAGCTTGGACGTCCAAAGAAGGAATACAATGGTCAATATGCACCAAAATAGGACGAAGATCAATGCCACACGGGTTACAACACATCGGTAAGGCCCATAACAGGTTGGAACGTCGTGCAAAGCCAACAATAAGCACAAGACAATGGTGCATTCAGTATGCACTCACCAGACCTGCAACAAAACTTTTGGTATCTGTACTCCAAATACCCTCCAGCAATAAGATAAGAATCCTGCGATGAGATATGATCAAATTCTTGAGACAGAGACAGGGAAAACAACAGCCTGGAATATTTTACCAAGTTCATCAACAAATGAACGCGTCCTTCGGGCGGTTAATATGACATTGACAGCAGGGCTGTAGCTAACCAATAATGATGCCACGTGCTGAATGCTTAATATTTATCGCGCGCTGTGTCTCTCCTACGAAAGTTTGAGTTGAACTTACAACTCTTTTCTCAATGATCTTTAGGCTTATCGCAACTGACTGTCGTTCTCCGCATTCTCTGATGCACGTAGCAAGTTAATAATCAATGGACGAAATGGTCTATTAAGTAGTTACTACAGTAAGGAGAAAAAGAGCTGCGGAGTTTGAAAATGCCGGAATATACCGGCCAGGGTTTTTCGAAAAACTTTGAATCCGTATCGTCAAGTCTCTTGACAGACAAAGCTATTTCTGCTGCCTTTTACATCCAAACTTCTTGTTTTTAACTAATTTCCAAGCGCTGTCGACTGCAACGTCGACACTTTGGATCAAAACTATAACACATTCATGTCCGCGTACGTCTTTTTGCGTCAACCATCGAAAATTTTTCACTGACCTCTTTTTTTCCCTTCCCTCTTCCTTTGGCCGTTTATCTGTCGACTTATTCGTTCCGATGTCGGCACCTCGAACTAATATTGGCCTGTCCAGTGAAGACAGCCTCCAAGATGTTGCCGACACCGAGATCGAGTCGAATTGGGACCAGGTTGTAGACAAGTGAGGAGCAGTCAATCTTCTCTTCTTCATACACATTGCTAATGTAATCTTCTAGCTTTGACAATATGGAGCTCAAGGCTGAGCTCCTCCGTGGTATTTATGCATACGGGTCAGATCTTCCGCCTCGCGACACATGAAGTAATCAAAATACTGATAAACCATTCCATCCTCCAGTTTCGAACGTCCATCTGCTATCCAACAGCGAGCCATCGTACCCGTCGTCAAAGGCCACGACGTTATTGCGCAGGCCCAGTCCGGTACTGGCAAGACCGCCACATTCTCCATTTCCATCCTTCAGCAGGTGCGTAGCCTGCCGTCATATCCGTATATCATATTACTTACCTCTTGTCGACCAGTTGGATATGTCCGTTAAAGGCACACAAGCTCTTATCCTTGCCCCCACTCGTGAGCTGGCTCAGCAAATCCAAAAGGTTGTCGTCGCTCTTGGCGACTACATGAACATCGAGTGCCACGCTTGCGTCGGAGGCACCAATGTTCGTGAAGACATGGCCAAACTTCAAGAGGGTGTCCAGGTTGTTGTTGGTACGCCAGGTCGTGTATTTGACATGATCAATCGACGCGCCCTCAAGACCGATACCATCAAGATCTTTTGTCTCGATGAAGCTGACGAGATGCTGTCTCGTGGCTTCAAAGACCAGATCTATGAAGGTACTTAGTTATTCCTCGTCACATTGCCATGGTCTTTATGGACCATCCGGCGTTGTTCATGCGTGGTTCGAAAACCGAGGCTAATGTTTGTGTTAGTGTTCCAGCTATTGCCTCAGGACACCCAAGTAGTCCTACTCTCTGCTACCATGCCTGCGGATGTGCTTGAGGTTACCAAGAAATTCATGCGGGACCCTGTCCGTATCCTTGTCAAAAGGGATGAGTTGACTCTTGAAGGTATCAAGCAGTTTTACATTGCCGTGGAGAAGGAAGAATGGAAGCTTGACACGCTCTGTGATCTGTATGAGACTGTTACGATCACCCAAGCCGTCATTTTCTGCAACACTAGGCGGAAGGTTGACTGGCTTACGGAGAAAATGCACTCCCGTGAATTCACAGTATCTGCCATGGTACGTGTAGAACTTCTTCCCAAATATGATGGTGGCTAACCTCTTATTCATCATTGTATATAGCATGGAGATATGGAACAGAAACAGCGGGAGGTTCTGATGAAGGAATTCCGGTCTGGCTCCTCGCGTGTGTTGATCACCACTGACCTGCTCGCTCGTGGCATCGATGTGCAACAAGTGTCGTTGGTCATTAACTACGACTTGCCCACCAACCGTGAAAACTACATCCACCGTATTGGTCGTGGTGGTCGATTCGGACGAAAAGGTGTTGCTATTAATTTCGTCACCACTGATGATGTTAGAATGCTGCGCGATATCGAACGTGAGTGAATCAGTTTATTCCTTGTGGGACCTCCCGCACTCACCCATCTCTACTGCAACAGAGTTCTATAACACCCAGATCGACGAAATGCCTCTGAATGTTGCGTAAGTGACAGTCGATTTGGTCTTGGTGCTTCAAGTTGACGGTATTTTTCCCTCCTGAACAGGGATCTCATCTGAATAAGGCATTCTCGTCTCCTGCTTATGATTTCGGTCGTTCTTGGTCTCCAGTCGGTAATGACGTTTTATTCTACTTCACCTATGTCTTTTTCCATCTGCCGAGTCTTGACCTTATAAACAAAAAACGCACTAGCACCTTCGATACTCTGTTTTTTTTTTTCGTTCTTCATGTATTTGTGCTCGCATGCTTCGACGCCTTTCGATTACTTAACAAATGTTGTAGTTATAGGGAGTTGCTTACCGAAGAATGTATACATGAGCGCGTTCGCTGTGCTTGAACCGTCGGCCTCGCTTTCTCCTCAACAATGCAATTAATGGTTGGCCAGATGTTTGATTGTGGTGCTGTCCAGATGGATTCGCTCCACTCTCACCCGCAAGCACAGCCTGGAGTCGGTAGGCAGTGCTCACAGATCGGGTCGGGCTGTCCATGAATTACTTTCGTCCGTGATTCATGAACTGGTTTGTGTTCGACTGATGGTCTATGATTTTTTGGCTGACTGCGGGTGTCAATAAAAGGGGCACCACTCGACTCTTGATTTGCCACATTAACCTAAATCTGTTTGCTGCTGGAAGCTACCGAAAAAAAAAGTTGAATTGGGGCGAACTGTTCTGGTCTTCCCCTGGTCCATCCTGCCTGTCAGTCAAAAGGACAAACCAAACAGTACGTAGGGCGCCGACAGCGTACGGATGTCCTGCGTAAAAGTCGCAATTATGGTCAGTTCTCCATTATTTTTGCCTATTTCAATGTTATTTCCCCTTCTTCGCCGGATCTCCATGTATCTTTTGTCATCCTTCATCCTTCTGCCAATCTTGTTGCAATCACTGTGGACCTACACAAAAAGAACTTATCAGCATTCTCGATTGTTGCAGCCCTCAGGCTTTCCACCACTTAATACCATTCACACTATGGCATATCATAATCAATCTTGGTCGCAGACGGGGACGAACAGCTCAAATTCGATTAGCTCGAGTAAAAACCCGCCTTCAGCGTCTTCTATGTTGACACCCTTATCGGCGGTGTCCCACTCTTCTTCTTCTTCTTCTTCACATTCCTCCTACTCCTCCGCGTCGCCATTTAGGAACCCTTCCCTTCTGACTGTTTCTCAACGCCCTCATAAAGTGGGGAAATCATATCTTATGCCTTTAACTACGTCGCGGTATCCTGCATCAGAGATTATACCCCGACTTTTCATCTCTGACCTATCCTTCGCCGAAAATCCCACCCTCCTTCGAACCTACCACATAACACACATACTCTCTGTTCTCCCGGAAACACTCTCCCTCCCTCCGGACGTTGAACTACGAGCAATCCTCGGGTATATGCCCATTCGTCTACATATACGTGACGTTGAGGATTTTCCGTTCGCAGAACTTGCCGTGCATCTGCCTACTACGACTGGGTTCATTCAGACCGCATTCAGAGCCAGCCCTGATTCTAGGGTTCTGGTGCACTGTGCGGAAGGTATCAGCAGAAGTGTGAGCGTCGTTGCCGCTTTCTTAATGGCTCAGTATGGCTGGACACCGAAGGAAGCAGTAGGATATATCAAGGAGAAACGAAAGATCGCAAATCCTAATTTTGGATTTGTGAAGCAATTATACGAGTATGGACGGGAGGGATTAGGGAGGAGAGGGCTTATAGAAGGAATGTAGGGAATGCGCACAAAACCCTCAGGCGTTGATGATTAGATCTGCGGTTCGCCTACACATTCGTTCAAACATCCAGCGATCTCGGAGACCTACAGAGACGCATGCTCGCTGACGATGTTGCATGTGGAGGTCCTTAGAAGCTGTGCAGCTTGATAACATGGTAATCTGGTGCAACGAAAGAGTCGAACGCTCTAGAAATATTGTAAGTTGTCATATCGCGAGCTCGCGCGTTCTCTGACAGCTTTGGGCTGCGGTTGTTGCGTTCGGTTTTAGGTCATCTGTTATTCTTTTAACTTACGATTATCATTATCCCTATTCCGAACTCATCCTTTTTTCCGTTCATCCCTTTCACGGACGATTTCGTCCTACATACCGATATGCTTCCAAACAATGATCCACACATGTTACTATACGCAACCCCGTCAATATCTTAAGGGTTATACATATTACCCTCAGTGATCTCATGCTCACATGTACTTCTACCACTCCAACATTCCTCGATACCATTTTGTGCAACCATCTTGATTGATTCCCCCATTTTTTCAATTCTTGTGGTAGAAGTATCCCGAGTCAGACGCCGTTAAGGCATTGGTCCTACAGTGTGTACACACTTTGTATCTATGTTTCATCCTACAATTTGAATCCAGTCAAAGCCATTCAAAGTGAGTATATATATTCACTGGCGGAAAAGAGCCTTAAACCTATGCACAGTCGGGCATGGGCAGCTGGTACATCAATTTAATAAAGTGCGGTAGAATGACATATGGCATTGTGAACATTCAGGAAAAGACGATGTACGACATTGTAGCTTTCAAAGTGTATTAGCACAAACAGGTTGAGTGGAAAATTAGCAATGTGTCAAGTTGATGTTACAAAATTTATCTGTCTCGAGATACAGACTGTCTCACGTTATTTACAGGACTGCATACAGGGTTCTAAAGTCAGACGGCGGACATTGTCAAGCGGTGAATATGTTTCAGAGCATGAACGTTGAACTCTTGCCACAGACCGTGATTGTCAGCGACAGACCTTGTGAAGGGTCTTGATGCTTTGAGAAACTGATTTGCTCAAATTTGAGACCGCATAATACTCACGCAAACTGTACCTCGAATCAAAAGGATTTCTCCTACCGAGGTGAAGGTAAAACTTCCCCATATCCTTCCTCTATGGGGGGATTAACTCATCGCAGTGTTGGCTTAAGAGCACTGGTCAGCACGTACAAGTTCAATTAAATCTATAGCTACCCATGAGTACTGTAATGTACATTCGGCCCTGACGAATACGAAACTCAAGTATTGTACAAACCTACTTAACTGGATGACTACAACAACAACAAAATAAGAAAACAGTCATGAGCAGCACCGGAACAGTTCATAAATGCAGACCGTGCATGAGACGAACAGAAATTGAAAGACCGACAGACCGAAGACAATCCTCGGGCCATTGTTCTAATTTCTGGAAGACATCGAACGTTCACGGTTCGTCTGACCCGGAGTAGAGTCGGAGGACTTCATATGCGAGTAGATGAATGCATGCTGAGTACTGAGAATCAAGTCATGATAACTGACCTGTCGCGATTCCATATATACTCGGGATCAGCGCAGGAGATGGAGTGATGGATCAAGTATTACAACAAACAGATCGACTCCGTGCAGTATCAAGAACCAAGTTGTTTCCTGTGGCAGGTTTAGAGAGTTTTACACCGGGCGACTGGGTGCCGCGACGTAATGATTTTTAGACATAGAGAAATACCAAGTGGTATATATGTGAAGAGCGAAGGATAGCCACGGCAAGAAACGTATTATACACGGAGTAAGTGGTGGATAAACAGATCAGTGAAGTCCATCGTTAAACGAATCAAAATTTCTCGCCTGATCATCGTCGAACGCCCCTCGATGTATCTTTTCTAAGATATCTCTCGCTGCTTGTTCAAAAGCTCGCTCAACGTTTAATCCTGATTTCGCACTGCTTTCGACGAACAATAGACCTTCTTCTTTGGCGAAAAGCTCGGCTTCTTCTATGGAGACTTGCCGTTTAGACTTGCTGTTGCTGAATTCACTACGTGGGGGCACCGAGGATATAGGTTCTGCATTGAACTCGGCCTGTGTTTCCGATTCATCCTGACATAGATCGACTTTGTTTCCGACCAGGATGCATGTAAGATGAGGATCGGCATGCTGACGAACGTCTGCTAACCATGTTCGCGTGTTGAGGAAGCCTGGCGGAAGGCGTGGCGTGTGAATAACATGGGCAAAAATGACTTTTTAGTTCAACCGGCATAGCCAGTAATGAAACAGCATACTCTTGCGTGAAGTAACGTCATATACTAGCAGGCAGCCAGCAGCGCCACGGTAGTATGAGCGTGTAATGGATCGAAATGATTCTGTACCCGCAGTGTCCCAACCTGTGCATGAACGCAGGAGCCAGAGTCACAGAGGAGGTGTAGCAACCAAACACACCAAGGAAACCGGAAAAGGCGATTCGTATCAACAGGGTATTTCACTGATGAGACACTTGAAGATGTCACGTACATTGAAGCTTGACAACCTTATTTTCTTCTGGAATTGTGATTAATTTTGACCCGAACTCAACTCCTAGCTATGGGTGGCATTTATCTTCTAGTGAGCTTATGATAGAGATGGAGTGCAAAGCAAAGGAGTTGAGCTCACTGTCGGATCAGGATTCGCGATAAACCGTTGGTCGGTTAATTGTATAAGGAGGGACGATTTCCCCACCGCTGCGTCGCCTGCGAACTCTTATGAGCGTTGTTGGATAGCTTGTGAACGAGATCGTGGATGTACCAGTGATAATAAATTTGAAGACATATTGCCAGCTAATTCCGGCCATTTAGAGAAAGAAAAGAAATCGGGGATCAGTTGAAGCGCAGACTTGTTCTTGACAACGTCAACACCAAAAGAAACAACTGATTATTGTGTTATGTCATTCAATCTCAATGTGACGGCTTACTCATCAATTAGGCAGCACTCGCTTTTCTGCAATTTCCCAGAATCCCATTGCTCGTAACACCTTCTTTCTTCGACGCCCTAACCATACTCCCGAGACTCCAAATCTCTACCACCCACTCACGCTTTCTAATACATGCTTGAAACGCTCTGGGAAATGGGACCGTAGTTTCTCGGGTCCTTTAACATTTTTCTCCCTCTCTCCGTTTTGTCTTGAGCAACCCCGCCGACTTCATTGCCAAGCTGCATCACATCACCTGCCCAAACTTTGCAGTCGCTTGCCTTTGAGTTGAAACGGCTATCCCATTCCATCTCTCATCCCGTCTACCTTGTATCATTTACATACTACATAGCTCACACTGTCTATCTTCTACCGCTCACCTCATCTACCGCGTATCTCACGACGTCTGGGTTCTACCGCTCACCTCGCGACATCCACCGGATGTCTCACCATGTCTACCTACCGTCGCATGAACATGTCATACCTCCATGATCCAATAGTTACACGAATGGATAAATGCCTCCTCTTGTGCAGACCCGAAACATGACCTGGAACGGAGGAATAGAGATGTACCTGGATGGTCGTTGCCACTCCCTGCGCCTTAGTACTTAAGAGTAACTTACCTGTAGTAAGCAAATAGCCTTCAAAGTCTCCAAGCTGCAACAGAGTTGACTCATAGATTCCTTCAAACTTGACTCTGATTATGAAAGAGTATGTGTTGAAAGTGGGCACCAAACGTCGGGTAACATCAAGCTTTGTCCCTGGAATTGCGGTTGGGCTGGGGACATGAATCAAGTAAGTATAACAAAATGGTAATGCCAAGTGCTTTCATGCTATCAGAATGGATATTATATTACCCTGTTCTATATAGAGAGTGGGCTATTTAAACAAAAATATAGAGGATTTCTGAAGAGAGCAATCGTTTAGGATACCTTGTATGATGGTCAGAAAATTTTCACCCAGAGATATAATTAACGGGATGGCTCGTTATGAACGAGGAGGCCAATGAGCAAAAAAGGAAGTAATTTTCCCACGGGTCGTAGGGGGAAAATATTTACAAGATAACTGAACATGTTGAGTGATAGTTTCTTAGCTCGTAGCTATGTAAGATGCTCTATAGGATCTGTAGGTACATATAGAGCATAACAGAATAGGGTATAGATGAGAATACCAAGTGTTGAATAATGTGTGTGCTAAACGCCCATGGTCGAGCTCAAACTTCAGGTCGTGCTCGAATCTCAGGTCGTGCTCGAATCTCAGGTCGTGCTCGAATCTCAGGTCGTGCTCGAATCTCAGGTCGTGCTCGAACTTGGGGGTCGAGCTCGAATGTAGGGACATTGTACTGACATAGGATGATGAGTTGAAACTAATTTCGCGAGTTTGACTTTATATGTGAATCTGTATATACAGTACAACAAGATAATAACCATAATTCTACAATGGCAAGTCATATGATACCTAGGATACACAAAATGATCACTACAATTCTATGTACAATACAACAAGATAATGGCTATGATTCTACGGATGCAATTCTATATGTACAATACAACATGATACTGACTATGATTCTATAATAGCAAGATATAGTAGAAATACAATATATACAACACAAGATAATACAAGATATTGATCAAGATATACAGTAGGCAATTTAGAGATTGATTTCAGCAATAGGCAATGGATTATATTCGGTAAATGTGAAGGAATGGCTCCCGGATGCAAAAAACTCGTGCCGCGAACGTCGTTGATGAATTGTAAATGCAGCGAAGGGAGAATCAGGGTAGAAGAGTCGGATGGTATAGTGGGGATGGCTTCCCCGAGGCCCACAGCTGCAAAACGATTAGCGAATACGAAAAATGAAGTAAATAATCACGTACGCGATAACCCAAACAGGAGGAATGCCCCTCGGGCAGTTCCAGCTCCCTTGATTACTCAATGCCTTCCTTACAGTCTTCACGATCGTGGCATTGGATGGCCTCGACAGCTGACCGTTAGAGCCCGTCATCGCCCAGAAGATTTGAATCTAAAAATGAAAATCGCATTTGAGCGTGGGAATTCGTAGAGTCGGCGTTGACTCACCTTTGTTCCCGTCATTACAATGAGTCCGTGTGTAAAATTTTGTGGTGAGAGGAGTTCAGGGAACGTCTGAATTGACTGAGGAAGTTGGGAGCGGGAGAGATGAGTTTACGAGCAGGCTGTAGGTTAAGCGCCCAAGTCGTACTCGAGATTTCCGGGCCGTGGGCGCCTAATATGTCGGACAATGTACTGTTGGTCCGTTCGGATGCATGAATAATTAAATTTTTGCCCTGCATGGCCTGGAGCCGAAATCTCTGAGATGACCAAGTGAACAAATACGTTACTTGCATATCTACTGGATATTCATACAAAGGAGTTGTGTCTGCTTACTGTTCGATTGGATTCGGAAGTCTGATACGCATTTGACATCCACTGGATCCGAATTGAATGCAGTTTATCTTTCCTGTTACAATGCCTGTAGCTAACACTACTCATCAACGCACCATTAGTATGTTCGAATTCATGAATATTTAAATTTTTGCTATGCATGGCTCCGAGTCGAAATCTCTGAGATGACCAAGTGCACAAATAAGTTACTTGCATACCTACTGTTATATTCATACAAAGGAGTTGTGTCTGCTAACTGTTCGATTGATACACGTATGATAATATGTCGGACAATGCACCATTGGTCTGTTCGGATCCATGAATATTTAAATTTTTGCCGTGCATGGCCCCGAGCCAAAATTTCTGAGATGACCAAGTGCACAAATATGTTACTTGCATATCTACTGTTATATTCATACAAGTTCGATTGGATTCAGAAGTCTGATACACATTTGACGTCCACTGGATCCGATTTGGATGCAGTTTATCTTTCCTGTTACAATGCTTGTAGCTAACATTAATACACTACTCATCAATGCACCATTGGTATGTTCGAATCCATGAATAATTAAATTTTTGCTATGCATAGCCTGGAGCCGAAATTTCTGAGATGACCAAGACCACAAATAAGTTACTTGCATACCTACTGTTATACTCATACAAAGGAGTTGTGTCTGTCTGATACACGTATGGTAATACGTCGGACAATGCACCATTGGTCCGTTCGGATTCATGAATATTTAAATTTTTGCCGTGCATGGCCCCGAGCTGAAATCTCTAAGATGACCAAGTGCACAAATACGTTACTACTGTTATATTCATACAAAGGAGTTGTGTCTGCTAACTGTTCGATTGGATTCGGAAGTCTGATACACATATGATAATACGTCGGACAATGCACCATTGGTCCGTTCGGATCCATGAATATTAAAATTTTTGCCGTGCATGGCCCCAAGCTGAAATCTCTGAGATGACCAAGTGCACAAATACGTTACTACTGTTATATTCATACAAAGGAGTTGTGTCTGCTAACTGTTCGATTGGATTCGAAAGTCAGATACACGTATGGTAATGAAATCTCTGAGATGACCAAGTGCACAAATACGTTACTACTGTTATATTCATACAAAGGAGTTGTGTCTGCTAACTGTTCGATTGGATTCGGAAGTCTGATACACATATGATAATACGTCGGACAATGCACCATTGGTCCGTTCGGATCCATGAATAATTAAATTTTTCCTATGCATGGCCCCGAGCTGAAATGTCTGAGATGACCAAGGTGCACAAATAAGTTACTTGCATACGTACTGTTATACTCATACAAAGGAGTTGTGTCTGTCTGATACACGTATGATAATATGTCGGACAATGCACCATTGGTCCGTTGGGATCCATGAATATTTAAATTTTTGCCGTGCATGGCCCCAAGCTGAAATCTCTGAGATGACCAAGTGCACAAATACGTTACTACTGTTATATTCATACAAAGGAGTTGTGTCTGCTAACTGTTCGATTGGATTCGGAAGTCTGATACACATATGATAATACGTCGGACAATGCACCATTGGTCCGTTGGGATCCATGAATATTTAAATTTTTGCCGTGCATGGCCCCGAGCTGAAATCTCTGAGATGACCAAGTGCACAAATAAGTTACTACTGTTATATTCATACAAAGGAGTTGTGTCTGCTAACTGTTTGATTGGATTCGGAAGTCAGATACACGTATGACGTCCACTGGATCCGAATCGGATGCAGCTTATCTTTCCTCTTACAATGCTTGTACCTAATATTAATGCATTCCTTTCCCTTTTCATGTGAGCTTATGTTCTTACTCATGAAACCAACTTTTATTATTCCTTTTCCATCACAACCATGTAATGGATGTAAATATCATCAATACCATTTCATTTGGGATCCGTTAGATGCGAGGTGCATAACAGATGTTCAGCTCCGATGGGATGGCTAGTTAACAATTGTAAGTAAATAATAAGCTCCTTTGTGGGGAATGGAAATTTGTTATCATCACCATTCTGCGACCAATTGAAGCAAGGTGCATAATGGATGCTCGGCCCCGATCGGACGGTTCGTTAACAATTGTAAGTAAATATAATAAACTCCTTTGCATGAATATAACATTATTCACCTTTTAGGCTTGAGCGTTTGAAGGACATTAATTCCAATCTCCGGTGCAAAGCAAAAAATTCCCAAAAATTTACAAGTCAGCTGATCCGTGGTTGACAAATTCTTTGTTGAAAGCATTCAACGAACACAAGTCTTGTGATCCGATGGTCCGTGCGCAAATTGAAAATCTATAAGTGTGGGTGCGAAAAGCACCATTGAACTTCAACTTTTCCCTTTTAAAAAAATGTCTTCTCCCATAAAAATGACTTCGTCTCAACTTGCTGCGCAGCTCGTACAAATGCAAGCGCAACTTGCAATAGTACAGGAGAATGAGAGATTGGACAATGAACGACGGGCACAAAAGGCAGCTGAAGAACATTTGAAACGAGAGGCTGAGGAGCGACGGAAGCAAGAGGAAAAACAGGCTGAAGAGAAGAAACAAAGGGCCCAGGAGGCAAAGGCTGCGAAGGCTGCGAAAAAGAAGTTGGAAGCATTAGAGACCCAGAGGGCTCAGGCTTTGGCTGAGGCCAGAAAAGGAAAGGCACGGGAGGTGGAGCCAAGTCCGAAGCGGACTCGTGATGATTGGTCGGATCCGCTGGATCCTCCATATTCAGTGCGTTTAATGTTTTCTTGGTTCGAGACTAAAGCTAACTTGGTTAGCAGAATGGGGAGGAAAAAGAATCTGAGGATGATGATGGGCATGTGTCAGGGCCGAGGGCTCCGAAAAAGAAGAAGAGAAAGGTGGGAAAAGCCCAGGTGTGTCATGATTTTCTTCTTCAACAACGTTTTTACTAACTCTTTTTCTAGCCAAGTGCAAGTACTTCGTCCGCTCGGGCACCCTGTGAGCGATGCGTGGAGCGGGGTTTGGAATGTCGCCCTCAGGCGATATCCAACTCTGTTTCCTGCTTCGAATGCAGAAGATCCAAGATCCATTGTTCTTGGAACAGTGGTCTTGGATCAAAGTATAAGTCTGCTGTCAAAGTGGTGGACTCGCATGCTTCGATGGAGCCAGTGGTTGCTGCTCCGATCGAAATGTTTGAGAAAATAGTTGGGGCTATTGAGGGCGTTCAAAAGTCCATGGACAGAGTGGCCTCTGAAATAAGGTCATTATGCACACAAGTGGGTAGTTGGCAGTCAGAGCTCCGGAGCAATCGGGTCCAAGAGGCTGAAGCGAGAGAACAGTGGGAATTGGAGAGGGAAATGGAGGAATTGGCAGAAGAGGCAGAAGATTATGAAGAAGAACTTATAAGACAGGAAGAGGAGGAAAGAAAAGAAAGAGAAGAAGAAGAAATCGAAATCGAGTTGGTGAAGTGAACGGCTCTAAAAGAATTTTTCTTTATCTTTTTTGTTCGTATTATTTTTTGTAATGCTTTTGTTTTGTTGTTGTTTAATATGGTAGTTCTTGCCTAGTATTATGCCGGGGCGGATAGCGGTCGCTATCCGCCCTAAACTTAAATCACCCAGATGTATCTCAGTTCTTATCCAAATCTCAAATTTCTTTTTGTATCACATACCTGCTGCTCTAAGGTATTCCAAGATTTTTTTTGCTTGGCGTCACGTGCCAATTTCCCCTTTCAGCCGCCAACTCAAAATTACTACTCAGAAACTACGGAATTGTCCAGATGGTTTGCATTTTCACCTCAAACACTGAAAACTGTTTTGGATCCATTAGATTGCATACCCAGCATGCTTGTAATTTAATTTGATAAGCGTCATGTGACCTTGTTCCCAAGTTATATGGTTTTCAATGTTCCTGACCAAGTTGAATACACCCTTGAGTTAAAGCATCCAGATGTCTCTCAGTTCTTCCTCAAATCTCAAATTTCTTTTTGCATTATATACCCTTTGCCCTAGGGTATATCAAGATTTTTTTTATTTGGCATCACGTGCAATTTTCCTCTTTCAGGTCCCTTTCCAAAATCACTACCAAGAAACTAACCTCATACAATGGAACTGCCCAGATGGTTTACATTTTAACCTCAAATACTAAAATCTGTTTTGGACCCATCAGAGTGTATGCCCAGCATGCTTGTAATTTAATTTGATAAGCGTCATGTGACCTTGTTCCCAAGTTATATGGCTTCCAATGTTCCTGACCAAGTTGAATACACCCTTGAGTTAAAGCATCCAGATGTCTCTCAGTTCTTCTTCAAATCTCAAATTTCTTTTTGCATTATATACCCTTTTCTCTAGGGTATATCAAGATTTTTTTTATTTGGCATCACGTGCAGTTTTCCTCTTTCAGTCCCCTCCTCAAAATTTCCACTCAGAAACATATTCCCTGTAATGGAACTATCTAGATAGTCTGTATTTTGGCCCCAGATGGAAAATCATTTTGAAATCATCACAGTATATAGCCAATGTACATGTCATTTAATTTAAAAAGTGTCATGTGACTCTATGCAAAAGCTATATGCTCTGCAATGTTTCTAACCATAATGTGACTGTTATATACTGCAATGCTCCACCATTCTTCCCACATCAACTTCTGGCTCATTGCTCACTATCGAAACATCTTGATGGTCTGATCGATCATCTGAGTGATCTGTCAATCAATCAATTCATCTCTGGGTTTGTTACCAAGTCCCCCTCGAACCCTGATTGATTTCATACTTTGCTCCTGTTATATACATGCCACGCTCCACCATGCTTTCCCGACCAACTTGCGAGCTTATTAATCAATTTCCGAAAATCTCAATGTTCCGATCAATCTTCTGGATCATCGATGATCTGATCAATCCATTTCTGGGTCTGCTACCAAGTCCAACTCGAAACTCGATCGATTTCATACTCCGTTCCTTTGCTTAATAACTTTGGAACAACCTCGGATACCTCCTCGAGTGATTCCAACAGTCGAAAATGAAACAGCGGTGTATGGAAGACATTGAAACAAACCATACAATGAAATACGGGAAGATATTGACCCGGATTTGGGTCAAAATGCAATGGACAGAGTGAATACATAGCAAACACAGTTCACAATGATTAAATGTTATGCCTGGGCCAGACCAATTAACCAACCTTCCAATTGAATTGATAGTCGATTCATTCTGATACTTAGGCTGGACCCTTCCAGTCAATCTTCCGGTCGGATCAATCGTCAAATGCCTCCGGATCGATTATCAAATACTTCCAAATCAACCATCGAATAATTCCGGATCAATAACTGGATAACTTATTCGCATTTCTGGAGCTGTTGCCTTCATTATCAGTTCCGTATCTTCAATTCTATTCTCAATAGCTTCGGACGGCTTCGATAGGCATTTGTCCGAGATTCCCATGCCCTTATTTTCTTACATTTCACCTCGGGTAAACCTTTATATCGCTTATTGTTGTTTATTTAACAATTAGGCAATTTACTACTTAAGTACACTGTTTAGTATCGTTTCCCCAGCTTGAAATAAAAGTAACCTTCTATCCTCCTTCTATATTATGCTTAGTCACATCCGGATTGATCGATCGGTTCTGTCCGACGATCGGGAACTTCTTTCTTCTTCGCACTTCGCAGGGACACCCAGATAGCATGTAGGGAGCGTTCCCGAAAGCTTCGCTGAAGTCCCATCACACTTCTGAGGACCGTGTAGCTCCTTCGAGTCGTCCGGAGTCACCGGAACCTCGATCATATCCCTTCTAGTTGCATGGCCTTAACATCAAATCAATTTCGCCCAAGTGAATCGAACAGTTGTAAATGAAACAGTGGTGCAATACGGACACGCGAATACAGAATACAAGTGACATACAGCAAATGCAGTTTGCAATGATTAAATCAATTTAGACCGAGTGAATCGAACAGTCGTCAATGAAGCACGGGTGTATTACGGACAAGGAAATAAACAATACAAGTGATGTACAGCAAATGAAGTGTACTATGATTAAATCAAATCAGCTCAAGTAATTCGAACAGTCGTATTTGAAGCAGTGGTGTATGGATGACAATGCCAAAAACCGTACAATGAAACGGATAGAAGAATTGGCCCGAATTTGGGTCAAAATGGAATTACATAAGTAAATACACAGCAAACACAGCTTACCATGATCAAATCACCACGGCCCAAGTAATTCAAACTGGTGTACTTGCAACAGTGTTGTATGGAGGATAATGAAATAAACTGTACAATGAAATGAATGAATGAAAGTTTTGGGCATGAAAGATCAGGATAATCATATGCCAAGTTTAATCATGCATTGAGGATATATGCGTGGCACCATTGGCAAACAAAGTTTATTCTGTGCACCAGTCAGAACACATTTATCAGTCAATTAAGCAGTACAGTAGAGGAGACAGTGCAATAACAGGATATAAGTGCAGCAGGCAATAGCAAGACAAGCAGTAGAGCAGCAAACATAGAAATACAACAATCATACAGGGTTTGTTGCAAAAACGTGAGTATTGAAAAAAAAGAAGACCATTGAGTATGCGAAGGAATCTAACAGTTCATGGGACGGGTGTGCAAGTGCATGATCCATATTTAAAGGTATCTGAAAGTCCGCGAGACAAGAGCCGTATGAGTGAATGATCCATTATAATGAAAGGAATCTCAGTTTTCGTGAGACAAGAGACGTGCAAAAGGTGAGAAATGAAAGTAACTAAACGACAGACAACGGAGAAGAAGAAGGAGCTGCAACGGTTGTCAGAAAGCAAGAAGCAAAGAGTGTAAATCATTTACCTTCCATTGTATGCCCATCCAAAGGCATAATGAGCTCACCTTTGGACTGGAGCAAAAAGTAAACATATACGATAAGGATGAGATTGGTAGCCTGCTCCTCTAAGGGAATTGCTCGAGTCACAATCCAGCCCGCATATTCCTTCACCGTGGAGAACGAATCATCCTGGAGACCCAGAAAGCGAAAGATGGGCCCACGGAGAGCGCGAGTCTCGTAGATAAGGAATGGAAGGGCGAGGAGCCAAGACTTCCAACCCTCCCGTTCATCCTTGGCACACGGAGCACAGTCTGGATGCCCACCAAACGAAGATCTCTGAGGGCAACCACAACGGAGACAATTGCTAAAGGCTGGAAACACGAGCATTCTTTTCCAAGCCTTGAACCTGTCAACGCATCCACTACTACGCGCCAACGGACATCTCCACATGAAGGAATGACCCATGGAAGATCTTCCATGCATAATGGCCTCAAAAGGACATGTACTGATAACGTTCCCCAAGGAAAAGCCAACGTAGCCAAAGAATTTTTCCGGGGTAGGATGGGATGAGATGGCAGCACTTATATTGATCTCAATCGTACAAGCTGGCAGAAGTGCACGTTTCAAATGGGCAGGGAGTTTGGGGATATTTGGGCATGGATATGAAGGAGGCAAAGGCCGTGACAAAGACGATGACAACGATGACGATGGAGATGGTGAAGAAAAAGAGAAACGAGCAGGGCTCAAGCTTCGTTTGCGTTTCGAAGGATAATCGCGTGTAGAACCAGGAATGGGTGATTTGGAAGAAGGACTGGATGTGTGTGTGTTGAGGTAGTGGAGACAAACTGCACCCAGAGGTCCAGAAACACTGCAGAGCGGGCATGCATAGAGAATATCCAGGCTAGAAACCTTGGCAATAAGGATATCACGGTCTGAAATCTCGTTACAAAAATGTGTCAAAAACATAGAAAAAGCAGCGTACCATGTATGCTGGCTCTGACGATTGTCCTGGAGCTCTCTCGATGACCAACGACATGATCGTACATTAACTCAGCAGTTCTCAAAGTTTCTGGACACAACGGACTGCATAGACGCGTCACATTAGGTTGATACGCGTGAAAGTGTAATGAGCGTACCATGGAAATTCCTCGAAATGCATTGTGATAAGTTAATAGGTTATAAAGAGACTTGAGACGCGTTGTTGCGGTCCAAAAAAAGGTCAAAGATAATGGTGGTAGGGAGAAGACTAGTGTTGAAGCACAACTGTTCATCTTGATAAGATAAGATTAGACAAATATTTACAATCAAAGATACAATGCGTACTATTCTGCACCTGTACTTCTGAATACTTTATACCAGGCAATGAGGTAACGGGAATGATTAGGTATATCTGAAATATGAAGTACTGGTTGCTTCAGCCACGGTCCCAACTTGTCCAAACCTTTCACCTGATCTACTCCGATCTGAAGTTCGTTGGCCAGTCGTGCAAAACATTGATCACTATTAGGGTGACAGGCCATGTATCTGAAAATAAGTGCTATAAGAGTGGGGACAATCGGAGTGTATTCCCCCGTAACAGGATGGGTTGTTTGGTAGAGGCACAAAGAAGTGTCGTGCTCCTTTCCAGACCTAGTTGGTATGTGATTGCACGGTTTCCTGAACGGCACCCAACAAACCCAGCAGAACGGCCAGTTTGCGTTAGGATCGTGTTTGAGTTTGAGCTGTCCAAGATACAACGTGAACGTCCAGTCCCAATTGTGCACCATAGACGCCTCATGATCTCCGTCATTAATGAAACAATCCAAGCAGCCATGTTGAGATGCACGGTCAAGGATACGATGAAGCTCCAAAAGTTTACCATAACCAGCCTCCCTCTCTGCATGAACTTCAGCAGCGTTAGTCTGGACTGATACGGGCATAAGGGGGGATAAAGAGTCTTTTGGGTCTATGGGAATTAACCGTTTGTTGAAATTTGCCTGGCCCTGAAGTGCTAGATGATACGGAATCTTCAAAAGCGATTAGAAAAATCAAAACATGGTTACAAGTACGCAGACCTTGGCACTTCTCTCGCAGTTTGAACAAAGTTCCCCATCCAGGGACACGCACGAGTGTGCAACACGGTCTAAAGGAGCAAAGGAAAGACGGATACATCGAGCTGATGATAGAAGTGCACGCATTTCCATACGGCCTTGGTGGTCCAGATCGCCTTTACGGATAGGCCACGGAAGCTCAGACCAAATTGTATAGCATATTGCAGTACCACGATCGCGCCCAGCGCGCCCTGTCTCCTGAACCCAATTGAGCAAGGCTTTCGGATTTTCATGGATTGTGCACCGTACGTGAGGGTAGTCCACGCCCTGTCCAAAGGCCTCCGTTGCAACCATCCAGCGATCCTGTGACTGAATCCCATCCTTCCAACGTTTAGTCGCTGCTGCCCGTTCACTGCCTGTGAGTTCACCCGTGTACACGGGGCATCCCAGCAGCTCATGCAGAGCTCTGGTTCTCTTATGGGTGCTAGCAAACACAATACCTCGGTCACCTCCAACGAATTTTTGAGCTTCACGTTCCTTACGTGTCCTAATCTCCTGCAGAATTTCATCATCGTTTTCGATTTTATCAACAACGTACTTGAGATTAGCGCGTCCAGTGTACCGGCGTATCTCATCAACGAGGGAGATATCACGAATCTTCATGGAATCGAGAATTAGAGGGATAGAGCGAGGCATCATGGATGCAGATAGAAAAGTGATTGGAACGCCGATCTCCGTCAATCTCCAAAATAGCTTGAAGCAATGGCGATAACTCTCGTCGGTTAAGATTTTGTGGGCTTCATCTATAAAGATGCGAGTGAGACGGATACGAAACGGTTGAGCAACAACCCAGTCGTAAAACGCATCCGTTCCTGCATGGTGAGCCGAGGCAATGACCAGTTGAGCAGTAGACGGGTCAATGTTATCTCGGCCCCACACTCCGCCATGAATCCCATGCTCCAGAAGCTTTGGAGCTAGGTCATCCACAAGAACGACCAGAAGGCCGATAACAAGGAATCCACTTTGAGGCATAAGAAAGGGAGCACCAAGAAACACAAGACTTTTCCCCCCACCCGTTTCCAAGATCCCGAAAACGTGATGAAGGCTTCCAACGCTGTTAACAAGTTCAGCCTGCTCAGGACTAGTCCACGCTGCGAGCTTTCCTCTGACAGTGCAACGAAGGGCCTCCCTAGCTCCCTCGTTCACCATCAAGCGGTTTGGGTTGGCATAAGAAGGAGGTGAACCACCGTGGTAAAGGTGTTGTGTGAGATGAGTCCCCAGAGACTCAATTTCACAGCGTAGTGTGAGCTTGAGACGCTGCTCCATGGAATCAATCCGGGTACCCACTGCATCTGTCCAGTTTTTGAAAAGAGATTGAATAAGCGCGTTCGTTCCGTCAGAGTTTGTGACGGCACCCTTGCAATTGCTTAGTAATTTGAAAACTGAATACGCAATGAGCTAAGTAGCGCACCTTGTCTTCCGCTGAAACCTTTTCATGGAGCACAGGGTGTACAAGACGAAGAAAAGCCTGCCACCTGAGAGAAACCTGCTGCATCCCAGCAACAACATCGGGCGCAAGGCTCGTAGCATCTCCAACTTCCTCCAAGCCATATCTTGTGCGCCCAATTCTGACGGAATGGTTAAAGGATTCGTGGGCAGCAACAACGTTTTCGTCTTCCTCTTCAAGAGTGAGAAAGCCCGAGGAAGTGGATGATATCAGAACGCAAGCCATGAATTGGCGAAAGTCGGCAAGCTTAAGCTCAACACCCATTGTAGAAGTATTGTACTCGCCAAGCACGTCGGAAAAATCATCAGCAAGCATTGTGCGACCAGAGCAGACAAAAATCTCGTAAAAGTACCGTGACGCACGCTCCTTGCCCATGCCTACAAAGCACCCAATATATCCTGCTGCATAGTGACAGCAGCAAAGAACGAGAATCAATAGTCGATTGACCTGATAAGCGGCCGTTCGAGCAACGATCTTGCTGTGACCTTTAATGGACTGAGTTTTGGAATATTCCGTAAAGATTGTGTATAGACCGTTGAGAAGAAAGGCGCTTCTTGTTCTACCAGGAAGATTGGCATAGAGCAAATGTTCCATTTCCGTTCCTCTAGCTCCACCTCCCCAAGTTGCAACAATTACATAGAAGAAGCCATGCATGACCTCGTCTAGCTCGTAGAACCATTCTCTAATATGTGCTGTTTACGTTCATGAGAAGAGGAATAGCAACCCATAGCAAATGAAAACGTACCACGCTTGGCTACAACTTTACCGCTGCTCTTTCCGAACAGTGAGGAATGGTTAACCAGGTGGTCCAGTAAGCGTTGACGAAAAACTTTAAGACCGTTTGACTCTTCCATGAACAAGGAATATCCAACTGTATCATTATTGATTTCTTCGTGCAGCCAGCTAGGGCGGCCATAGTCGTCTGGAACCATTCGAGAGTCCAGGTACTCCAAGATATCCAGAAAAGAACATCCACGAAAGAGCGTGGTGATCTGTCCCGTCAGAGTTGAAAGCGTACGCGTAACATTTTGTATATAGGTAGGGAGGTGAATAGGAAACCCGTTCATAGAGAGAGTCTGGCGATCAAAACTCCAATTGAAACGGGACAAACCCTGCTCACGGAACGCCAAGGCAGTAAGGAAGTGCATGCTCTGGCGGAGGGAATTGAACAAGCAGGTTTCACTTTCTGAAATCCACGGCTCAACTAGTGTACGGAAAGTCCTAAAAATCAACTATTAAAAATCTTCCAATTGAGCGTGTTTGAAAACATACTTGAGGGTATCGTTGTCAAACTCGGGAGCACGGTAGATGATCTCTTGAGCCGCTGTTGCTCGTAGACACCATTGAGAACGCGAGATCGAAGGCGTGATGACTAAAGCTTTAGAGAAACCTCCACCAATCTTGATGTGCATAGCAATAAGGAAACGCGTGAAGGGGCAGAAGATATCAGAGGTCTTGTACTCGTTGCTTGTGTAGCGCAAAAGAAACCAAACAGTCTGATGAAATTTGGGAAAAACTTCAGACTCTGGTAGGTCGTTGCAAAGATCATCGTAGAGTGAAAGAAGAGCAACCTTGATTTCTGGATGAAGGATGATGGGGAAAGAGGCGAGTGGTTTTTGGTGGTGACATATGAGAAATGATAGAAATTGAGTGATAGAATCGGCACCGCGGATTACAGAAGTAATTTCTTGGGGACGTCGGAATGGAACAGGCTCGGGGTTTCTTATCCAACGGTTAAAACATTTTCACGCCTCAAAGTTAGAGGTGAGACTCACTTGGATTGTGGGTGAAGAATAGCTCTTCGGGTCAATACTGGAAGATCTGATAGTTTTGAGCCCACGTTCTTATAGTATTCCCGAGCAAGTGCCCGTAGATTGACAAATGGTTTGCTCTTTGCATGTTCTGCCGGGGAAGCACTGCTAATCAGTGCAGGAAGATCTACACCAGCAACTAGGTCGTCCCACCGGGTTTGGGCAAGAACGGAAGGCTTTTCCCGCTCACCAGATGCTGGCGTATATACTGCTTCAACCGTGAACAAACCGCAGCCATCAGCCACTTTCTGAAGCTGATCAAATCCGTCAAACGCTGGCTCTTCCTTGCTGAATACCTCGATATACTTGCGTTTTGCGTTGTGAAAAAGGCATAAAGCCTGGCATTTGACTTTAACGCGGGTACGGGATGCAACGGCAAGGTCAGGGTGATCTTCTTCTTGATGTTTTCGCATTAGTCTGCTACCCGAAAAGACCTTTCCAGTGCACCCAGGAACAATACATTTCAGCCCATCTGAGACGCAAACTCCAGAGATAGGAACAATCGGTCCTTCAGATGGATGTGGCCTGCGGGATTTCGTGACGGAAAGGGAAGAAATGGCATCCAGAATATCAGATGTTGGAGGGAGTCGTGTTTTGGTGAGTTTCAAAGACCCACGAGCTAAATCAGCTTTGCGATGAGCCACAATGGTATCAACGTCAGCAATCCCTTCACATTCTAAACAAATAACGAGGTGATAGATGGGGTCTACGCCGATTCCGTATTGGGCTAGATATTCACGGGTCGAATCGGATGGTTGATTGCTAAAAGAGCTGGTCCCAGGATCAACGTCCATGGGCTGCTCATTTTCTGAAGCAGGTTCTTCTTCACCGTCTGACCCATACACTGAAAGTTTCTCGATAAGCATCTAAAAGGCCCCAAAATAAAACTCATACGGCTTTCTTCATCGTCTAGATCAATGTCTCCTAACCCTAAGAGTAATTCTTAGTGAGTGAGAACGGAGAATATTATTTACGCACTATCTAATTCTTCATTTCCGTCTGAAATGGTTCACCTAGTCACGAGATGAAACGGTATTCAAATAAGGTACACACAATCAACTGCATCTGGAGCATAGACGTGTTAATGCTGATTTAAAAGGTCCAAGAAGCGGAAGAAATCATTACCTTGTTCCACAAGTGGGCGTATTTCTTCAACTGCAAAGCTCCTTATCAAAATGCAAAACCCCTAAGGCAAACAATATATTACCAGGTAAAGCGGAATCGATTTCCATGTCCAAGTCGTGATGTTCACTTGAGCCTGAAGCTAATAAAGCTGTTGTGCTATCATGTTCAGAGATGGCTAGATGAGGGACAGAGACCTGGGCTGGTATATCAGCCCAAGTCTGGTCATCAGGATCAGGATGGCCTGTTTTGCGAGATTGGCACATCCGATAGACCATCCTCCAGTTGTAACGAGAATGTTTCTCGTCACCACATGGGCAAGGTATTTTTCCATCGGATCGTCTGCCAATTCGAACGGTAGAACCTTCAAACAAATAGAATGAGAATATAAATCGTCAGAAATACTGCTCATATCCTACCTCGATACTTGATGTCATGACTTGTTGAATGGTAGCTTAATTTGTGGTCCAGAGCATCTTTTCCCTCGAATGGGAATGAGCAGTTAAATATCTGGCACAGACTTTGAAAACATAGAGTAATTAATGAAACGTTTATTAATACTCATCCAGCTCACAGGGTTTGCTTGACTCTTGGCCTTCCTTTTTGTGCTTTTGCTGGCATGATGTGCTCTAATAGCGTTGGAACACAAATGGGCGCCAATTTTTTTCGGCTCCCTGTTCAGGTAAGTCCTCGTTTTCTGGTGCCATTCAACTTGACTAATCTTTGCGGCCTCCCTACGTTGGTAGTGAAACTGCAGCCGCTGTAAAAACGGTGCGGTCGTTTTTGGAAAATTGGTGCAGCCGTTTTCGTTAAAACGACGTGCTCAATTACTGCTAATACCGCGCACATGTTTTGGCGCAGCTTCTTAAGCCCTAATAGCACAGCGTCCTTCGTTATTCAAGGTCAAACCTGTAGACTCGCCCTTGCCGCTGCAGATCTCATCCCAATCACCCGACTCTGATCCAGCGCCCTATTCCGAGCCCAATTTTACCTGATGACTGGTCAGCGCGCTATGATTCTTCCATCTTAGCGTGCATCGCAATTCAGGCCTTCATTGTTCAAAGCCAAGGACTTGCTATCACAAAAGGAGGGTTTAGATGCACCAAGCGCACTCGTGAGTTTCTCATTCTTTGGCCCGCCTTTTTCTTTTCATGGTCGATGAATGCCACTGACAAGTGTTCTGCAGCGGCTGTAATAAGGTTCCAAATCTGCTATAAACCATTCGCTCACTTGTGGCAGCAGTTTCTTCCGCCAAATCTGGCTGGAATGTTCGCCGCACCTAACCCCTACCAACCAAGATGGTTCTTGAAATCCTCCTTTGCTCTTACCCAGCGGTTTCATAGCCTACCACAGCCAGTGCATCCACTCTATCTGCTACCGCCAACCTCATCTATTGTGGAGCAATTGTACCCATTTTAAAGTGAAAAACCTGGTTGACGCCAATTGCACGCGAGAACAAATCGGCGAGATGAACGGAGAGATACCGAATGAAGAAGCATTGTTGGGAGCTTTCAAGAGGCGGAAAGCTAGAACGCAGAAGGAGATCAAGTCTGGCGCACTTTCAGAACATTGTGAAAAGTGGAGCATTGGTGCGATTTTGGCAGACTGGTTATCAACGTGCGTATTCTAACTCAACAAAACCAGATTCTCCTAACTTAGGAACGCTTGTCTTTCAGGAAATTTCCCACAAGACATCTCAGCTGGGCTTGCCCCGTTTACCCTATACGGCGCAAAGCAAAATTCAACCGTTGCTTCATACGGCGCTCCAACATGGAGAGGCAGTCGCATTCACGTCCTTTTCCCTGGGATTTGAATCCAAACAGAGCTTGTCTCTTGACCTTGGGCGAACTCTGTATCACCAATGGATGAAGATAGCCGTGAACAGACGACCGTGCGTCCTCACGTTCTCAATCGCTCTGCAATGTCACCTTCTCCTCTCTCGTTGAATTCCCCCTCTTCTTCAGACAGCATTGCCGACAATAATCACTCTTCAGATTACTAGGTTCGAGCAATCTCCTTGGATGTTGCTTAGGGGATGTATTTCAGCAGCAGGGTGCTGATGTAACCTTCAACCCCGCTGCCAATAACGGCGAATTGTCCCTGATAAGCGGCTGGAATGTGGCTTTCGAACTTCATATTGTTGGTGCTGAAACTCAGCAGGCAACACCAACTCCAACGATCACACCTCTCATAACAATGGCGCCTCCTGTACTGTCGTCTGGAGATGTTATCCCTTCCTTACCGCCATCTGATGAGACGAACGAATCAGTCTCCAGGTCAATGGGGCGAAATATGACTGCTAGTAGTATGTCCGGGGGTCGAGGAGGACACTTCGCAGCTTTTCTCGCGAGAAGACGTATGTCGGATGAAGCAGATATTTCCACCGATCAGTCAACCGTGAATCCGTCTACAGCCAGAACGAACGTCCCAGATTCCCCTCAAATGGCCCCACATATCGTCAGATAAAGATGCAGGAGTTATTCCATGGTCGAATAGATATTACCAACCGAGAAATCTTCTTTCTAAGGTTCAATCGTTTACCGAATGATCAGGGCTACTCTTTTCACCCTGCATTAGAAGCCCTTACGGAGCTCGCTGAGATTTCACAGCCTACATAAACTCGGAGAAAACATATCCTACGGAAATCGACAACCGATACTTCAAAGTCCGCCATAATTTTCTCAAACCTCTGCTGTCTGGGAAGTCCGTAGATTGATGAGCAAACGCTAGGTCGGAAGGTAGTGTAGCGAGTACCATTATGGTGGGGGGCGGGAGGGCGGGAGTCACTTCGTTCGTTCATGCTCTGCTGGGGCGGCGGGCCAATGAATACTGAAATAACTTCCACAGGTCGGGTTAATGTTGTTGGCGACAGCGAGAGTTGTGGAATTGGGTTAGGGGTTGAGTTCGACCGAGAACGTACTGTAGGTAGCTAGTCAATAACGACAAAAGTAAAACAGGGAATGAGAGCATACGAATCGCCGTCTGTAGGGGTCCGAGTGAAGTTTGATACAAGACCATTCATCGAGAGTCGAACTGAAGACCTTAGGAAGGGCAGCAAGAAGAACGCCTCATAATGTGAGTCGGTGGATATACATTCGACGAGAAGCACTTACCGAACTTTGGCAAACATTTTGGAGCCGTTAAAGTAGAACCAAGTCATAGGCATATTGGGTGTCTTGAGCGTGGGTGGAACTGATCCAGATCCTGCCGCTACTCCCCATTGAGGCCTCCGGACGGGGGGCGTATACGTTGTCTGTACGTTCGTTGTTGGATGTATAAGAAGAGGCGGAGGAAGGTTTTATTGACTGGCGGAGGAGGAGGTACGTTTTCAGTATGTTTCGTCAGCTTATAAATGATGAGCTCACCGAAATCTATTGCAAGCTCAGGGAGTTAGGGATTCCTGGTGTGATCAATAACCGCTCAACCGTCTCTCCAGTTCACCCTAAGCTCCAGGAAACAACCATGTGGAAATCGACGCCTGTGTGGATAATTCATATCTGACTTGACGGCGTACTCGTGTTTGTGCCGTCGGAGCATTTGTACTTGGAGGATGGAGGAGGTGAGGGCGGGGGAAGATCAGAGGCCGAGTAGCATGACGCTCTTGGAGGTCCATCTGGTGAGATCCTTGAAGGCGGTATCAAGCACTTGGTGGAAGGAGAAGCTCACTCGTGTTGCCATCGCCGTTTCCTTAATGATATTGGTACAAGGGGATTCTCCGGTGTGTTTGTCGGATGACCAACTCTCCAGTACCGGGAGAGTAGGTTCATAAGGGTGTTGAGAACCCTTCGACACAGGGGGGTTGTGGAAATTGTGGAACATGGGCGCAGCTTTGAGAGCAATGACACTGAGATCCTTCACATTCTCTCCCTTCCGAGAGCCAATACCCTTTCACCCATGGCTCCTCAACGATGTCTCCTCAACGATGTCTCCTCAACGATGTCTCCTCAACGATGTCTCCTCAACGATGTCTCCTCAACGATGTCTCCTCAACGATGTCTCCTCAACGATGTCTTTGTCCAACAGGACATAAGCAGAGCTCACAAACTTGACGATCAAGTGAAGAGCTATGAAAAGTGGATCAATATTCAAAGAAAACCTGGCGCGATAAAAGAAACCTTACCAAGCGTGATCGTTAGAAGCTCTTGAAGCTGAGAAAGCATGCCTGTGAGTTACGTTCGCGATTCGTTTGATCCCGAAGTGTACAAGCCTGTCCTTGAACTCGCTTAGCGCCATCTTCAAATCGTTCATGAATTCGGTCCAGTAAAAAAGCCCTTTACTTCGCACTGTTCGTGCCTCCGTAAAGGGCTAAGTAGCGGTGTATAGAGTAGTTCCACACTATTCCGTTCGCACTGCTCATGCTCCAGGAATAGGGCGTGGTAGGAGAGAGAAGAGGCTGATTACATATGTACACGTTGGGTTGTATTACGCACTGCTTACATACGCTCCCAAGTATTACAAAGCGCCTGAGTACTATGTAGGCGCTTGCACGTCTTTTGGACTTTACTCCCAATACGCAGATGAAAAACGAAAGTTACGAAGTTGGATTCATTCGAAGTGCGACAAGAGTGTCTGCTGCGAAGGGGGTTTGGGTAAGTCCATTATTTCACTCATATATCTCCGCGAAAACCACGACTAACATGTATTTAGACGTATCACATACATGCAAGCATTTCCTTTTGATAAACCCAATGTCATTGATTTAGGATCCTCTTAATAATAGTGGAAGGGTTGGCTCAAGAAGGAAGATGAAACGTATGAGCATTCTTCACTCTCGAAACGCTAGATTTCTCAAATGTAAGTGTGCAGAAACGAACCAGCATATGCTCTGCGCTATGCTGGTTGTGCACTCTCACTTTTTTATCTGAGCATCGAAAATCCCGAGGACATTTTTTACAACGAAGAAATTGGATCTGTCATCTATCCCAGCTCAAGCTATGTACAAAAAAATCGTAAGTTCCTTCCAGCGTCTTGGTTAACACTAGTTGATGTATTAATATAGTCAAAGCCTCGATTAAATATGCAAAACCACCCCCAATCAAAATGATACCGCAGGGAGCCTACAAAGCTGTATCGAAAAGCGCTAACCCCGGTCCAACTGGCAACAAAGGCCCTTCGAAAAATAGTGTAATTATTGATCCCCTTGCTTTATGGCTGCCCCCAGATCGACTAGGGTTCAACAGTCAGAAATGGGAGATACTATATGAGGTATGGATTACCCACTTGCATGTACTCACCTTTCGATACTCTACAGGTTATATGTTCCTCGATCGACGCGGCGCAAATTGGAATTTCTGGCAAAGACTTATTCAAGGCCATCAAAAAGGCTCGCAAAGAGGTATCTTGCCCTTTTGGGTATTAATCAGGGGGTTTGATCAAGCAATATTTTAGGAAAACTCAGACGATTGGATATATTCCGATTTCTGTGTGGTAGGGCTTTCTCTATCTTGTATATCAAACTTATTAACGGCTATTGTAGCTCTGCAACGATTTTCTAGGCAGAGTTGTGACCAGTTGCCTCTGCAACAAGAAGTCCTACTGTGCGGCATGCGCAGTAGCGATGCTCAAGGAGAACTATAAAAACGAACAGTTTCGATGTAAGTTTTTCGACAAATCAAGTTGAATGAACTAACCGTGATGGTGCCGTTAGGTCCCTGTTGCCGTCAGGACCCAGCGTACTTTATAGCCATCGACTGGATATTCATCAACAATGCTGACGAACAGAAGAGGCGTCGGGCCTTGTCAAAAAAACAGCGGGAAATCACAAAGAAGAAACGTTTGAGGGAGGCAAAGTGTCAGGCTCAAGAACTCGCAGAAAATGAGCTTGAAGAGGGTGAAATCCGAGACTGAAGGGCCCCATATAACATTTTCAATCAATCGACTTGTATTGGATGCTGTATACACATTGATGCGTTTTATATGATCGAGTTTATTAAATTCTAGACGTTGTACAAGTTGATTGAACGCTGAATGCAGTATTTTATCGTACAGGTAACCGTTGAAGATTGAGGGACTCAATCGTCGAAGGATGTCCTTAACAAAAAGTTGCGATTCTTGTCTTGTGCACATTGTATCATAATGCAACACTCAGAGGTACTATCCCGCTACCCAACGTTGTACGAGCACCAGGCCCTCTATTGGCTTCTCATACAGAACCTACACAAACGCGATGTGGGATCAGTAAGGTAAAATGTACCGATGCAAGCACGCACTATATGTCCGGCATCTTGCATTGAATGAGCCTCCTCTCGCACTCCTCGTAACTCCCGCCTTTTTACTAGCAATTGTCGTCGAATCCCTCAAGTTTTGCAAGGGAGGTACCACTCCGGGACTCACTTGTGATCAACGCTGTGGCTCAGCTCATCACACTTACAACCTCAATCGCAATCGAGGGCTATGGCAGTACGATTTCTATGGTGAGGTTGAGTAACGCCAAAACGAGGTCAGGTTTCCAGAAAGTCACGACGGTGGGTACCAGGCCAATTGATCTCTATGTGATGCCACCGAACATAGGTGGCGAAAGTAGACGAAACGATAGGTTATCGAACGAGGTTTGTGATGGAGTACGAATAACGAAAATGAATGAGAGAAGTTCCAGCTCCAGTTTTGCACTGGAGCATTGAATTCACGCACCTTGGACGAGAAATATGTGACTGAAGAACAACGCCCGTTCGATCTACGTTACGTTCGTCAGGTTGAGGTTTGGTTGATCAGTTGTACACACCTTTCGCGCATAAACGATACCCCTTCATTGGCAAGTAGAATGAGACTAGATAGACATGGGAATCCGAACAATGTGTTCCCCATCTAGCTCTATTTCGTCATCTCAATAGTGTCGTCTCTGTCGCCACATCAGGCAGCTGGCCCGCAAATACATTCACATGGTTCTCGTTGAGCAGGCGTTCTCTATATCAGCTACTAGTCCATTTCGTACACTCTCACTATCCTCCCTTATGTCCTTCGCAACGCCGCTTCTCTTGTGCTCCTCAACGTGAAGTTTTGGTTTCGAAGCCGTGAGATAATGGCTGTGGTTATAGCTGATTCCGCTCGAAGAGGATCCGCTGCCAGATACAGCTTCAGACAACTGAGATATCTTGCGTTCAATGCTGTCGTAAGCTTTAGATATGGATGGGTTAGAGGAGGATGTGAAAACAGCGATTGCCTTTCGGCAAATCGCGTCTCGGCAACCGGATCGAAAACGCGAGCACGGGACCTTGCGTGAGCAGTCATGTGACAGCGTTCTTTATTAACGGCCACAGTTTTTGAACGTGCTCCCACCTCTTTCCCTCGTATGGCAAACAAAATAAAAATAGGTAAGCCTATAATTTTCAATTCTATAGTTCTATTTCTCGAGACCGCCCCTCGAACGTTGAAAGAGACCCGAGCCACTCCATAGGCCAAGGTTTCAGTCAACAAACGAGTCAACGCGTCGTTGAGACACGTTGACTCGAACGTTGAGAAAAACCCGAGCCATTCTATAGGCCAGGGATCTGCTCAACGTTCGAGCCAACGCGTCTCTCGTTGAGACGCGTTAATGGACTTGTTCGTAGCTCCAATGTTGAGTAAAATCCGAGCCACTCCGTAGGCCAGAGGTTTCGCTCAACGTTCGAGCCAACACGTCTTCGTTGAGACATGTCGACTGGTTCGTTTTGTCCCATTCGCAAGCCAAGTCCCTCCAGAGACCAGGATCGCGAATGGAATGAAACGAGTCGTTGAACGGACCTTTGCTTCCACTTAACATTTTGCCAAGGCCTTTAGCTCATCGTACTTACTATTTGTTTACTAGGTTTTGAAATAGATCATACGATTCAAATTGTCAAATTTCACCAGTATAACTTGTGTGCCGAAATCGAGAAAGATAACGCGGTTAGGAATTAAGCTGAAGGGTTAGGAGAAAATCGAGGGAGGGAGGCTGTTGAAGCAATCAGTGAGCTGTCTTCTCTCGGTCATAAGCTGTGTTCTTAGAACTGGCGTATGGTCATTGGTCATATTTTCTTCGTTTTTGCCTTGCCTTGCAAATTCGATATTTCGATTGAGTTATGTGTTTGTTTTCTCGTTTAGCTCAATATTATAACCGTCACACGATCGCGACGCCTCTGTGAAGGAAGGACGGTAAAGGCAAGACGGTCTGTAACGTGTAAGTCTGTCTACCATTGTTAATTCCTTTCCCTCTTCCATCCGCTCACGCAATCCCTCATATTTGACCACCCTTCTCCACCAGCTGCTGCCTTTATTACAAACGACACGGCTCTGCTCGACCCATCACATGAAATCGGAATTAATCAGGAAACGGTCAAGACACGACGCCCATGCTGCGATGCAGGCCAGGAGCTTTCTGGAGCAGCGAGCGGGAACGGTTACATTTATGGAGGTAAATCTTAACCCGTTTTTATTCCTATGGATATTTACTGACATACCATATCAGACCTCATGCCTATTTCCACCAGTAACGGGCCCAACGGCTCTTGAGGCCATGCGTTTTCTGGGTCTCCTGGTACTGGAGCCTCTCGACGGGAATTCCCCCCCTTAGAACCATCTCCAGTGAACTACGTGCACTCACTCACCTCAGCCACATCTACTTCACATTCCCATTCCACCCAATCGGTTCCTTCGCCTACCTTCAAACCAGACTGATCCACCGCTGCCAATGTTCTCGCACTGTAGGCTTGATGAGATGGGATTAATTGATGACCATGAGGGTCCGAAGCTGGTCGATTTGGAGAAGTATAAACTCGGTAAAGCAGTCGTGAGGAAAAAAGTTGTGTTCGTGTGGATTTATATCAGTTTCGTTTCCTCTCTGACTAGGAATTATTTCTACGAATAGACGGTACCTCGATCTATCTCACCCGCGATATCGGTGGAGCAGTAGAACGATACGAAAAGTACAAATTCGACAAAATGATCTACGTGATATCCTCACAACAAGACCTTCACGTCGCGCAGTTCTTCAAAGTTCTTGAGCTTATGGAGTTCCCTTGGGCCAAGGATCGCGTTCATGTCAACTACGGACTTGTTCTGGGTATGAGCACCCGAAAGGGAACCGTCATCTTCCTGAATCAGATCATAAAGGAGGCAACGACGGTGATGCACGAGCAGATGCAAAAAAATGAGGAGAAATATAACGCTGTGGAAGGCCCGGAGATGACTTCTGAGGAACTTGGGATTACTGGGATCAAAATACAGGATATGGCTGCCAAAAGGTACGTGAAATGGCAACAGTCGCTCATCGTGATGATCATCTCAATATTTTCCAGGATAAGCAACTATACCTTCAACTGGGACCGAATGCTATTCTTTGAAGGCGATACCGGTCCTTACCTCCAATATGCACACCTTCGTCTAGCCTCAATCAGTCGCAAGAATCCACATCTCCTACCTTTACCTCCACCTTCCGAAATTAACATCGATTCCCTATTATATGCGAACTGGAATTTAGGGCTAAATGCCAGGAATTCCAGGGTTATCATGATAACCCTGAATGTCAGGAACCATCACTCAGTTCTGCTTGCCCTCTTCTAAACTCACCTTCCTTACCATCCCATCTACCAATTTTTGCAATGGACCAACCTGCTCCTGCCACTGTTTCCCACACTGGCGCGTCCACCACACAGGGCACCTGATGGTGCCTGACCGCCACAAGATCATGCTCAATCTCAGCAACGGCCAATCGGCTCATCACGCCTAAGCCATATCATTTCTAGATATGACCTCCCCAAATATTATTTCCCAATGGACCAACTTCCCACGGCCTCTATTTGGCACCAGAATCTGACCTGATCCCATCCACGGCCCCTGGCCCCAGACCTTTGCCTGGTGGTGCCCAAATCCTAGGATCCGTCTGCCAGACCTTCTTGGTGCATTGGAATACTACATTCAGATCGTCCCAGGCATCAACTTTTTATAATGGCCCAACCCAAACCCATGGCCAGTTCCCACAGCAGGTCCATGGGAAACTGGGGAGTGATCAGAACTGCACCACTACACAAATCACTCTGAATCCTCACATCCACCAACATTGGCTCCTCATCCTTGCTGGTGAACCTATACACATTATGTCCAGGAAGCTTTTTTTGCAAGTGACCAAATTCCCACGGTTCATATTTGGCCCAATATTGCCTGCACAAAACTCAGCCTGACTCTACCATCACTCCCCCCCCACCCCCTTGCACCTGAAGCCTGCTACCTATCTGTGGGATGTATGTGAAATACTGACAAATCCAACCGTTACTTTATATCCATACTGGGTAAATCACAAGTGATATACAGCAAACGCAGTTTGCAATGATTAAATCAATTTGGCCCGGGTGAATCGAACAGTCGTAAATGAAACAGTGGTGCAATACGGATACGCGGATACAGAATACAAGTGATATACAGCAAACGCAGTTTGCAATGATTAAATCAATTTGGCCCGAGTGATTCGAACAGTCGTAAATGAAACAGTGGTGCAATACGGATACGCGGATACAGAATACAAGTGATATACAGCAAACGCAGTTTGCAATGATTAAATCAATTTGGGCCGAGTGATTCGAACAGTCGTAAATGAAACAGTGGTGTATTGAGGACATTGAAAGAAACGGTATAACAAAATCCCAACTGCTTCCCCTCACTTACCTCTCTATCCCATAAACATGGAATTCTCACAGCTGCCTCTCATATCCGTGATAATGTTTCCGGTACCAAGTGGAAAATCTCCTTCATTAATTATCTCCACCTCATTCAGCTGCTACTATCACCGAATGTCATCATCTACATCCTGACAGTCCTATATATATGCAAACCATACGGGAAGAAATTGACCCAAATTCGGGTCAAAATGCAATTAGAAGTGATGTACAGCAAACGCAGTTTGCAATGACTAAATCAATTTGGCCCGAGTAATTCGAACAGCCGTAAATGAAACAGTGGTGCAATACGGATACGCGGATTCAGAATACAAGTGATATACAGCAAACGCAGTTTGCAATGATTAAATCAATTTGGCCCGAGTAATTCGAACAGCCGTAAATGAAACAGTGGTGCAATACGGATACGCGGATTCAGAATACAAGTGATATACAGCAAACGCAGTTTGCAATGATTAAATCAATTTGGCCCGAGTAATTCGAACAGCCGTAAATGAAACAGTGGTGCAATACGGATACGCGGATTCAGAATACAAGTGATATACAGCAAACGCAGTTTGCAATGATTAAATCAATTTGGCCCGAGTGAATCGAACAGTCGTAAATGAAACAGTGGTGCAATACGGATACGCGGATACAGAATACAAGTGATATACAGCAAACGCAGTTTGCAATGATTAAATCAATTTGGCCCGAGTGAATCGAACAGCCGTAAATGAAACAGCGGTGCAAACGGACAAGGAAATACACCGTACAAGTGATGTACAGCAAACGCAGTTTGCAATGACTAAATCAATTTGGCCCGAGTGAATCGAACAGCCGTAAATGAAACAGTGGTGCAATACGGACACGCAGATACAGAATACAAGTGATATACAGCAAACGCAGTTTGCAATGATTAAATCAATTTGGCCCGAGTGAATCGAACAGCCGTAAATGAAACAGTGGTGTATCAAGGACATTGAAAGAAACGGTATAACAAAATCCCAACTGCTTCCCCTCACTTACCTCTCTATCCCATAAACATGGAATTCTCACAGCTGCCTCTCATATCCGTGATAATGTTTCCGGTACCAAGTGGAAAATCTCCTTCATTAATTATCTCCACCTCATTCAGCTGCTACTATCACCGAATGTCATCATCTACATCCTGACAGTCCTATATATATGCAAACCATACGGGAAGAAATTGACCCAAATTCGGGTCAAAATGCAATTAGAAGTGATGTACAGCAAACGCAGTTTGCAATGACTAAATCAATATCGGCCCGAGTGATTCGAACAGTTGTAAATGAACCAGCGGTGCATTACGGACAATTACAGAAACCGAGAAATAAAGTAAACAGAACATTTGACCTGAATTTGGGTCAAAATGCAATTACAAGTGATGTACAGCAAACGTAGTTTGCAATGATTAAATCAATTTGGCCCGAGTGATTCTATTTATTTGCGAAAAAGAATTTAGGGCTAAATTCCGGAAATTTGGGGGTTGTCGTGATGACCCCGAATACCAGGAACCATCACTCGGTTCTGCTCGCTGTCTTCTAAACTCACCTTCCTTACCATCCCATCTACCTATTTTTGCAATGGACCAACCCGCTCCCGCCACTATTTCCCACACTGGCGCCTCTGCCATGTAGGGCCCAGAGCAGGCTCCCACGGCGCAAGATTGCATCTAATCTCACAGACAAGCCATCTGCTGGCTAAGCATAAGACACATTTTACATAGATATGAGGTAGGGGAATATAGTTTTACATTGGACAAAGTTTCCACGATCTATATTCGGCCCAATAGGGGCAGGAGAAGCCGTTCATGGACCCTGGGCCCAGACTCCTGGATAGATGGCTTCAGATCATGGAATCCACTGGTCGGATTCTGTACGCACATTGGAATATCTGATTTAGATTGCCTCTGGCACCAACATTCCCCAATGGACCAACCCACACTTCTGACTGCTTCCCACACCAGCTCCACAACACTTTGCTGCCTGTTAAAATCTTACTGCCAGATAAATCACAATAAATTATGAAATGTACTCACTTGGCCACCTCACTCTTGCTGGTGGACCTACGCAGATTATACCCAGGTACATTTCTTTGCAATTGACCAAGCTCCCACAGTCTATATTTGACCCAATATAGCATTGTGGAATTCACACTGACTTAATCTCACAATTCCCACGCAAAGACAGCTCTGAAACCATAGAAGCACTCACCAAACTTATATGCAATACTCAGACATTAGATGCTCAGCCACCTAAGGAGCAATCAATTCTAATTGACCAACCCAAACCAGCCAGAAATGCCAGCGGAAATCCATAAACAAAATGAATATAGCAACACCAACCAAAAAAAAAATTAAACCTAAAATTAAGAATCACCCACCAACAATCAAGTGTTTGCATCCCTTGATTGCATATACCTGTTTCCCAGTAGTCATGTATATGGGTGCACATTGGGACATTTGTCTATGTGGGTAAACTGCACTATGTCACCTCATCCCTTACAAGTCTATACCATCTATGCCGTAAATGCCAAGACTTCCAGTCTCACCCAGCACTTGCCACTAATATTTATGGTACATAATCCAGACAGTAGTTCCCGGAATTTCCAGCAACACTGTGATGCTAACAATTGACGATATTACTGCCACCCAACTAACACAATGCTGGCTAACATATCTTGCCTCATTGTAAATTTCCTAAAAGCACACCAAACTGACTGGCAGCAATAGCCATTCCCCAGCAATGGTAGCTGCTGTGACTGCTGTTATGATCATGTGCATTGACTGCATTCGACCAATTCCACTATCAATCCAACTCTGCAGACTGCTGCAATTGCATTGTGCTACATTTGTTTTTGACATATTTAATGTCTTGCTATTTTTGGTTCAGTTGATATTACACAGCCACCCATACAGTGCCTGGTTCTCACACTGCCGCCCATTCAAAAACAGCACTTCCCAACTGAATTGAACAGTCGTAAATGAAACAGCAGTGTATGGAGGACATTGAAAGAAACCGTACAAATAAATACGGGAAGAAATTGACCCAAATTTGGGTCAAAATGCAATTACAAGTGATGTACAGCAAACGTAGTTTGCAATAATTAAATCAATTTGGCACGAGTGATTCAAACAGTCGTAAATGAAACAGCGGTGCATTACGGACAATTACGGAAACCGAGAAATGAAGTAAACAGAACATTTGACCCGAATTTGGGTCAAAATGCAATTACAAATGATATACAGCAAATGCAGTTTGCAATGATTAAATCAATTTGGCCCGAGTGATTCGAACAGTCGTAAATGAAACAGTGGTGCAATACGGACACGCGGATAAAGAATACAAGTGATATACAGCAAACGCAGTTTGCAATGATTAAATCAATTTGGCCCGAGTAATTCGAACAGCCGTAAATGAAACAGTGGTGCAAACGGACAAGGAAATACACCGTACAAGTGATGTACAGCAAACGCAGTTTGCAATGACTAAATCAATTTGGCCCGAGTGAATCGAACAGCCGTAAATGAAACAGTGGTGCAATACGGACACGCAGATACAGAATACAAGTGATATACAGCAAACGCAGTTTGCAATGATTAAATCAATTTGGCCCGAGTGAATTGAACAGCCGTAAATGAAACAGTGGTGTATCAAGGACATTGAAAGAAACGGTATAACAAAATCCCAACTGCTTCCCCTCACTTACCTCTCTATCCCATAAACATGGAATTCTCACAGCTGCCTCTCATATCCGTGATAATATTTCCTGTACCAAGTGGAAAATCTCCTTCATTAATTATCTCCACCTCATTCAGCTGCTACTATCACCGAATGTCATCATCTACATCCTGACAGTCCTATATATATACAAACCATACGGGAAGAAATTGACCCAAATTTGGGTCAAAATGCAATTAGAAGTGATGTACAGCAAACGCAGTTTGCAATGACTAAATCAATTTGGCCCGAGTGATTCGAACAGCCGTAAATGAAACAGTGGTGTATTGAGGACATTGAAAGAAACGGTATAACAAAATCCCAACTGCTTCCCCTCACTTACCTCTCTATCCCATAAACATGGAATTCTCACAGCTGCCTCTCATATCCGTGATAATGTTTCCGGTACCAAGTGGAAAATCTCCTTCATTAATTATCTCCACCTCATTCAGCTGCTACTATCACCGAATGTCATCATCTACATCCTGACAGTCCTATATATATGCAAACCATACGGGAAGAAATTGACCCAAATTCGGGTCAAAATGCAATTACAAGTGATGTACAGCAAACGCAGTTTGCAATGATTAAATCAATTTGGCCCGAGTAATTCGAACAGCCGTAAATGAAACAGTGGTGCAATACGGATACGCGGATTCAGAATACAAGTGATATACAGCAAACGCAGTTTGCAATGATTAAATCAATTTGGCCCGAGTGAATCGAACAGCCGTAAATGAAACAGTGGTGTATCAAGGACATTGAAAGAAACGGTATAACAAAATCCCAACTGCTTCCCCTCACTTACCTCTCTATCCCATAAACATGGAATTCTCACAGCTGCCTCTCATATCCGTGATAATGTTTCCGGTACCAAGTGGAAAATCTCCTTCATTAATTATCTCCACCTCATTCAGCTGCTACTATCACCGAATGTCATCATCTACATCCTGACAGTCCTATATATATGCAAACCATACGGGAAGAAATTGACCCAAATTCGGGTCAAAATGCAATTACAAGTGATGTACAGCAAACGCAGTTTGCAATGATTAAATCAATTTGGCCCGAGTAATTCGAACAGCCGTAAATGAAACAGTGGTGCAATACGGATACGCGGATTCAGAATACAAGTGATATACAGCAAACGCAGTTTGCAATGATTAAATCAATTTGGGCCGAGTGAATCGAACAGCCGTAAATGAAACAGTGGTGTATCAAGGACATTGAAAGAAACGGTATAACAAAATCCCAACTGCTTCCCCTCACTTACCTCTCTATCCCATAAACATGGAATTCTCACAGCTGCCTCTCATATCCGTGATAATGTTTCCGGTACCAAGTGGAAAATCTCCTTCATTAATTATCTCCACCTCATTCAGCTGCTACTATCACCGAATGTCATCATCTACATCCTGACAGTCCTATATATATGCAAACCATACGGGAAGAAATTGACCCAAATTCGGGTCAAAATGCAATTACAAGTGATGTACAGCAAACGCAGTTTGCAATGATTAAATCAATTTGGCCCGAGTAATTCGAACAGCCGTAAATGAAACAGTGGTGCAATACGGATACGCGGATTCAGAATACAAGTGATATACAGCAAACGCAGTTTGCAATGATTAAATCAATTTGGCCCGAGTGAATCGAACAGTCGTAAATGAAACAGTGGTGCAATACGGATACGCGGATACAGAATACAAGTGATATACAGCAAACGCAGTTTGCAATGATTAAATCAATTTGGCCCGAGTAATTCGAACAGCCGTAAATGAAACAGTGGTGCAATACGGATACGCGGATTCAGAATACAAGTGATATACAGCAAACGCAGTTTGCAATGATTAAATCAATTTGGCCCGAGTGAATCGAACAGTCGTAAATGAAACAGTGGTGCAATACGGATACGCGGATACAGAATACAAGTGATATACAGCAAACGCAGTTTGCAATGATTAAATCAATTTGGCCCGAGTAATTCGAACAGCCGTAAATGAAACAGCGGTGCAAACGGACAAGGAAATACACCGTACAAGTGATGTACAGCAAACGCAGTTTGCAATGACTAAATCAATTTGGCCCGAGTGAATCGAACAGCCGTAAATGAAACAGTGGTGCAATACGGACACGCAGATACAGAATACAAGTGATATACAGCAAACGCAGTTTGCAATGATTAAATCAATTTGGCCCGAGTGAATTGAACAGCCGTAAATGAAACAGTGGTGTATCAAGGACATTGAAAGAAACGGTATAACAAAATCCCAACTGCTTCCCCTCACTTACCTCTCTATCCCATAAACATGGAATTCTCACAGCTGCCTCTCATATCCGTGATAATGTTTCCGGTACCAAGTGGAAAATCTCCTTCATTAATTATCTCCACCTCATTCAGCTGCTACTATCACCGAATGTCATCATCTACATCCTGACAGTCCTATATATATGCAAACCATACGGGAAGAAATTGACCCAAATTCGGGTCAAAATGCAATTACAAGTGATGTACAGCAAACGCAGTTTGCAATGATTAAATCAATTTGGCCCGAGTAATTCGAACAGCCGTAAATGAAACAGTGGTGCAATACGGATACGCGGATTCAGAATACAAGTGATATACAGCAAACGCAGTTTGCAATGATTAAATCAATTTGGCCCGAGTGAATCGAACAGTCGTAAATGAAACAGTGGTGCAATACGGATACGCGGATACAGAATACAAGTGATATACAGCAAACGCAGTTTGCAATGATTAAATCAATTTGGCCCGAGTAATTCGAACAGCCGTAAATGAAACAGTGGTGCAATACGGATACGCGGATTCAGAATACAAGTGATATACAGCAAACGCAGTTTGCAATGATTAAATCAATTTGGCCCGAGTGAATCGAACAGTCGTAAATGAAACAGTGGTGCAATACGGATACGCGGATACAGAATACAAGTGATATACAGCAAACGCAGTTTGCAATGATTAAATCAATTTGGCCCGAGTAATTCGAACAGCCGTAAATGAAACAGCGGTGCAAACGGACAAGGAAATACACCGTACAAGTGATGTACAGCAAACGCAGTTTGCAATGACTAAATCAATTTGGCCCGAGTGAATCGAACAGCCGTAAATGAAACAGTGGTGCAATACGGACACGCAGATACAGAATACAAGTGATATACAGCAAACGCAGTTTGCAATGATTAAATCAATTTGGCCCGAGTGAATTGAACAGCCGTAAATGAAACAGTGGTGTATCAAGGACATTGAAAGAAACGGTATAACAAAATCCCAACTGCTTCCCCTCACTTACCTCTCTATCCCATAAACATGGAATTCTCACAGCTGCCTCTCATATCCGTGATAATATTTCCTGTACCAAGTGGAAAATCTCCTTCATTAATTATCTCCACCTCATTCAGCTGCTACTATCACCGAATGTCATCATCTACATCCTGACAGTCCTATATATATACAAACCATACGGGAAGAAATTGACCCAAATTTGGGTCAAAATGCAATTAGAAGTGATGTACAGCAAACGCAGTTTGCAATGACTAAATCAATTTGGCCCGAGTGATTCGAACAGCCGTAAATGAAACAGTGGTGTATTGAGGACATTGAAAGAAACGGTATAACAAAATCCCAACTGCTTCCCCTCACTTACCTCTCTATCCCATAAACATGGAATTCTCACAGCTGCCTCTCATATCCGTGATAATATTTCCTGTACCAAGTGGAAAATCTCCTTCATTAATTATCTCCACCTCATTCAGCTGCTACTATCACCGAATGTCATCATCTACATCCTGACAGTCCTATATATATGCAAACCATACGGGAAGAAATTGACCCAAATTCGGGTCAAAATGCAATTACAAGTGATGTACAGCAAACGCAGTTTGCAATGATTAAATCAATTTGGCCCGAGTAATTCGAACAGCCGTAAATGAAACAGTGGTGCAATACGGATACGCGGATTCAGAATACAAGTGATATACAGCAAACGCAGTTTGCAATGATTAAATCAATTTGGCCCGAGTGAATCGAACAGCCGTAAATGAAACAGTGGTGTATCAAGGACATTGAAAGAAACGGTATAACAAAATCCCAACTGCTTCCCCTCACTTACCTCTCTATCCCATAAACATGGAATTCTCACAGCTGCCTCTCATATCCGTGATAATGTTTCCGGTACCAAGTGGAAAATCTCCTTCATTAATTATCTCCACCTCATTCAGCTGCTACTATCACCGAATGTCATCATCTACATCCTGACAGTCCTATATATATGCAAACCATACGGGAAGAAATTGACCCAAATTCGGGTCAAAATGCAATTACAAGTGATGTACAGCAAACGCAGTTTGCAATGATTAAATCAATTTGGCCCGAGTAATTCGAACAGCCGTAAATGAAACAGTGGTGCAATACGGATACGCGGATTCAGAATACAAGTGATATACAGCAAACGCAGTTTGCAATGATTAAATCAATTTGGCCCGAGTGAATCGAACAGTCGTAAATGAAACAGTGGTGCAATACGGATACGCGGATTCAGAATACAAGTGATATACAGCAAACGCAGTTTGCAATGATTAAATCAATTTGGCCCGAGTAATTCGAACAGCCGTAAATGAAACAGCGGTGCAAACGGACAAGGAAATACACCGTACAAGTGATGTACAGCAAACGCAGTTTGCAATGACTAAATCAATTTGGCCCGAGTGAATCGAACAGCCGTAAATGAAACAGTGGTGCAATACGGACACGCAGATACAGAATACAAGTGATATACAGCAAACGCAGTTTGCAATGATTAAATCAATTTGGCCCGAGTGAATCGAACAGCCGTAAATGAAACAGTGGTGTATCAAGGACATTGAAAGAAACGGTATAACAAAATCCCAACTGCTTCCCCTCACTTACCTCTCTATCCCATAAATATGGAATTCTCACAGCTGCCTCTCATATCCGTGATAATGTTTCCGGTACCAAGTGGAAAATCTCCTTCATTAATTATCTCCACCTCATTCAGCTGCTACTATCACCGAATGTCATCATCTACATCCTGACAGTCCTATATATATGCAAACCATACGGGAAGAAATTGACCCAAATTCGGGTCAAAATGCAATTACAAGTGATGTACAGCAAACGCAGTTTGCAATGATTAAATCAATTTGGCCCGAGTAATTCGAACAGCCGTAAATGAAACAGTGGTGCAATACGGATACGCGGATTCAGAATACAAGTGATATACAGCAAACGCAGTTTGCAATGATTAAATCAATTTGGCCCGAGTGAATCGAACAGTCGTAAATGAAACAGTGGTGCAATACGGATACGCGGATACAGAATACAAGTGATATACAGCAAACGCAGTTTGCAATGATTAAATCAATTTGGCCCGAGTAATTCGAACAGCCGTAAATGAAACAGCGGTGCAAACGGACAAGGAAATACACCGTACAAGTGATGTACAGCAAACGCAGTTTGCAATGACTAAATCAATTTGGCCCGAGTGAATCGAACAGCCGTAAATGAAACAGTGGTGCAATACGGACACGCAGATACAGAATACAAGTGATATACAGCAAACGCAGTTTGCAATGATTAAATCAATTTGGCCCGAGTGAATCGAACAGCCGTAAATGAAACAGTGGTGTATCAAGGACATTGAAAGAAACGGTATAACAAAATCCCAACTGCTTCCCCTCACTTACCTCTCTATCCCATAAACATGGAATTCTCACAGCTGCCTCTCATATCCGTGATAATGTTTCCGGTACCAAGTGGAAAATCTCCTTCATTAATTATCTCCACCTCATTCAGCTGCTACTATCACCGAATGTCATCATCTACATCCTGACAGTCCTATATATATGCAAACCATACGGGAAGAAATTGACCCAAATTCGGGTCAAAATGCAATTACAAGTGATGTACAGCAAACGCAGTTTGCAATGATTAAATCAATTTGGCCCGAGTAATTCGAACAGCCGTAAATGAAACAGTGGTGCAATACGGATACGCGGATTCAGAATACAAGTGATATACAGCAAACGCAGTTTGCAATGATTAAATCAATTTGGCCCGAGTGAATCGAACAGTCGTAAATGAAACAGTGGTGCAATACGGATACGCGGATTCAGAATACAAGTGATATACAGCAAACGCAGTTTGCAATGATTAAATCAATTTGGCCCGAGTGAATCGAACAGTCGTAAATGAAACAGTGGTGCAATACGGATACGCGGATACAGAATACAAGTGATATACAGCAAACGCAGTTTGCAATGATTAAATCAATTTGGCCCGAGTAATTCGAACAGCCGTAAATGAAACAGCGGTGCAAACGGACAAGGAAATACACCGTACAAGTGATGTACAGCAAACGCAGTTTGCAATGACTAAATCAATTTGGCCCGAGTGAATCGAACAGCCGTAAATGAAACAGTGGTGCAATACGGACACGCAGATACAGAATACAAGTGATATACAGCAAACGCAGTTTGCAATGATTAAATCAATTTGGCCCGAGTGAATCGAACAGCCGTAAATGAAACAGTGGTGTATCAAGGACATTGACAGAAACGGTATAACAAAATCCCAACTGCTTCCCCTCACTTACCTCTCTATCCCATAAACATGGAATTCTCACAGCTGCCTCTCATATCCGTGATAATGTTTCCGGTACCAAGTGGAAAATCTCCTTCATTAATTATCTCCACCTCATTCAGCTGCTACTATCACCGAATGTCATCATCTACATCCTGACAGTCCTATATATATGCAAACCATACGGGAAGAAATTGACCCAAATTCGGGTCAAAATGCAATTACAAGTGATGTACAGCAAACGCAGTTTGCAATGATTAAATCAATTTGGCCCGAGTAATTCGAACAGCCGTAAATGAAACAGTGGTGCAATACGGATACGCGGATTCAGAATACAAGTGATATACAGCAAACGCAGTTTGCAATGATTAAATCAATTTGGCCCGAGTGAATCGAACAGTCGTAAATGAAACAGTGGTGCAATACGGATACGCGGATACAGAATACAAGTGATATACAGCAAACGCAGTTTGCAATGATTAAATCAATTTGGCCCGAGTAATTCGAACAGCCGTAAATGAAACAGCGGTGCAAACGGACAAGGAAATACACCGTACAAGTGATGTACAGCAAACGCAGTTTGCAATGACTAAATCAATTTGGCCCGAGTGAATCGAACAGCCGTAAATGAAACAGTGGTGCAATACGGACACGCAGATACAGAATACAAGTGATATACAGCAAACGCAGTTTGCAATGATTAAATCAATTTGGCCCGAGTGAATCGAACAGCCGTAAATGAAACAGTGGTGTATCAAGGACATTGAAAGAAACGGTATAACAAAATCCCAACTGCTTCCCCTCACTTACCTCTCTATCCCATAAACATGGAATTCTCACAGCTGCCTCTCATATCCGTGATAATGTTTCCGGTACCAAGTGGAAAATCTCCTTCATTAATTATCTCCACCTCATTCAGCTGCTACTATCACCGAATGTCATCATCTACATCCTGACAGTCCTATATATATGCAAACCATACGGGAAGAAATTGACCCAAATTTGGGTCAAAATGCAATTAGAAGTGATGTACAGCAAACGCAGTTTGCAATGACTAAATCAATTTGGCCCGAGTGATTCGAACAGCCGTAAATGAACCAGCGGTGCATTACGGACATGGAAATACACTGTACAATGAAGTACAGCAAACGCAGTTTGCAATGATTAAATTAATTTGGCCCGAGTGATTCGAACATGTTATATTCATGCAATAATGGTTCCACAATACACGCGTTAGTCATCGATATCACATCGCTAAGTTCTCCCTTCGCGACTTTGCATTTACTCTCTTCGCTACTTAACACTTTGCTTGCTTATTCTTCGCTCCCTTCGCTGACTTCGCGTCATCCTGCTGATATGTTCGCTTGTTTGTTTCTCACTTGTTCATTATGTTCTATCCTTTGTTTCGTTTCTCTTATTGTCTTTTATATCCCCTTTTATTCTATTGTCTTTTTCATTCCTATTATATGCGAACTGGAATTTAGGGCTAAATGCCAGGAATTCCAGGGTTATCATGATAACCCTGAATGTCAGGAACCATCACTCAGTTCTGCTTGCCCTCTTCTAAACTCACCTTCCTTACCATCCCATCTACCAATTTTTGCAATGGACCAACCTGCTCCTGCCACTGTTTCCCACACTGGCGCGTCCACCACACAGGGCACCTGATGGTGCCTGACCGCCACAAGATCATGCTCAATCTCAGCAACGGCCAATCGGCTCATCACGCCTAAGCCATATCATTTCTAGATATGACCTCCCCAAATATTATTTCCCAATGGACCAACTTCCCACGGCCTCTATTTGGCACCAGAATCTGACCTGATCCCATCCACGGCCCCTGGCCCCAGACCTTTGCCTGGTGGTGCCCAAATCCTAGGATCCGTCTGCCAGACCTTCTTGGTGCATTGGAATACTACATTCAGATCGTCCCAGGCATCAACTTTTTATAATGGCCCAACCCAAACCCATGGCCAGTTCCCACAGCAGGTCCATGGGAAACTGGGGAGTGATCAGAACTGCACCACTACACAAATCACTCTGAATCCTCACATCCACCAACATTGGCTCCTCATCCTTGCTGGTGAACCTATACACATTATGTCCAGGAAGCTTTTTTTGCAAGTGACCAAATTCCCACGGTTCATATTTGGCCCAATATTGCCTGCACAAAACTCAGCCTGACTCTACCATCACTCCCCCCCCACCCCCTTGCACCTGAAGCCTGCTACCTATCTGTGGGATGTATGTGAAATACTGACAAATCCAACCGTTACTTTATATCCATACTGGGTAAATCACAAGTGATATACAGCAAACGCAGTTTGCAATGATTAAATCAATTTGGCCCGGGTGAATCGAACAGTCGTAAATGAAACAGTGGTGCAATACGGATACGCGGATACAGAATACAAGTGATATACAGCAAACGCAGTTTGCAATGATTAAATCAATTTGGGCCGAGTGATTCGAACAGTCGTAAATGAAACAGTGGTGTATTGAGGACATTGAAAGAAACGGTATAACAAAATCCCAACTGCTTCCCCTCACTTACCTCTCTATCCCATAAACATGGAATTCTCACAGCTGCCTCTCATATCCGTGATAATGTTTCCGGTACCAAGTGGAAAATCTCCTTCATTAATTATCTCCACCTCATTCAGCTGCTACTATCACCGAATGTCATCATCTACATCCTGACAGTCCTATATATATGCAAACCATACGGGAAGAAATTGACCCAAATTCGGGTCAAAATGCAATTAGAAGTGATGTACAGCAAACGCAGTTTGCAATGACTAAATCAATTTGGCCCGAGTAATTCGAACAGCCGTAAATGAAACAGTGGTGCAATACGGATACGCGGATTCAGAATACAAGTGATATACAGCAAACGCAGTTTGCAATGATTAAATCAATTTGGCCCGAGTAATTCGAACAGCCGTAAATGAAACAGTGGTGCAATACGGATACGCGGATTCAGAATACAAGTGATATACAGCAAACGCAGTTTGCAATGATTAAATCAATTTGGCCCGAGTAATTCGAACAGCCGTAAATGAAACAGTGGTGCAATACGGATACGCGGATTCAGAATACAAGTGATATACAGCAAACGCAGTTTGCAATGATTAAATCAATTTGGCCCGAGTGAATCGAACAGTCGTAAATGAAACAGTGGTGCAATACGGATACGCGGATACAGAATACAAGTGATATACAGCAAACGCAGTTTGCAATGATTAAATCAATTTGGCCCGAGTAATTCGAACAGCCGTAAATGAAACAGCGGTGCAAACGGACAAGGAAATACACCGTACAAGTGATGTACAGCAAACGCAGTTTGCAATGACTAAATCAATTTGGCCCGAGTGAATCGAACAGCCGTAAATGAAACAGTGGTGCAATACGGACACGCAGATACAGAATACAAGTGATATACAGCAAACGCAGTTTGCAATGATTAAATCAATTTGGCCCGAGTGAATTGAACAGCCGTAAATGAAATAGTGGTGTATCAAGGACATTGAAAGAAACGGTATAACAAAATCCCAACTGCTTCCCCTCACTTACCTCTCTATCCCATAAACATGGAATTCTCACAGCTGCCTCTCATATCCGTGATAATGTTTCCGGTACCAAGTGGAAAATCTCCTTCATTAATTATCTCCACCTCATTCAGCTGCTACTATCACCGAATGTCATCATCTACATCCTGACAGTCCTATATATATGCAAACCATACGGGAAGAAATTGACCCAAATTCGGGTCAAAATGCAATTAGAAGTGATGTACAGCAAACGCAGTTTGCAATGACTAAATCAATATCGGCCCGAGTGATTCGAACAGTTGTAAATGAACCAGCGGTGCATTACGGACAATTACAGAAACCGAGAAATAAAGTAAACAGAACATTTGACCTGAATTTGGGTCAAAATGCAATTACAAGTGATGTACAGCAAACGTAGTTTGCAATGATTAAATCAATTTGGCCCGAGTGATTCTATTTATTTGCGAAAAAGAATTTAGGGCTAAATTCCGGAAATTTGGGGGTTGTCGTGATGACCCCGAATACCAGGAACCATCACTCGGTTCTGCTCGCTGTCTTCTAAACTCACCTTCCTTACCATCCCATCTACCTATTTTTGCAATGGACCAACCCGCTCCCGCCACTATTTCCCACACTGGCGCCTCTGCCATGTAGGGCCCAGAGCAGGCTCCCACGGCGCAAGATTGCATCTAATCTCACAGACAAGCCATCTGCTGGCTAAGCATAAGACACATTTTACATAGATATGAGGTAGGGGAATATAGTTTTACATTGGACAAAGTTTCCACGATCTATATTCGGCCCAATAGGGGCAGGAGAAGCCGTTCATGGACCCTGGGCCCAGACTCCTGGATAGATGGCTTCAGATCATGGAATCCACTGGTCGGATTCTGTACGCACATTGGAATATCTGATTTAGATTGCCTCTGGCACCAACATTCCCCAATGGACCAACCCACACTTCTGACTGCTTCCCACACCAGCTCCACAACACTTTGCTGCCTGTTAAAATCTTACTGCCAGATAAATCACAATAAATTATGAAATGTACTCACTTGGCCACCTCACTCTTGCTGGTGGACCTACGCAGATTATACCCAGGTACATTTCTTTGCAATTGACCAAGCTCCCACAGTCTATATTTGACCCAATATAGCATTGTGGAATTCACACTGACTTAATCTCACAATTCCCACGCAAAGACAGCTCTGAAACCATAGAAGCACTCACCAAACTTATATGCAATACTCAGACATTAGATGCTCAGCCACCTAAGGAGCAATCAATTCTAATTGACCAACCCAAACCAGCCAGAAATGCCAGCGGAAATCCATAAACAAAATGAATATAGCAACACCAACCAAAAAAAAAATTAAACCTAAAATTAAGAATCACCCACCAACAATCAAGTGTTTGCATCCCTTGATTGCATATACCTGTTTCCCAGTAGTCATGTATATGGGTGCACATTGGGACATTTGTCTATGTGGGTAAACTGCACTATGTCACCTCATCCCTTACAAGTCTATACCATCTATGCCGTAAATGCCAAGACTTCCAGTCTCACCCAGCACTTGCCACTAATATTTATGGTACATAATCCAGACAGTAGTTCCCGGAATTTCCAGCAACACTGTGATGCTAACAATTGACGATATTACTGCCACCCAACTAACACAATGCTGGCTAACATATCTTGCCTCATTGTAAATTTCCTAAAAGCACACCAAACTGACTGGCAGCAATAGCCATTCCCCAGCAATGGTAGCTGCTGTGACTGCTGTTATGATCATGTGCATTGACTGCATTCGACCAATTCCACTATCAATCCAACTCTGCAGACTGCTGCAATTGCATTGTGCTACATTTGTTTTTGACATATTTAATGTCTTGCTATTTTTGGTTCAGTTGATATTACACAGCCACCCATACAGTGCCTGGTTCTCACACTGCCGCCCATTCAAAAACAGCACTTCCCAACTGAATTGAACAGTCGTAAATGAAACAGCAGTGTATGGAGGACATTGAAAGAAACCGTACAAATAAATACGGGAAGAAATTGACCCAAATTTGGGTCAAAATGCAATTACAAGTGATGTACAGCAAACGTAGTTTGCAATAATTAAATCAATTTGGCACGAGTGATTCAAACAGTCGTAAATGAAACAGCGGTGCATTACGGACAATTACGGAAACCGAGAAATGAAGTAAACAGAACATTTGACCCGAATTTGGGTCAAAATGCAATTACAAATGATATACAGCAAATGCAGTTTGCAATGATTAAATCAATTTGGCCCGAGTGATTCGAACAGTCGTAAATGAAACAGTGGTGCAATACGGACACGCGGATAAAGAATACAAGTGATATACAGCAAACGCAGTTTGCAATGATTAAATCAATTTGGCCCGAGTAATTCGAACAGCCGTAAATGAAACAGTGGTGCAAACGGACAAGGAAATACACCGTACAAGTGATGTACAGCAAACGCAGTTTGCAATGACTAAATCAATTTGGCCCGAGTGAATCGAACAGCCGTAAATGAAACAGTGGTGCAATATGGACACGCAGATACAGAATACAAGTGATATACAGCAAACGCAGTTTGCAATGATTAAATCAATTTGGCCCGAGTGAATTGAACAGCCGTAAATGAAACAGTGGTGTATCAAGGACATTGAAAGAAACGGTATAACAAAATCCCAACTGCTTCCCCTCACTTACCTCTCTATCCCATAAACATGGAATTCTCACAGCTGCCTCTCATATCCGTGATAATATTTCCTGTACCAAGTGGAAAATCTCCTTCATTAATTATCTCCACCTCATTCAGCTGCTACTATCACCGAATGTCATCATCTACATCCTGACAGTCCTATATATATACAAACCATACGGGAAGAAATTGACCCAAATTTGGGTCAAAATGCAATTAGAAGTGATGTACAGCAAACGCAGTTTGCAATGACTAAATCAATTTGGCCCGAGTGATTCGAACAGTTGTAAATGAACCAGCGGTGCATTACGGACAATTACAGAAACCGAGAAATAAAGTAAACAGAACATTTGACCTGAATTTGGGTCAAAATGCAATTACAAGTGATGTACAGCAAACGTAGTTTGCAATGATTAAATCAATTTGGCCCGAGTGATTCTATTTATTTGCGAAAAAGAATTTAGGGCTAAATTCCGGAAATTTGGGGGTTGTCGTGATGACCCCGAATACCAGGAACCATCACTCGGTTCTGCTCGCTGTCTTCTAAACTCACCTTCCTTACCATCCCATCTACCTATTTTTGCAATGGACCAACCCGCTCCCGCCACTATTTCCCACACTGGCGCCTCTGCCATGTAGGGCCCAGAGCAGGCTCCCACGGCGCAAGATTGCATCTAATCTCACAGACAAGCCATCTGCTGGCTAAGCATAAGACACATTTTACATAGATATGAGGTAGGGGAATATAGTTTTACATTGGACAAAGTTTCCACGATCTATATTCGGCCCAATAGGGGCAGGAGAAGCCGTTCATGGACCCTGGGCCCAGACTCCTGGATAGATGGCTTCAGATCATGGAATCCACTGGTCGGATTCTGTACGCACATTGGAATATCTGATTTAGATTGCCTCTGGCACCAACATTCCCCAATGGACCAACCCACACTTCTGACTGCTTCCCACACCAGCTCCACAACACTTTGCTGCCTGTTAAAATCTTACTGCCAGATAAATCACAATAAATTATGAAATGTACTCACTTGGCCACCTCACTCTTGCTGGTGGACCTACGCAGATTATACCCAGGTACATTTCTTTGCAATTGACCAAGCTCCCACAGTCTATATTTGACCCAATATAGCATTGTGGAATTCACACTGACTTAATCTCACAATTCCCACGCAAAGACAGCTCTGAAACCATAGAAGCACTCACCAAACTTATATGCAATACTCAGACATTAGATGCTCAGCCACCTAAGGAGCAATCAATTCTAATTGACCAACCCAAACCAGCCAGAAATGCCAGCGGAAATCCATAAACAAAATGAATATAGCAACACCAACCAAAAAAAAAATTAAACCTAAAATTAAGAATCACCCACCAACAATCAAGTGTTTGCATCCCTTGATTGCATATACCTGTTTCCCAGTAGTCATGTATATGGGTGCACATTGGGACATTTGTCTATGTGGGTAAACTGCACTATGTCACCTCATCCCTTACAAGTCTATACCATCTATGCCGTAAATGCCAAGACTTCCAGTCTCACCCAGCACTTGCCACTAATATTTATGGTACATAATCCAGACAGTAGTTCCCGGAATTTCCAGCAACACTGTGATGCTAACAATTGACGATATTACTGCCACCCAACTAACACAATGCTGGCTAACATATCTTGCCTCATTGTAAATTTCCTAAAAGCACACCAAACTGACTGGCAGCAATAGCCATTCCCCAGCAATGGTAGCTGCTGTGACTGCTGTTATGATCATGTGCATTGACTGCATTCGACCAATTCCACTATCAATCCAACTCTGCAGACTGCTGCAATTGCATTGTGCTACATTTGTTTTTGACATATTTAATGTCTTGCTATTTTTGGTTCAGTTGATATTACACAGCCACCCATACAGTGCCTGGTTCTCACACTGCCGCCCATTCAAAAACAGCACTTCCCAACTGAATTGAACAGTCGTAAATGAAACAGCAGTGTATGGAGGACATTGAAAGAAACCGTACAAATAAATACGGGAAGAAATTGACCCAAATTTGGGTCAAAATGCAATTACAAGTGATGTACAGCAAACGTAGTTTGCAATAATTAAATCAATTTGGCACGAGTGATTCAAACAGTCGTAAATGAAACAGCGGTGCATTACGGACAATTACGGAAACCGAGAAATGAAGTAAACAGAACATTTGACCCGAATTTGGGTCAAAATGCAATTACAAATGATATACAGCAAATGCAGTTTGCAATGATTAAATCAATTTGGCCCGAGTGATTCGAACAGTCGTAAATGAAACAGTGGTGCAATACGGACACGCGGATAAAGAATACAAGTGATATACAGCAAACGCAGTTTGCAATGATTAAATCAATTTGGCCCGAGTAATTCGAACAGCCGTAAATGAAACAGTGGTGCAAACGGACAAGGAAATACACCGTACAAGTGATGTACAGCAAACGCAGTTTGCAATGACTAAATCAATTTGGCCCGAGTGAATCGAACAGCCGTAAATGAAACAGTGGTGCAATACGGACACGCAGATACAGAATACAAGTGATATACAGCAAACGCAGTTTGCAATGATTAAATCAATTTGGCCCGAGTGAATTGAACAGCCGTAAATGAAACAGTGGTGTATCAAGGACATTGAAAGAAACGGTATAACAAAATCCCAACTGCTTCCCCTCACTTACCTCTCTATCCCATAAACATGGAATTCTCACAGCTGCCTCTCATATCCGTGATAATATTTCCTGTACCAAGTGGAAAATCTCCTTCATTAATTATCTCCACCTCATTCAGCTGCTACTATCACCGAATGTCATCATCTACATCCTGACAGTCCTATATATATACAAACCATACGGGAAGAAATTGACCCAAATTTGGGTCAAAATGCAATTAGAAGTGATGTACAGCAAACGCAGTTTGCAATGACTAAATCAATTTGGCCCGAGTGATTCGAACAGCCGTAAATGAAACAGTGGTGTATTGAGGACATTGAAAGAAACGGTATAACAAAATCCCAACTGCTTCCCCTCACTTACCTCTCTATCCCATAAACATGGAATTCTCACAGCTGCCTCTCATATCCGTGATAATGTTTCCGGTACCAAGTGGAAAATCTCCTTCATTAATTATCTCCACCTCATTCAGCTGCTACTATCACCGAATGTCATCATCTACATCCTGACAGTCCTATATATATGCAAACCATACGGGAAGAAATTGACCCAAATTCGGGTCAAAATGCAATTACAAGTGATGTACAGCAAACGCAGTTTGCAATGATTAAATCAATTTGGCCCGAGTAATTCGAACAGCCGTAAATGAAACAGTGGTGCAATACGGATACGCGGATTCAGAATACAAGTGATATACAGCAAACGCAGTTTGCAATGATTAAATCAATTTGGCCCGAGTGAATCGAACAGCCGTAAATGAAACAGTGGTGTATCAAGGACATTGAAAGAAACGGTATAACAAAATCCCAACTGCTTCCCCTCACTTACCTCTCTATCCCATAAACATGGAATTCTCACAGCTGCCTCTCATATCCGTGATAATGTTTCCGGTACCAAGTGGAAAATCTCCTTCATTAATTATCTCCACCTCATTCAGCTGCTACTATCACCGAATGTCATCATCTACATCCTGACAGTCCTATATATATGCAAACCATACGGGAAGAAATTGACCCAAATTCGGGTCAAAATGCAATTACAAGTGATGTACAGCAAACGCAGTTTGCAATGATTAAATCAATTTGGCCCGAGTAATTCGAACAGCCGTAAATGAAACAGTGGTGCAATACGGATACGCGGATTCAGAATACAAGTGATATACAGCAAACGCAGTTTGCAATGATTAAATCAATTTGGGCCGAGTGAATCGAACAGCCGTAAATGAAACAGTGGTGTATCAAGGACATTGAAAGAAACGGTATAACAAAATCCCAACTGCTTCCCCTCACTTACCTCTCTATCCCATAAACATGGAATTCTCACAGCTGCCTCTCATATCCGTGATAATGTTTCCGGTACCAAGTGGAAAATCTCCTTCATTAATTATCTCCACCTCATTCAGCTGCTACTATCACCGAATGTCATCATCTACATCCTGACAGTCCTATATATATGCAAACCATACGGGAAGAAATTGACCCAAATTCGGGTCAAAATGCAATTACAAGTGATGTACAGCAAACGCAGTTTGCAATGATTAAATCAATTTGGCCCGAGTAATTCGAACAGCCGTAAATGAAACAGTGGTGCAATACGGATACGCGGATTCAGAATACAAGTGATATACAGCAAACGCAGTTTGCAATGATTAAATCAATTTGGCCCGAGTGAATCGAACAGTCGTAAATGAAACAGTGGTGCAATACGGATACGCGGATACAGAATACAAGTGATATACAGCAAACGCAGTTTGCAATGATTAAATCAATTTGGCCCGAGTAATTCGAACAGCCGTAAATGAAACAGTGGTGCAATACGGATACGCGGATTCAGAATACAAGTGATATACAGCAAACGCAGTTTGCAATGATTAAATCAATTTGGCCCGAGTGAATCGAACAGTCGTAAATGAAACAGTGGTGCAATACGGATACGCGGATACAGAATACAAGTGATATACAGCAAACGCAGTTTGCAATGATTAAATCAATTTGGCCCGAGTAATTCGAACAGCCGTAAATGAAACAGCGGTGCAAACGGACAAGGAAATACACCGTACAAGTGATGTACAGCAAACGCAGTTTGCAATGACTAAATCAATTTGGCCCGAGTGAATCGAACAGCCGTAAATGAAACAGTGGTGCAATACGGACACGCAGATACAGAATACAAGTGATATACAGCAAACGCAGTTTGCAATGATTAAATCAATTTGGCCCGAGTGAATTGAACAGCCGTAAATGAAACAGTGGTGTATCAAGGACATTGAAAGAAACGGTATAACAAAATCCCAACTGCTTCCCCTCACTTACCTCTCTATCCCATAAACATGGAATTCTCACAGCTGCCTCTCATATCCGTGATAATGTTTCCGGTACCAAGTGGAAAATCTCCTTCATTAATTATCTCCACCTCATTCAGCTGCTACTATCACCGAATGTCATCATCTACATCCTGACAGTCCTATATATATGCAAACCATACGGGAAGAAATTGACCCAAATTCGGGTCAAAATGCAATTACAAGTGATGTACAGCAAACGCAGTTTGCAATGATTAAATCAATTTGGCCCGAGTAATTCGAACAGCCGTAAATGAAACAGTGGTGCAATACGGATACGCGGATTCAGAATACAAGTGATATACAGCAAACGCAGTTTGCAATGATTAAATCAATTTGGCCCGAGTGAATCGAACAGTCGTAAATGAAACAGTGGTGCAATACGGATACGCGGATACAGAATACAAGTGATATACAGCAAACGCAGTTTGCAATGATTAAATCAATTTGGCCCGAGTAATTCGAACAGCCGTAAATGAAACAGTGGTGCAATACGGATACGCGGATTCAGAATACAAGTGATATACAGCAAACGCAGTTTGCAATGATTAAATCAATTTGGCCCGAGTGAATCGAACAGTCGTAAATGAAACAGTGGTGCAATACGGATACGCGGATACAGAATACAAGTGATATACAGCAAACGCAGTTTGCAATGATTAAATCAATTTGGCCCGAGTAATTCGAACAGCCGTAAATGAAACAGCGGTGCAAACGGACAAGGAAATACACCGTACAAGTGATGTACAGCAAACGCAGTTTGCAATGACTAAATCAATTTGGCCCGAGTGAATCGAACAGCCGTAAATGAAACAGTGGTGCAATACGGACACGCAGATACAGAATACAAGTGATATACAGCAAACGCAGTTTGCAATGATTAAATCAATTTGGCCCGAGTGAATTGAACAGCCGTAAATGAAACAGTGGTGTATCAAGGACATTGAAAGAAACGGTATAACAAAATCCCAACTGCTTCCCCTCACTTACCTCTCTATCCCATAAACATGGAATTCTCACAGCTGCCTCTCATATCCGTGATAATATTTCCTGTACCAAGTGGAAAATCTCCTTCATTAATTATCTCCACCTCATTCAGCTGCTACTATCACCGAATGTCATCATCTACATCCTGACAGTCCTATATATATACAAACCATACGGGAAGAAATTGACCCAAATTTGGGTCAAAATGCAATTAGAAGTGATGTACAGCAAACGCAGTTTGCAATGACTAAATCAATTTGGCCCGAGTGATTCGAACAGCCGTAAATGAAACAGTGGTGTATTGAGGACATTGAAAGAAACGGTATAACAAAATCCCAACTGCTTCCCCTCACTTACCTCTCTATCCCATAAACATGGAATTCTCACAGCTGCCTCTCATATCCGTGATAATATTTCCTGTACCAAGTGGAAAATCTCCTTCATTAATTATCTCCACCTCATTCAGCTGCTACTATCACCGAATGTCATCATCTACATCCTGACAGTCCTATATATGCAAACCATACGGGAAGAAATTGACCCAAATTCGGGTCAAAATGCAATTACAAGTGATGTACAGCAAACGCAGTTTGCAATGATTAAATCAATTTGGCCCGAGTAATTCGAACAGCCGTAAATGAAACAGTGGTGCAATACGGATACGCGGATTCAGAATACAAGTGATATACAGCAAACGCAGTTTGCAATGATTAAATCAATTTGGCCCGAGTGAATCGAACAGCCGTAAATGAAACAGTGGTGTATCAAGGACATTGAAAGAAACGGTATAACAAAATCCCAACTGCTTCCCCTCACTTACCTCTCTATCCCATAAACATGGAATTCTCACAGCTGCCTCTCATATCCGTGATAATGTTTCCGGTACCAAGTGGAAAATCTCCTTCATTAATTATCTCCACCTCATTCAGCTGCTACTATCACCGAATGTCATCATCTACATCCTGACAGTCCTATATATATGCAAACCATACGGGAAGAAATTGACCCAAATTCGGGTCAAAATGCAATTACAAGTGATGTACAGCAAACGCAGTTTGCAATGATTAAATCAATTTGGCCCGAGTAATTCGAACAGCCGTAAATGAAACAGTGGTGCAATACGGATACGCGGATTCAGAATACAAGTGATATACAGCAAACGCAGTTTGCAATGATTAAATCAATTTGGCCCGAGTGAATCGAACAGTCGTAAATGAAACAGTGGTGCAATACGGATACGCGGATTCAGAATACAAGTGATATACAGCAAACGCAGTTTGCAATGATTAAATCAATTTGGCCCGAGTAATTCGAACAGCCGTAAATGAAACAGCGGTGCAAACGGACAAGGAAATACACCGTACAAGTGATGTACAGCAAACGCAGTTTGCAATGACTAAATCAATTTGGCCCGAGTGAATCGAACAGCCGTAAATGAAACAGTGGTGCAATACGGACACGCAGATACAGAATACAAGTGATATACAGCAAACGCAGTTTGCAATGATTAAATCAATTTGGCCCGAGTGAATCGAACAGCCGTAAATGAAACAGTGGTGTATCAAGGACATTGAAAGAAACGGTATAACAAAATCCCAACTGCTTCCCCTCACTTACCTCTCTATCCCATAAATATGGAATTCTCACAGCTGCCTCTCATATCCGTGATAATGTTTCCGGTACCAAGTGGAAAATCTCCTTCATTAATTATCTCCACCTCATTCAGCTGCTACTATCACCGAATGTCATCATCTACATCCTGACAGTCCTATATATATGCAAACCATACGGGAAGAAATTGACCCAAATTCGGGTCAAAATGCAATTACAAGTGATGTACAGCAAACGCAGTTTGCAATGATTAAATCAATTTGGCCCGAGTAATTCGAACAGCCGTAAATGAAACAGTGGTGCAATACGGATACGCGGATTCAGAATACAAGTGATATACAGCAAACGCAGTTTGCAATGATTAAATCAATTTGGCCCGAGTGAATCGAACAGTCGTAAATGAAACAGTGGTGCAATACGGATACGCGGATACAGAATACAAGTGATATACAGCAAACGCAGTTTGCAATGATTAAATCAATTTGGCCCGAGTAATTCGAACAGCCGTAAATGAAACAGCGGTGCAAACGGACAAGGAAATACACCGTACAAGTGATGTACAGCAAACGCAGTTTGCAATGACTAAATCAATTTGGCCCGAGTGAATCGAACAGCCGTAAATGAAACAGTGGTGCAATACGGACACGCAGATACAGAATACAAGTGATATACAGCAAACGCAGTTTGCAATGATTAAATCAATTTGGCCCGAGTGAATCGAACAGCCGTAAATGAAACAGTGGTGTATCAAGGACATTGAAAGAAACGGTATAACAAAATCCCAACTGCTTCCCCTCACTTACCTCTCTATCCCATAAACATGGAATTCTCACAGCTGCCTCTCATATCCGTGATAATGTTTCCGGTACCAAGTGGAAAATCTCCTTCATTAATTATCTCCACCTCATTCAGCTGCTACTATCACCGAATGTCATCATCTACATCCTGACAGTCCTATATATATGCAAACCATACGGGAAGAAATTGACCCAAATTCGGGTCAAAATGCAATTACAAGTGATGTACAGCAAACGCAGTTTGCAATGATTAAATCAATTTGGCCCGAGTAATTCGAACAGCCGTAAATGAAACAGTGGTGCAATACGGATACGCGGATTCAGAATACAAGTGATATACAGCAAACGCAGTTTGCAATGATTAAATCAATTTGGCCCGAGTGAATCGAACAGCCGTAAATGAAACAGTGGTGTATCAAGGACATTGAAAGAAACGGTATAACAAAATCCCAACTGCTTCCCCTCACTTACCTCTCTATCCCATAAACATGGAATTCTCACAGCTGCCTCTCATATCCGTGATAATGTTTCCGGTACCAAGTGGAAAATCTCCTTCATTAATTATCTCCACCTCATTCAGCTGCTACTATCACCGAATGTCATCATCTACATCCTGACAGTCCTATATATATGCAAACCATACGGGAAGAAATTGACCCAAATTCGGGTCAAAATGCAATTACAAGTGATGTACAGCAAACGCAGTTTGCAATGATTAAATCAATTTGGCCCGAGTAATTCGAACAGCCGTAAATGAAACAGTGGTGCAATACGGATACGCGGATTCAGAATACAAGTGATATACAGCAAACGCAGTTTGCAATGATTAAATCAATTTGGCCCGAGTGAATCGAACAGTCGTAAATGAAACAGTGGTGCAATACGGATACGCGGATTCAGAATACAAGTGATATACAGCAAACGCAGTTTGCAATGATTAAATCAATTTGGCCCGAGTAATTCGAACAGCCGTAAATGAAACAGCGGTGCAAACGGACAAGGAAATACACCGTACAAGTGATGTACAGCAAACGCAGTTTGCAATGACTAAATCAATTTGGCCCGAGTGAATCGAACAGCCGTAAATGAAACAGTGGTGCAATACGGACACGCAGATACAGAATACAAGTGATATACAGCAAACGCAGTTTGCAATGATTAAATCAATTTGGCCCGAGTGAATCGAACAGCCGTAAATGAAACAGTGGTGTATCAAGGACATTGAAAGAAACGGTATAACAAAATCCCAACTGCTTCCCCTCACTTACCTCTCTATCCCATAAATATGGAATTCTCACAGCTGCCTCTCATATCCGTGATAATGTTTCCGGTACCAAGTGGAAAATCTCCTTCATTAATTATCTCCACCTCATTCAGCTGCTACTATCACCGAATGTCATCATCTACATCCTGACAGTCCTATATATATGCAAACCATACGGGAAGAAATTGACCCAAATTCGGGTCAAAATGCAATTACAAGTGATGTACAGCAAACGCAGTTTGCAATGATTAAATCAATTTGGCCCGAGTAATTCGAACAGCCGTAAATGAAACAGTGGTGCAATACGGATACGCGGATTCAGAATACAAGTGATATACAGCAAACGCAGTTTGCAATGATTAAATCAATTTGGCCCGAGTGAATCGAACAGTCGTAAATGAAACAGTGGTGCAATACGGATACGCGGATTCAGAATACAAGTGATATACAGCAAACGCAGTTTGCAATGATTAAATCAATTTGGCCCGAGTGAATCGAACAGTCGTAAATGAAACAGTGGTGCAATACGGATACGCGGATACAGAATACAAGTGATATACAGCAAACGCAGTTTGCAATGATTAAATCAATTTGGCCCGAGTAATTCGAACAGCCGTAAATGAAACAGCGGTGCAAACGGACAAGGAAATACACCGTACAAGTGATGTACAGCAAACGCAGTTTGCAATGACTAAATCAATTTGGCCCGAGTGAATCGAACAGCCGTAAATGAAACAGTGGTGCAATACGGACACGCAGATACAGAATACAAGTGATATACAGCAAACGCAGTTTGCAATGATTAAATCAATTTGGCCCGAGTGAATCGAACAGCCGTAAATGAAACAGTGGTGTATCAAGGACATTGACAGAAACGGTATAACAAAATCCCAACTGCTTCCCCTCACTTACCTCTCTATCCCATAAACATGGAATTCTCACAGCTGCCTCTCATATCCGTGATAATGTTTCCGGTACCAAGTGGAAAATCTCCTTCATTAATTATCTCCACCTCATTCAGCTGCTACTATCACCGAATGTCATCATCTACATCCTGACAGTCCTATATATATGCAAACCATACGGGAAGAAATTGACCCAAATTCGGGTCAAAATGCAATTACAAGTGATGTACAGCAAACGCAGTTTGCAATGATTAAATCAATTTGGCCCGAGTAATTCGAACAGCCGTAAATGAAACAGTGGTGCAATACGGATACGCGGATTCAGAATACAAGTGATATACAGCAAACGCAGTTTGCAATGATTAAATCAATTTGGCCCGAGTGAATCGAACAGTCGTAAATGAAACAGTGGTGCAATACGGATACGCGGATACAGAATACAAGTGATATACAGCAAACGCAGTTTGCAATGATTAAATCAATTTGGCCCGAGTAATTCGAACAGCCGTAAATGAAACAGCGGTGCAAACGGACAAGGAAATACACCGTACAAGTGATGTACAGCAAACGCAGTTTGCAATGACTAAATCAATTTGGCCCGAGTGAATCGAACAGCCGTAAATGAAACAGTGGTGCAATACGGACACGCAGATACAGAATACAAGTGATATACAGCAAACGCAGTTTGCAATGATTAAATCAATTTGGCCCGAGTGAATCGAACAGCCGTAAATGAAACAGTGGTGTATCAAGGACATTGAAAGAAACGGTATAACAAAATCCCAACTGCTTCCCCTCACTTACCTCTCTATCCCATAAACATGGAATTCTCACAGCTGCCTCTCATATCCGTGATAATGTTTCCGGTACCAAGTGGAAAATCTCCTTCATTAATTATCTCCACCTCATTCAGCTGCTACTATCACCGAATGTCATCATCTACATCCTGACAGTCCTATATATATGCAAACCATACGGGAAGAAATTGACCCAAATTTGGGTCAAAATGCAATTAGAAGTGATGTACAGCAAACGCAGTTTGCAATGACTAAATCAATTTGGCCCGAGTGATTCGAACAGCCGTAAATGAACCAGCGGTGCATTACGGACATGGAAATACACTGTACAATGAAGTACAGCAAACACAGTTTGCAATGATTAAATTAATTTGGCCCGAGTGATTCGAACATGTTATATTCATGCAATAATGGTTCCACAATACACGCGTTAGTCATCGATATCACATCGCTAAGTTCTCCCTTCGCGACTTTGCATTTACTCTCTTCGCTACTTAACACTTTGCTTGCTTATTCTTCGCTCCCTTCGCTGACTTCGCGTCATCCTGCTGATATGTTCGCTTGTTTGTTTCTCACTTGTTCATTATGTTCTATCCTTTGTTTCGTTTCTCTTATTGTCTTTTATATCCCCTTTTATTCTATTGTCTTTTTCATTCCTATTATATGCGAACTGGAATTTAGGGCTAAATGCCAGGAATTCCAGGGTTATCATGATAACCCTGAATGTCAGGAACCATCACTCAGTTCTGCTTGCCCTCTTCTAAACTCACCTTCCTTACCATCCCATCTACCAATTTTTGCAATGGACCAACCTGCTCCTGCCACTGTTTCCCACACTGGCGCGTCCACCACACAGGGCACCTGATGGTGCCTGACCGCCACAAGATCATGCTCAATCTCAGCAACGGCCAATCGGCTCATCACGCCTAAGCCATATCATTTCTAGATATGACCTCCCCAAATATTATTTCCCAATGGACCAACTTCCCACGGCCTCTATTTGGCACCAGAATCTGACCTGATCCCATCCACGGCCCCTGGCCCCAGACCTTTGCCTGGTGGTGCCCAAATCCTAGGATCCGTCTGCCAGACCTTCTTGGTGCATTGGAATACTACATTCAGATCGTCCCAGGCATCAACTTTTTATAATGGCCCAACCCAAACCCATGGCCAGTTCCCACAGCAGGTCCATGGGAAACTGGGGAGTGATCAGAACTGCACCACTACACAAATCACTCTGAATCCTCACATCCACCAACATTGGCTCCTCATCCTTGCTGGTGAACCTATACACATTATGTCCAGGAAGCTTTTTTTGCAAGTGACCAAATTCCCACGGTTCATATTTGGCCCAATATTGCCTGCACAAAACTCAGCCTGACTCTACCATCACTCCCCCCCCACCCCCTTGCACCTGAAGCCTGCTACCTATCTGTGGGATGTATGTGAAATACTGACAAATCCAACCGTTACTTTATATCCATACTGGGTAAATCACAAGTGATATACAGCAAACGCAGTTTGCAATGATTAAATCAATTTGGCCCGGGTGAATCGAACAGTCGTAAATGAAACAGTGGTGCAATACGGATACGCGGATACAGAATACAAGTGATATACAGCAAACGCAGTTTGCAATGATTAAATCAATTTGGGCCGAGTGATTCGAACAGTCGTAAATGAAACAGTGGTGTATTGAGGACATTGAAAGAAACGGTATAACAAAATCCCAACTGCTTCCCCTCACTTACCTGTTACGATTATGCCTCCGGGCTTCCGTGTATAGCTTCCGGCTTCGGACATGGACTTGGTAATATTCATGCTTACTTCCGAGATCGATTGCATCGATCGAGTCGTACGAAGCATTCGATTATCGAATGCTTAGTATTCCGACTTTATTGTATTTTCATATATATATTGATGACGTCGGTTTATATTAGTTATTGTCTTTTACTTACAGCTCTTATTGTTATGGATTTAACAATTAGGAATACAGGTATATAAGCTGTAGTATCTTGTACATAGTTCTTCAGTTTAAATATCAACTTAGATTGCTGCTGAACTCCGTCCGGAACTCTCTCTTCTAATCGTCTAACGTTCGCACTATAACCGATCGTTATCCGGACGTCTTTACACTCTTACTCGTCACTCTGAACATTCACCGAACCGTACGACGAAGCGGGGGCACTACCGATAGTAGTGTCAAGGTTCTAGTTCATCTTTATCATCTTCTGTTGCAATCGAGCTGACCGATCATCCTCGATTACTTCCCTTGAGACTTCGGTTATAAACCATTGTCTCGATTCATTCCGATTACTATCGGATCACTTCGATTCATACTATACCTTCTAAGACTCGACGGGACCTCACCGGCACAGTTTTAACAGTATATTTAAACTACTACTCGCATTCGTCGCTATCCATTCAATACTCATTTACCCATGGCGCCTCCAATGACTCGTCAAGCCCGTAGGAACAGGCCAAGAACTTTGACCGGCACTACCGACAATTCGGACGTTCCGATACAGGCTGAAGAGCCAAATCCTTTTGTCGCCAATGCGCAATCGTTCGCGCCTTATTCAGAATCCATTTCGGCCTTAGGAGGTCGAAGAAGAAACAACGTTTTCGGACCCACTACTGCAGCATCACTACCAACAACTGAAGTAGCACCTGAAGTTGCAATCGGTGGAACGACCGAAACGATGGATTATGATTTTCAAACTCTTTACACTGCCTCTGGAATGCCTGTCCAAGTCAGGACACCTCGAAGAAATACTCACATCGCTACGACATCATCGAACACCATCATACCTCCGTCTCCAACGGCAGCAACGATTATGGGACAGATTTTAGCCCGTAACACGCCAACAGGACCTCAAATCCCGGAAGGACCGGAAGATGAGGAAGGAGAGGATCTCGAAGGTAATCGAGATAACCAAGATGGTGAGGAAGTAGTCGATGAAGAGTCGGCTGATCCGGAACTACCTGGCGATGGTGGACCGGATGGACCGGGAGGACCAGGAGGACCAGGCGGTGGTGGTCCCGGAGGACCGGGAGGTCCAGGGGGACCAGGTGGGGGATCCGAAGGCTCGAATAGTCCCCGGAGACCATTTTTCCCACCAAACAACAATTCTTCCGAAAGGGAGTTTCTCCAAACGTTCCAGGCTTTCCGAGGAACACTCGACGGTTTAGGTAATGCTATCGCTAACCTACGAACAGAACCTTCCGAGTCGAGCAAAGCAAAAGTAAAGGAACCGGACGTATTCGATGGTTCCGATCCTCGGAAGCTCAAAACATTCCTTGTTTCCCTATCTCTCGTCTTTCTTGATCGCCCTAACTACTTCACTGATCAACGAAAGATAGCTTACGCTCTGTCTTATCTGAGTGGATCCGCTCGCGAATGGTTCGAGCCGGATATCCTCGATCCGAACGCGATCGCTCTCCCGATGTGGACGAGTTCTTTCACAGCATTAGTGAAAGAGTTACAAGACAATTTCGGTCTTTACGACGCGCAGGGAGAGGCTGAGGATAAGCTGGGAAATTTGAGAATGAAGGAGGATGAATCGGTTCGTAAATTCAACATTCGATTCAACTCACTCGCTGCTCTCACCGATTGGAACGCAAGTTCCTTGAAGTGGGCTTATCAGCACGCACTTGCGTCCAGAATCAAGGACGAAATGGCTCGAGTTCCGGAGCCTCGGAACCTCGCCGAATATCGCGCGGAGGTTCTTCGAATCGACAACCGGTACTGGCGGAGGGAAGGAGAAAAGAAACGGGAGTCTTCGAGACAGACCGGGTCGAGTTCGGGCGGTAAGGCTTCGAATTTCGGCAAGAAGGGTTCTCAGAACAACTCTTCTAATCTATCTTCTACCACGTCGGATACTCAGTCTAAAGGCAAGAATAGCCCGCAGACTACCGGACAGAATCAAGGGAAGAAGAAGCCTTGGTTCAACAAGAACAAGTCGACCGGAACGAATTTTAACGGTCAATCTTCGACTGCTTCGACTAGTCAACAGCCGAAACCGCACCAGAAACATCTCGGACCGGATGGCCACGTCAAACCGGAAGAGAAGGAGAGACGCAGGAAATTCAACCTGTGCATGTTTTGTGGCGGTAAGCACAAATTGGAAGATTGTCCCAATCGAAAATCCAATCAGCCTCGCGGTCGAGCAGCCGAGGTTGAGGATGTAGTTACGGACACCCAATCGTCCTCGGACGATTCGGAAAAATGATCCGCAACTCTCGTACCCCAGTACGAAGCGAGAGTTGCGTTGATCCGGTTCGTACTACCCAAGGGGAAGTAATTCTAAACGCATCCGCTCTTTCTGAATATGAACGATCTCTCCGTTTCTCTTTATCTACCGAATTCCAATCGCCAGACGAACCGGCTGGTACATTATCTATTATTCAATTTCCTTGTTTACTTGATTCCGGTTCCACAGACTCTTTCATCGATTCTTCTTACGTAGAGAATCATTCCATTCCGACCACAACCATACCTCCGATTAATCTTCGATTGTTCGATGGTTCTCTAACCGCAAATTCTATCTCGGAAACAGCCGAACTATCGGTTCGTTTTCCGACCGGCGAGTCTTTCTTGATTAACTTTTATGTTACTTCATTGGATTCATCTTGCAAAGCTGTCTTAGGATATAGTTTCTTGTCCCGCTACAATCCGTTGATTGATTGGGTTACAAAAACGATTTCTTTCCGAAACACTAATCGAGATGATTTCCACCAGACGTCTTCACTTCCGGACCCTCCGGTTACGGAAACGGAAGTGCCGATTCCACCTCAGGAATCTTCTATAGCGAAACCCGGAATAAATCAATCCAAAACTCGCTCTCGCCTCACACCTCGTCCACTATCGGACAAATTTCCTTACGAACCCATTTACTCCTATCCGAGTCTTGCACAAATGGGATCACGTACCGAATCTGCGATTAAACCGGATGTCGACATCGCGCTTTTAGGGGCAGTCGCGTTCAATCGGGTCTGTAAAGACGCCGGATTTGAACCAATTCTTTTTCGTTATCTTCCTATCGAACTTACTGCTAAAGGTTCTAGCACTGAAGAGTTTGAAGCTCAGAAGTCAGAATCAACCCTTCCGCAACAATACGCGGACTACGCCGATGTTTTCGACAAATCGTCTTCGGAAGAACTTCCGGAGCATCGATCATACGATCTCAAGATTGATTTAGAGGAAGGCGCTGAACCACCACTTGGACGGATCTATCCGCTCTCTCCGAAAGAGCTGGAAGCCCTCCGAGATTTCCTGGACAAGCAACTCGCTGCCGGAATTATTCAGACTTCTTCGTCACCATACGGAGCACCCGTTCTATTCGCTCCGAAGAAGGATGGTTCACTACGCCTGTGCGTCGACTTCCGAGGCATCAATCGAATCACCAAAAAGGATCGATACCCTCTACCACTCATTTCCGACCTACTCGATGCGCCTCGAAAGGCTGCAATCTATACGAAACTTGATCTAGCCCATGCCTACCATCTTGTTCGAATCGCCGAAGGTGACGAATGGAAGACCGCCTTCCGAACACGTTACGGCTCGTACGAATGGAAGGTCATACCGGAAGGACTTACGAACGCTCCGGCTGCTTTTCAACGGTTTGTCAACACTATCTTTGCAGATTTACTTGATGTCTACGTTATTGTCTACATTGACGACATTCTTGTATATTCAGACAACCCCGCAGATCACGAAAAGCACGTCCGGGAGGTACTTCGACGACTCCGAGAAGCAAAACTCTACTGCAACCTCGCAAAATGCTTCTTCGGTGTCGACACCGTCGAATACCTCGGCTACATCCTTTCACCTGCAGGCCTCACCATGGCTGCTGACAAGATCCAAGTTATCGTCGAATGGCCGGTACCTCGGAAAGTCAAGGATATACAATCCTTCTTAGGATTTTCAAATTTCTATCGACGATTTATTTACAATTACAGCGACATTGTTATACCACTTACCCGGCTCACACGGAAAACTGTCGACTGGATATGGACAGCCGAATGTCAATCGGCCTTCGAAAACCTCAAATACGCTTTTACTCACGCACCAATTCTTGCTCACTGGGAACCGAATCGGCCACTCATCGTCGAGACCGACGCCTCGGACTATGCAATCGCAGCTATCCTTTCGATTATGCTCGATGACGGTGAAATTCATCCCGTTGCATTTCTTTCCCGCACTCTCAATTCTGCTGAGCTTAACTACGATACTCACGACAAGGAACTACTAGCTATTTTCGAGGCTTTCAAAGCGTGGAGACACTATCTCGAAGGTTCCGGAGACCCGATCGATGTGGTCACCGATCACAAAAACCTTGAGTACTTCTCTACCACTAAAATTCTGACCCGGAGACAGGTCCGATGGTCCGAATACCTACATCAATTCAATATGGTTATTCGATTCAGACCTGGCAAACTTGGCGAGAAACCAGACTCTATTACTAGACGATGGGACGTCTACCCAAAAGAGGGGGATATCGGCTACGCCCAAGTCAATCCACAGAACTTTAGACCCATATTCACTAACGAACAGTTCACCACTTCTCTCCGAGCTACCTTCCTCGAGGGACCGATCCTCCGAGCTTCGATCGTCATGGACATCAATGCTTTACATGAAGCCATCCGCAATTCGCTATCGATCGATCCGGAATCGGCACTTGGACTCACTTTTGTTCAAGACTCCACTAAACCTCGATGGACTATGGGTGAAGATGGTTTGTTACGACTCGACAATCGAATCTACGTTCCGAATCATTCGGATCTACGATTACAAGTATTACGCTACTTCCACGATCATCCACTCTCAGGTCATTTCGGTCAAAACCGAACTCTCGAAACTATTCGACGACAGTACACCTGGCCGAAGATTAGAGACTTCGTACGAGATTACGTTGCCTCCTGCACTACATGCGGAAGAAACAAATCACGTCGACATCGACCTTATGGACTACTCAAACCACTTCCAGTTCCCTTACGACCTTGGGACTCAATCTCGATGGACTTTATCGAGGAGCTTCCGATGTCGGACGGTTACAACTCCATTCTAGTCATCGTGGATCGAGCTTCGAAACAATCCATATTCATTAAGTGCCATACTACGATTACATCCGAACAGTTAGCTGAATTATTCGTCATTCACGTTTTTTCTAAACATGGAGTTCCGAACCACGTAACCTCCGATCGAGGTTCCGAGTTCGTCTCTGCTTTCTTTCGAGCACTCGGGCAATCGCTCAATATGGAACTTCACTACACTTCCGGATATCACCCCGAAGCTGACGGACAGACCGAACGTGTCAACCAGACCTTGGAACAGTACATTCGCATCTACTGTAACTACCAACAGGATAACTGGTCCAGCCTACTTCCAATGGCTGAGTTCGCCTACAATAACGCACCGAACGCTTCGACTGGAATCACACCCTTCTTCGCCAACAAAGGCTACCATCCGAACATCTCGATTAGACCGGAGGTCGATATTCGATCTGACCGAGCTCACGACTTCGTCGCCAACTTAGATGAAGTTCACTCCTTCCTTCGGGATGAGATTTCGAACGCTCAGAAAAAATACAAAGATCAAGCCGATCGAAAACGAATCTCTGCTCCAGAATTCCAAATAGGCGCTGAAGTCTTTGTCTTAGCAAAACACATTCGAACCACTCGACCGACTCCGAAGTTCTCGGAGAAGTATCTTGGACCTTTCAAGGTTATCGAACGCATCGGCACTCTCGCCTACAAGATACAACTACCTGACTACCTTTCTCGAATTCACCCAGTATTCCATGTCTCGCAATTGGAACCTTATACTCCAAACCCCATTCCGAATCGTTCGCAACCTCCGCCACCTCCGATTGAAGTCGATGGTGAACAGGAGTTTGAAGTTGCTGAAATTCTAGATTCGAAGATGGACCGACGCTTTCGACGTTGTCCGTTGCGATACTTCATTCGATGGAAAGGATACGAAGGTACCGATGAGGAGTTCTCATGGATTGGAGCTGATGAAATGCACGCCGAAGAATTACTTGAAGAATTCCATAAACGATACCCACTCAAGCCCGGACCTCTACCGGACATCACCGATTAATTTTCGTATGCTTTTACTTATTTCTTTTATTCTATTCTATTCTTCTTTCTTTCCGAACGGTTGAAATCGACCGGGGGGATAAACGCCATGATAGCTTATTGAGCGTTTATCCCTTCCCGGAAGGTCGACACCGATCGAAATCTCCGGACATCTCAGTCCTATTTAAACTCAAATTTTTTCTAAGTTCATTTCGGACGCTCTCTCGATTGCTTTCGAACGAAATCTCATTTTCATTTGATTTACAAAAAAGTTATTAAAAGTTCATAAAAAGAATTTAAAGTCCTCGAACGGACTGCAATCGATATACGGGGACAAGAGAGATATATACAAAGTCCAAAATAAAGCAATCGAAACCGGCCGCTCATTCCTTCCGGCCCTTTCCTTTTCGATCCCCAGTCCTCTTCACTCTATCTTCCTCGGACTCTTCCTCTTCTTCATCTTCCTGCTCCCCTTCGAGCTTCCGAACGCGAAGAATGAGGTATCGAAGCATCTCCTCCTGGAGTGCTATTCTGGTGTTGAGATCTCGGACGTTGGTCCGGAGATCATCGATAGTCTGGCTGCTTGTCGAAGCAACCGGACTCTCCACCTTCGCTCGTTTGCTCCTACGGGGGTAATTGTCCGGGACAAGCGAGCATCGGACCTTTGCTTTTCTGCAGCCTTTGCAGGAAGCTGAACCGGCACCCACCATCTCGCACTTAAGTGCTTTCAAGATGCACCGGCTGCATCGCGATTGTTTCGGAGAAGGAGAGTGGGGATCGTCATCTTCGTTGTCGGAATCGTTATAGTCACCATCGTCGCCTGGGTTCGGGTCATCGCCTTCGGGGTCACCGGCTGGCACGGCCTAATAGACGTTAAGAAATTGAAAGGTTAATACAAAAATCACTCACCACCATTGTAACCCTCTTCCTTTTCCTTCCGGCCACTACCGTCGAACCTTCGCTGACCGGCTGTGAGGAAAGAATTACAAGTCAGTAAAGGGTAGGATAAGGCCGAGTTCGGTTACTTACCGACTGGACCTGGATTTCCTTCTTTCTCTTCTCGAGCTGGGCTCGAACGAGCGCCGCCGTGTTCAACCTCCTCTCCATTTCGGCCGTCACACTCGCTGCCTCGGCAGCCTTCGAAGCTTCTTCAGCCTTACGCCGTTCTTCATTTCGTTTGGCCTCCTCAGCCATTTTCTTCGCTGCCTCGGCAGCTTTCGCCTCTTCCGCTCTTCGTTTCTCCAACTCTTCTTTCTTCTTTTTCTCCTCAGCTTCTCTCTTCTTCTTCTCCTCTTTCTTTCGACGGATCTCCGCCAATCGAGCCTCAGCCGCAGCCTCGGCTTCTTCCTCTGCCTTTCGTTGTTCGGCTTCCTTTCTAGCCCTTTCCTCCCTCTCCTCCTTCTTCTTCTGAATGAGCAGAAGCTCGGCTCGTTCTTCGTCGTCAGACGGGCTGTTGGCACGAGAGTTGGCAGAGGACATGGTAGAGAGAAGAAGAGAAAAGTGGGGACTTAAAATTTTTTCGTTTGGTTCATATACTGCGCCATCATTTACGTGATTGATCGATCGATCTCGATTCTTCTCATTTCACCAAGTCACAAACTTGATCGGATCAAAGGACCTTCGTACGAGGCTTTCGAGGGCAAAAGCCTAACAGGGGGATACTGTTACGATTATGCCTCCGGGCTTCCGTGTATAGCTTCCGGCTTCGGACATGGACTTGGTAATATTCATGCTTACTTCCGAGATCGATTGCATCGATCGAGTCGTACGAAGCATTCGATTATCGAATGCTTAGTATTCCGACTTTATTGTATTTTCATATATATATTGATGACGTCGGTTTATATTAGTTATTGTCTTTTACTTACAGCTCTTATTGTTATGGATTTAACAATTAGGAATACAGGTATATAAGCTGTAGTATCTTGTACATAGTTCTTCAGTTTAAATATCAACTTAGATTGCTGCTGAACTCCGTCCGGAACTCTCTCTTCTAATCGTCTAACGTTCGCACTATAACCGATCGTTATCCGGACGTCTTTACACTCTTACTCGTCACTCTGAACATTCACCGAACCGTACGACGAAGCGGGGGCACTACCGATAGTAGTGTCAAGGTTCTAGTTCATCTTTATCATCTTCTGTTGCAATCGAGCTGACCGATCATCCTCGATTACTTCCCTTGAGACTTCGGTTATAAACCATTGTCTCGATTCATTCCGATTACTATCGGATCACTTCGATTCATACTATACCTTCTAAGACTCGACGGGACCTCACCGGCACAGTTTTAACATTACCTCTCTATCCCATAAACATGGAATTCTCACAGCTGCCTCTCATATCCGTGATAATGTTTCCGGTACCAAGTGGAAAATCTCCTTCATTAATTATCTCCACCTCATTCAGCTGCTACTATCACCGAATGTCATCATCTACATCCTGACAGTCCTATATATATGCAAACCATACGGGAAGAAATTGACCCAAATTCGGGTCAAAATGCAATTAGAAGTGATGTACAGCAAACGCAGTTTGCAATGACTAAATCAATTTGGCCCGAGTAATTCGAACAGCCGTAAATGAAACAGTGGTGCAATACGGATACGCGGATTCAGAATACAAGTGATATACAGCAAACGCAGTTTGCAATGATTAAATCAATTTGGCCCGAGTAATTCGAACAGCCGTAAATGAAACAGTGGTGCAATACGGATACGCGGATTCAGAATACAAGTGATATACAGCAAACGCAGTTTGCAATGATTAAATCAATTTGGCCCGAGTAATTCGAACAGCCGTAAATGAAACAGTGGTGCAATACGGATACGCGGATTCAGAATACAAGTGATATACAGCAAACGCAGTTTGCAATGATTAAATCAATTTGGCCCGAGTGAATCGAACAGTCGTAAATGAAACAGTGGTGCAATACGGATACGCGGATACAGAATACAAGTGATATACAGCAAACGCAGTTTGCAATGATTAAATCAATTTGGCCCGAGTAATTCGAACAGCCGTAAATGAAACAGCGGTGCAAACGGACAAGGAAATACACCGTACAAGTGATGTACAGCAAACGCAGTTTGCAATGACTAAATCAATTTGGCCCGAGTGAATCGAACAGCCGTAAATGAAACAGTGGTGCAATACGGACACGCAGATACAGAATACAAGTGATATACAGCAAACGCAGTTTGCAATGATTAAATCAATTTGGCCCGAGTGAATTGAACAGCCGTAAATGAAACAGTGGTGTATCAAGGACATTGAAAGAAACGGTATAACAAAATCCCAACTGCTTCCCCTCACTTACCTCTCTATCCCATAAACATGGAATTCTCACAGCTGCCTCTCATATCCGTGATAATGTTTCCGGTACCAAGTGGAAAATCTCCTTCATTAATTATCTCCACCTCATTCAGCTGCTACTATCACCGAATGTCATCATCTACATCCTGACAGTCCTATATATATGCAAACCATACGGGAAGAAATTGACCCAAATTCGGGTCAAAATGCAATTAGAAGTGATGTACAGCAAACGCAGTTTGCAATGACTAAATCAATATCGGCCCGAGTGATTCGAACAGTTGTAAATGAACCAGCGGTGCATTACGGACAATTACAGAAACCGAGAAATAAAGTAAACAGAACATTTGACCTGAATTTGGGTCAAAATGCAATTACAAGTGATGTACAGCAAACGTAGTTTGCAATGATTAAATCAATTTGGCCCGAGTGATTCTATTTATTTGCGAAAAAGAATTTAGGGCTAAATTCCGGAAATTTGGGGGTTGTCGTGATGACCCCGAATACCAGGAACCATCACTCGGTTCTGCTCGCTGTCTTCTAAACTCACCTTCCTTACCATCCCATCTACCTATTTTTGCAATGGACCAACCCGCTCCCGCCACTATTTCCCACACTGGCGCCTCTGCCATGTAGGGCCCAGAGCAGGCTCCCACGGCGCAAGATTGCATCTAATCTCACAGACAAGCCATCTGCTGGCTAAGCATAAGACACATTTTACATAGATATGAGGTAGGGGAATATAGTTTTACATTGGACAAAGTTTCCACGATCTATATTCGGCCCAATAGGGGCAGGAGAAGCCGTTCATGGACCCTGGGCCCAGACTCCTGGATAGATGGCTTCAGATCATGGAATCCACTGGTCGGATTCTGTACGCACATTGGAATATCTGATTTAGATTGCCTCTGGCACCAACATTCCCCAATGGACCAACCCACACTTCTGACTGCTTCCCACACCAGCTCCACAACACTTTGCTGCCTGTTAAAATCTTACTGCCAGATAAATCACAATAAATTATGAAATGTACTCACTTGGCCACCTCACTCTTGCTGGTGGACCTACGCAGATTATACCCAGGTACATTTCTTTGCAATTGACCAAGCTCCCACAGTCTATATTTGACCCAATATAGCATTGTGGAATTCACACTGACTTAATCTCACAATTCCCACGCAAAGACAGCTCTGAAACCATAGAAGCACTCACCAAACTTATATGCAATACTCAGACATTAGATGCTCAGCCACCTAAGGAGCAATCAATTCTAATTGACCAACCCAAACCAGCCAGAAATGCCAGCGGAAATCCATAAACAAAATGAATATAGCAACACCAACCAAAAAAAAATTAAACCTAAAATTAAGAATCACCCACCAACAATCAAGTGTTTGCATCCCTTGATTGCATATACCTGTTTCCCAGTAGTCATGTATATGGGTGCACATTGGGACATTTGTCTATGTGGGTAAACTGCACTATGTCACCTCATCCCTTACAAGTCTATACCATCTATGCCGTAAATGCCAAGACTTCCAGTCTCACCCAGCACTTGCCACTAATATTTATGGTACATAATCCAGACAGTAGTTCCCGGAATTTCCAGCAACACTGTGATGCTAACAATTGACGATATTACTGCCACCCAACTAACACAATGCTGGCTAACATATCTTGCCTCATTGTAAATTTCCTAAAAGCACACCAAACTGACTGGCAGCAATAGCCATTCCCCAGCAATGGTAGCTGCTGTGACTGCTGTTATGATCATGTGCATTGACTGCATTCGACCAATTCCACTATCAATCCAACTCTGCAGACTGCTGCAATTGCATTGTGCTACATTTGTTTTTGACATATTTAATGTCTTGCTATTTTTGGTTCAGTTGATATTACACAGCCACCCATACAGTGCCTGGTTCTCACACTGCCGCCCATTCAAAAACAGCACTTCCCAACTGAATTGAACAGTCGTAAATGAAACAGCAGTGTATGGAGGACATTGAAAGAAACCGTACAAATAAATACGGGAAGAAATTGACCCAAATTTGGGTCAAAATGCAATTACAAGTGATGTACAGCAAACGTAGTTTGCAATAATTAAATCAATTTGGCACGAGTGATTCAAACAGTCGTAAATGAAACAGCGGTGCATTACGGACAATTACGGAAACCGAGAAATGAAGTAAACAGAACATTTGACCCGAATTTGGGTCAAAATGCAATTACAAATGATATACAGCAAATGCAGTTTGCAATGATTAAATCAATTTGGCCCGAGTGATTCGAACAGTCGTAAATGAAACAGTGGTGCAATACGGACACGCGGATAAAGAATACAAGTGATATACAGCAAACGCAGTTTGCAATGATTAAATCAATTTGGCCCGAGTAATTCGAACAGCCGTAAATGAAACAGTGGTGCAAACGGACAAGGAAATACACCGTACAAGTGATGTACAGCAAACGCAGTTTGCAATGACTAAATCAATTTGGCCCGAGTGAATCGAACAGCCGTAAATGAAACAGTGGTGCAATATGGACACGCAGATACAGAATACAAGTGATATACAGCAAACGCAGTTTGCAATGATTAAATCAATTTGGCCCGAGTGAATTGAACAGCCGTAAATGAAACAGTGGTGTATCAAGGACATTGAAAGAAACGGTATAACAAAATCCCAACTGCTTCCCCTCACTTACCTCTCTATCCCATAAACATGGAATTCTCACAGCTGCCTCTCATATCCGTGATAATATTTCCTGTACCAAGTGGAAAATCTCCTTCATTAATTATCTCCACCTCATTCAGCTGCTACTATCACCGAATGTCATCATCTACATCCTGACAGTCCTATATATATACAAACCATACGGGAAGAAATTGACCCAAATTTGGGTCAAAATGCAATTAGAAGTGATGTACAGCAAACGCAGTTTGCAATGACTAAATCAATTTGGCCCGAGTGATTCGAACAGTTGTAAATGAACCAGCGGTGCATTACGGACAATTACAGAAACCGAGAAATAAAGTAAACAGAACATTTGACCTGAATTTGGGTCAAAATGCAATTACAAGTGATGTACAGCAAACGTAGTTTGCAATGATTAAATCAATTTGGCCCGAGTGATTCTATTTATTTGCGAAAAAGAATTTAGGGCTAAATTCCGGAAATTTGGGGGTTGTCGTGATGACCCCGAATACCAGGAACCATCACTCGGTTCTGCTCGCTGTCTTCTAAACTCACCTTCCTTACCATCCCATCTACCTATTTTTGCAATGGACCAACCCGCTCCCGCCACTATTTCCCACACTGGCGCCTCTGCCATGTAGGGCCCAGAGCAGGCTCCCACGGCGCAAGATTGCATCTAATCTCACAGACAAGCCATCTGCTGGCTAAGCATAAGACACATTTTACATAGATATGAGGTAGGGGAATATAGCTTTACATTGGACAAAGTTTCCACGATCTATATTCGGCCCAATAGGGGCAGGAGAAGCCGTTCATGGACCCTGGGCCCAGACTCCTGGATAGATGGCTTCAGATCATGGAATCCACTGGTCGGATTCTGTACGCACATTGGAATATCTGATTTAGATTGCCTCTGGCACCAACATTCCCCAATGGACCAACCCACACTTCTGACTGCTTCCCACACCAGCTCCACAACACTTTGCTGCCTGTTAAAATCTTACTGCCAGATAAATCACAATAAATTATGAAATGTACTCACTTGGCCACCTCACTCTTGCTGGTGGACCTACGCAGATTATACCCAGGTACATTTCTTTGCAATTGACCAAGCTCCCACAGTCTATATTTGACCCAATATAGCATTGTGGAATTCACACTGACTTAATCTCACAATTCCCACGCAAAGACAGCTCTGAAACCATAGAAGCACTCACCAAACTTATATGCAATACTCAGACATTAGATGCTCAGCCACCTAAGGAGCAATCAATTCTAATTGACCAACCCAAACCAGCCAGAAATGCCAGCGGAAATCCATAAACAAAATGAATATAGCAACACCAACCAAAAAAAAAATTAAACCTAAAATTAAGAATCACCCACCAACAATCAAGTGTTTGCATCCCTTGATTGCATATACCTGTTTCCCAGTAGTCATGTATATGGGTGCACATTGGGACATTTGTCTATGTGGGTAAACTGCACTATGTCACCTCATCCCTTACAAGTCTATACCATCTATGCCGTAAATGCCAAGACTTCCAGTCTCACCCAGCACTTGCCACTAATATTTATGGTACATAATCCAGACAGTAGTTCCCGGAATTTCCAGCAACACTGTGATGCTAACAATTGACGATATTACTGCCACCCAACTAACACAATGCTGGCTAACATATCTTGCCTCATTGTAAATTTCCTAAAAGCACACCAAACTGACTGGCAGCAATAGCCATTCCCCAGCAATGGTAGCTGCTGTGACTGCTGTTATGATCATGTGCATTGACTGCATTCGACCAATTCCACTATCAATCCAACTCTGCAGACTGCTGCAATTGCATTGTGCTACATTTGTTTTTGACATATTTAATGTCTTGCTATTTTTGGTTCAGTTGATATTACACAGCCACCCATACAGTGCCTGGTTCTCACACTGCCGCCCATTCAAAAACAGCACTTCCCAACTGAATTGAACAGTCGTAAATGAAACAGCAGTGTATGGAGGACATTGAAAGAAACCGTACAAATAAATACGGGAAGAAATTGACCCAAATTTGGGTCAAAATGCAATTACAAGTGATGTACAGCAAACGTAGTTTGCAATAATTAAATCAATTTGGCACGAGTGATTCAAACAGTCGTAAATGAAACAGCGGTGCATTACGGACAATTACGGAAACCGAGAAATGAAGTAAACAGAACATTTGACCCGAATTTGGGTCAAAATGCAATTAGAAGTGATGTACAGCAAACGCAGTTTGCAATGACTAAATCAATTTGGCCCGAGTGATTCGAACAGCCGTAAATGAAACAGTGGTGTATTGAGGACATTGAAAGAAACGGTATAACAAAATCCCAACTGCTTCCCCTCACTTACCTCTCTATCCCATAAACATGGAATTCTCACAGCTGCCTCTCATATCCGTGATAATGTTTCCGGTACCAAGTGGAAAATCTCCTTCATTAATTATCTCCACCTCATTCAGCTGCTACTATCACCGAATGTCATCATCTACATCCTGACAGTCCTATATATATACAAACCATACGGGAAGAAATTGACCCAAATTTGGGTCAAAATGCAATTAGAAGTGATGTACAGCAAACGCAGTTTGCAATGATTAAATCAATTTGGCACGAGTGATTCAAACAGTCGTAAATGAAACAGCGGTGCATTACGGACAATTACGGAAACCGAGAAATGAAGTAAACAGAACATTTGACCCGAATTTGGGTCAAAATGCAATTACAAATGATATACAGCAAATGCAGTTTGCAATGATTAAATCAATTTGGCCCGAGTGATTCGAACAGTCGTAAATGAAACAGTGGTGCAATACGGACACGCGGATAAAGAATACAAGTGATATACAGCAAACGCAGTTTGCAATGATTAAATCAATTTGGCCCGAGTAATTCGAACAGCCGTAAATGAAACAGTGGTGCAAACGGACAAGGAAATACACCGTACAAGTGATGTACAGCAAACGCAGTTTGCAATGACTAAATCAATTTGGCCCGAGTGAATCGAACAGCCGTAAATGAAACAGTGGTGCAATACGGACACGCAGATACAGAATACAAGTGATATACAGCAAACGCAGTTTGCAATGATTAAATCAATTTGGCCCGAGTGAATTGAACAGCCGTAAATGAAACAGTGGTGTATCAAGGACATTGAAAGAAACGGTATAACAAAATCCCAACTGCTTCCCCTCACTTACCTCTCTATCCCATAAACATGGAATTCTCACAGCTGCCTCTCATATCCGTGATAATATTTCCTGTACCAAGTGGAAAATCTCCTTCATTAATTATCTCCACCTCATTCAGCTGCTACTATCACCGAATGTCATCATCTACATCCTGACAGTCCTATATATATACAAACCATACGGGAAGAAATTGACCCAAATTTGGGTCAAAATGCAATTAGAAGTGATGTACAGCAAACGCAGTTTGCAATGACTAAATCAATTTGGCCCGAGTGATTCGAACAGCCGTAAATGAAACAGTGGTGTATTGAGGACATTGAAAGAAACGGTATAACAAAATCCCAACTGCTTCCCCTCACTTACCTCTCTATCCCATAAACATGGAATTCTCACAGCTGCCTCTCATATCCGTGATAATGTTTCCGGTACCAAGTGGAAAATCTCCTTCATTAATTATCTCCACCTCATTCAGCTGCTACTATCACCGAATGTCATCATCTACATCCTGACAGTCCTATATATATGCAAACCATACGGGAAGAAATTGACCCAAATTCGGGTCAAAATGCAATTACAAGTGATGTACAGCAAACGCAGTTTGCAATGATTAAATCAATTTGGCCCGAGTAATTCGAACAGCCGTAAATGAAACAGTGGTGCAATACGGATACGCGGATTCAGAATACAAGTGATATACAGCAAACGCAGTTTGCAATGATTAAATCAATTTGGCCCGAGTGAATCGAACAGCCGTAAATGAAACAGTGGTGTATCAAGGACATTGAAAGAAACGGTATAACAAAATCCCAACTGCTTCCCCTCACTTACCTCTCTATCCCATAAACATGGAATTCTCACAGCTGCCTCTCATATCCGTGATAATGTTTCCGGTACCAAGTGGAAAATCTCCTTCATTAATTATCTCCACCTCATTCAGCTGCTACTATCACCGAATGTCATCATCTACATCCTGACAGTCCTATATATATGCAAACCATACGGGAAGAAATTGACCCAAATTCGGGTCAAAATGCAATTACAAGTGATGTACAGCAAACGCAGTTTGCAATGATTAAATCAATTTGGCCCGAGTAATTCGAACAGCCGTAAATGAAACAGTGGTGCAATACGGATACGCGGATTCAGAATACAAGTGATATACAGCAAACGCAGTTTGCAATGATTAAATCAATTTGGGCCGAGTGAATCGAACAGCCGTAAATGAAACAGTGGTGTATCAAGGACATTGAAAGAAACGGTATAACAAAATCCCAACTGCTTCCCCTCACTTACCTCTCTATCCCATAAACATGGAATTCTCACAGCTGCCTCTCATATCCGTGATAATGTTTCCGGTACCAAGTGGAAAATCTCCTTCATTAATTATCTCCACCTCATTCAGCTGCTACTATCACCGAATGTCATCATCTACATCCTGACAGTCCTATATATATGCAAACCATACGGGAAGAAATTGACCCAAATTCGGGTCAAAATGCAATTACAAGTGATGTACAGCAAACGCAGTTTGCAATGATTAAATCAATTTGGCCCGAGTAATTCGAACAGCCGTAAATGAAACAGTGGTGCAATACGGATACGCGGATTCAGAATACAAGTGATATACAGCAAACGCAGTTTGCAATGATTAAATCAATTTGGCCCGAGTGAATCGAACAGTCGTAAATGAAACAGTGGTGCAATACGGATACGCGGATACAGAATACAAGTGATATACAGCAAACGCAGTTTGCAATGATTAAATCAATTTGGCCCGAGTAATTCGAACAGCCGTAAATGAAACAGTGGTGCAATACGGATACGCGGATTCAGAATACAAGTGATATACAGCAAACGCAGTTTGCAATGATTAAATCAATTTGGCCCGAGTGAATCGAACAGTCGTAAATGAAACAGTGGTGCAATACGGATACGCGGATACAGAATACAAGTGATATACAGCAAACGCAGTTTGCAATGATTAAATCAATTTGGCCCGAGTAATTCGAACAGCCGTAAATGAAACAGCGGTGCAAACGGACAAGGAAATACACCGTACAAGTGATGTACAGCAAACGCAGTTTGCAATGACTAAATCAATTTGGCCCGAGTGAATCGAACAGCCGTAAATGAAACAGTGGTGCAATACGGACACGCAGATACAGAATACAAGTGATATACAGCAAACGCAGTTTGCAATGATTAAATCAATTTGGCCCGAGTGAATTGAACAGCCGTAAATGAAACAGTGGTGTATCAAGGACATTGAAAGAAACGGTATAACAAAATCCCAACTGCTTCCCCTCACTTACCTCTCTATCCCATAAACATGGAATTCTCACAGCTGCCTCTCATATCCGTGATAATATTTCCTGTACCAAGTGGAAAATCTCCTTCATTAATTATCTCCACCTCATTCAGCTGCTACTATCACCGAATGTCATCATCTACATCCTGACAGTCCTATATATATACAAACCATACGGGAAGAAATTGACCCAAATTTGGGTCAAAATGCAATTAGAAGTGATGTACAGCAAACGCAGTTTGCAATGACTAAATCAATTTGGCCCGAGTGATTCGAACAGCCGTAAATGAAACAGTGGTGTATTGAGGACATTGAAAGAAACGGTATAACAAAATCCCAACTGCTTCCCCTCACTTACCTCTCTATCCCATAAACATGGAATTCTCACAGCTGCCTCTCATATCCGTGATAATGTTTCCGGTACCAAGTGGAAAATCTCCTTCATTAATTATCTCCACCTCATTCAGCTGCTACTATCACCGAATGTCATCATCTACATCCTGACAGTCCTATATATATGCAAACCATACGGGAAGAAATTGACCCAAATTCGGGTCAAAATGCAATTACAAGTGATGTACAGCAAACGCAGTTTGCAATGATTAAATCAATTTGGCACGAGTGATTCAAACAGTCGTAAATGAAACAGTGGTGCAATACGGATACGCGGATTCAGAATACAAGTGATATACAGCAAACGCAGTTTGCAATGATTAAATCAATTTGGCCCGAGTGAATCGAACAGTCGTAAATGAAACAGTGGTGCAATACGGATACGCGGATACAGAATACAAGTGATATACAGCAAACGCAGTTTGCAATGATTAAATCAATTTGGCCCGAGTAATTCGAACAGCCGTAAATGAAACAGTGGTGCAATACGGATACGCGGATTCAGAATACAAGTGATATACAGCAAACGCAGTTTGCAATGATTAAATCAATTTGGCCCGAGTGAATCGAACAGTCGTAAATGAAACAGTGGTGCAATACGGATACGCGGATACAGAATACAAGTGATATACAGCAAACGCAGTTTGCAATGATTAAATCAATTTGGCCCGAGTAATTCGAACAGCCGTAAATGAAACAGCGGTGCAAACGGACAAGGAAATACACCGTACAAGTGATGTACAGCAAACGCAGTTTGCAATGACTAAATCAATTTGGCCCGAGTGAATCGAACAGCCGTAAATGAAACAGTGGTGCAATACGGACACGCAGATACAGAATACAAGTGATATACAGCAAACGCAGTTTGCAATGATTAAATCAATTTGGCCCGAGTGAATTGAACAGCCGTAAATGAAACAGTGGTGTATCAAGGACATTGAAAGAAACGGTATAACAAAATCCCAACTGCTTCCCCTCACTTACCTCTCTATCCCATAAACATGGAATTCTCACAGCTGCCTCTCATATCCGTGATAATATTTCCTGTACCAAGTGGAAAATCTCCTTCATTAATTATCTCCACCTCATTCAGCTGCTACTATCACCGAATGTCATCATCTACATCCTGACAGTCCTATATATATACAAACCATACGGGAAGAAATTGACCCAAATTTGGGTCAAAATGCAATTAGAAGTGATGTACAGCAAACGCAGTTTGCAATGACTAAATCAATTTGGCCCGAGTGATTCGAACAGCCGTAAATGAAACAGTGGTGTATTGAGGACATTGAAAGAAACGGTATAACAAAATCCCAACTGCTTCCCCTCACTTACCTCTCTATCCCATAAACATGGAATTCTCACAGCTGCCTCTCATATCCGTGATAATGTTTCCGGTACCAAGTGGAAAATCTCCTTCATTAATTATCTCCACCTCATTCAGCTGCTACTATCACCGAATGTCATCATCTACATCCTGACAGTCCTATATATATGCAAACCATACGGGAAGAAATTGACCCAAATTCGGGTCAAAATGCAATTACAAGTGATGTACAGCAAACGCAGTTTGCAATGATTAAATCAATTTGGCACGAGTGATTCAAACAGTCGTAAATGAAACAGCGGTGCATTACGGACAATTACGGAAACCGAGAAATGAAGTAAACAGAACATTTGACCCGAATTTGGGTCAAAATGCAATTACAAATGATATACAGCAAATGCAGTTTGCAATGATTAAATCAATTTGGCCCGAGTGATTCGAACAGTCGTAAATGAAACAGTGGTGCAATACGGACACGCGGATAAAGAATACAAGTGATATACAGCAAACGCAGTTTGCAATGATTAAATCAATTTGGCCCGAGTAATTCGAACAGCCGTAAATGAAACAGTGGTGCAAACGGACAAGGAAATACACCGTACAAGTGATGTACAGCAAACGCAGTTTGCAATGACTAAATCAATTTGGCCCGAGTGAATCGAACAGCCGTAAATGAAACAGTGGTGCAATACGGACACGCAGATACAGAATACAAGTGATATACAGCAAACGCAGTTTGCAATGATTAAATCAATTTGGCCCGAGTGAATTGAACAGCCGTAAATGAAACAGTGGTGTATCAAGGACATTGAAAGAAACGGTATAACAAAATCCCAACTGCTTCCCCTCACTTACCTCTCTATCCCATAAACATGGAATTCTCACAGCTGCCTCTCATATCCGTGATAATATTTCCTGTACCAAGTGGAAAATCTCCTTCATTAATTATCTCCACCTCATTCAGCTGCTACTATCACCGAATGTCATCATCTACATCCTGACAGTCCTATATATATACAAACCATACGGGAAGAAATTGACCCAAATTTGGGTCAAAATGCAATTAGAAGTGATGTACAGCAAACGCAGTTTGCAATGACTAAATCAATTTGGCCCGAGTGATTCGAACAGCCGTAAATGAAACAGTGGTGTATTGAGGACATTGAAAGAAACGGTATAACAAAATCCCAACTGCTTCCCCTCACTTACCTCTCTATCCCATAAACATGGAATTCTCACAGCTGCCTCTCATATCCGTGATAATGTTTCCGGTACCAAGTGGAAAATCTCCTTCATTAATTATCTCCACCTCATTCAGCTGCTACTATCACCGAATGTCATCATCTACATCCTGACAGTCCTATATATATGCAAACCATACGGGAAGAAATTGACCCAAATTCGGGTCAAAATGCAATTACAAGTGATGTACAGCAAACGCAGTTTGCAATGATTAAATCAATTTGGCACGAGTGATTCAAACAGTCGTAAATGAAACAGCGGTGCATTACGGACAATTACGGAAACCGAGAAATGAAGTAAACAGAACATTTGACCCGAATTTGGGTCAAAATGCAATTACAAATGATATACAGCAAATGCAGTTTGCAATGATTAAATCAATTTGGCCCGAGTGATTCGAACAGTCGTAAATGAAACAGTGGTGCAATACGGACACGCGGATAAAGAATACAAGTGATATACAGCAAACGCAGTTTGCAATGATTAAATCAATTTGGCCCGAGTAATTCGAACAGCCGTAAATGAAACAGTGGTGCAAACGGACAAGGAAATACACCGTACAAGTGATGTACAGCAAACGCAGTTTGCAATGACTAAATCAATTTGGCCCGAGTGAATCGAACAGCCGTAAATGAAACAGTGGTGCAATACGGACACGCAGATACAGAATACAAGTGATATACAGCAAACGCAGTTTGCAATGATTAAATCAATTTGGCCCGAGTGAATTGAACAGCCGTAAATGAAACAGTGGTGTATCAAGGACATTGAAAGAAACGGTATAACAAAATCCCAACTGCTTCCCCTCACTTACCTCTCTATCCCATAAACATGGAATTCTCACAGCTGCCTCTCATATCCGTGATAATATTTCCTGTACCAAGTGGAAAATCTCCTTCATTAATTATCTCCACCTCATTCAGCTGCTACTATCACCGAATGTCATCATCTACATCCTGACAGTCCTATATATATACAAACCATACGGGAAGAAATTGACCCAAATTTGGGTCAAAATGCAATTAGAAGTGATGTACAGCAAACGCAGTTTGCAATGACTAAATCAATTTGGCCCGAGTGATTCGAACAGCCGTAAATGAAACAGTGGTGTATTGAGGACATTGAAAGAAACGGTATAACAAAATCCCAACTGCTTCCCCTCACTTACCTCTCTATCCCATAAACATGGAATTCTCACAGCTGCCTCTCATATCCGTGATAATGTTTCCGGTACCAAGTGGAAAATCTCCTTCATTAATTATCTCCACCTCATTCAGCTGCTACTATCACCGAATGTCATCATCTACATCCTGACAGTCCTATATATATACAAACCATACGGGAAGAAATTGACCCAAATTTGGGTCAAAATGCAATTAGAAGTGATGTACAGCAAACGCAGTTTGCAATGATTAAATCAATTTGGCACGAGTGATTCAAACAGTCGTAAATGAAACAGCGGTGCATTACGGACAATTACGGAAACCGAGAAATGAAGTAAACAGAACATTTGACCCGAATTTGGGTCAAAATGCAATTACAAATGATATACAGCAAATGCAGTTTGCAATGATTAAATCAATTTGGCCCGAGTGATTCGAACAGTCGTAAATGAAACAGTGGTGCAATACGGACACGCGGATAAAGAATACAAGTGATATACAGCAAACGCAGTTTGCAATGATTAAATCAATTTGGCCCGAGTAATTCGAACAGCCGTAAATGAAACAGTGGTGCAAACGGACAAGGAAATACACCGTACAAGTGATGTACAGCAAACGCAGTTTGCAATGACTAAATCAATTTGGCCCGAGTGAATCGAACAGCCGTAAATGAAACAGTGGTGCAATACGGACACGCAGATACAGAATACAAGTGATATACAGCAAACGCAGTTTGCAATGATTAAATCAATTTGGCCCGAGTGAATTGAACAGCCGTAAATGAAACAGTGGTGTATCAAGGACATTGAAAGAAACGGTATAACAAAATCCCAACTGCTTCCCCTCACTTACCTCTCTATCCCATAAACATGGAATTCTCACAGCTGCCTCTCATATCCGTGATAATATTTCCTGTACCAAGTGGAAAATCTCCTTCATTAATTATCTCCACCTCATTCAGCTGCTACTATCACCGAATGTCATCATCTACATCCTGACAGTCCTATATATATACAAACCATACGGGAAGAAATTGACCCAAATTTGGGTCAAAATGCAATTAGAAGTGATGTACAGCAAACGCAGTTTGCAATGACTAAATCAATTTGGCCCGAGTGATTCGAACAGCCGTAAATGAAACAGTGGTGTATTGAGGACATTGAAAGAAACGGTATAACAAAATCCCAACTGCTTCCCCTCACTTACCTCTCTATCCCATAAACATGGAATTCTCACAGCTGCCTCTCATATCCGTGATAATGTTTCCGGTACCAAGTGGAAAATCTCCTTCATTAATTATCTCCACCTCATTCAGCTGCTACTATCACCGAATGTCATCATCTACATCCTGACAGTCCTATATATATGCAAACCATACGGGAAGAAATTGACCCAAATTCGGGTCAAAATGCAATTACAAGTGATGTACAGCAAACGCAGTTTGCAATGATTAAATCAATTTGGCCCGAGTAATTCGAACAGCCGTAAATGAAACAGTGGTGCAATACGGATACGCGGATTCAGAATACAAGTGATATACAGCAAACGCAGTTTGCAATGATTAAATCAATTTGGCCCGAGTGAATCGAACAGCCGTAAATGAAACAGTGGTGTATCAAGGACATTGAAAGAAACGGTATAACAAAATCCCAACTGCTTCCCCTCACTTACCTCTCTATCCCATAAACATGGAATTCTCACAGCTGCCTCTCATATCCGTGATAATGTTTCCGGTACCAAGTGGAAAATCTCCTTCATTAATTATCTCCACCTCATTCAGCTGCTACTATCACCGAATGTCATCATCTACATCCTGACAGTCCTATATATATGCAAACCATACGGGAAGAAATTGACCCAAATTCGGGTCAAAATGCAATTACAAGTGATGTACAGCAAACGCAGTTTGCAATGATTAAATCAATTTGGCCCGAGTAATTCGAACAGCCGTAAATGAAACAGTGGTGCAATACGGATACGCGGATTCAGAATACAAGTGATATACAGCAAACGCAGTTTGCAATGATTAAATCAATTTGGGCCGAGTGAATCGAACAGCCGTAAATGAAACAGTGGTGTATCAAGGACATTGAAAGAAACGGTATAACAAAATCCCAACTGCTTCCCCTCACTTACCTCTCTATCCCATAAACATGGAATTCTCACAGCTGCCTCTCATATCCGTGATAATGTTTCCGGTACCAAGTGGAAAATCTCCTTCATTAATTATCTCCACCTCATTCAGCTGCTACTATCACCGAATGTCATCATCTACATCCTGACAGTCCTATATATATGCAAACCATACGGGAAGAAATTGACCCAAATTCGGGTCAAAATGCAATTACAAGTGATGTACAGCAAACGCAGTTTGCAATGATTAAATCAATTTGGCCCGAGTAATTCGAACAGCCGTAAATGAAACAGTGGTGCAATACGGATACGCGGATTCAGAATACAAGTGATATACAGCAAACGCAGTTTGCAATGATTAAATCAATTTGGCCCGAGTGAATCGAACAGTCGTAAATGAAACAGTGGTGCAATACGGATACGCGGATACAGAATACAAGTGATATACAGCAAACGCAGTTTGCAATGATTAAATCAATTTGGCCCGAGTAATTCGAACAGCCGTAAATGAAACAGTGGTGCAATACGGATACGCGGATTCAGAATACAAGTGATATACAGCAAACGCAGTTTGCAATGATTAAATCAATTTGGCCCGAGTGAATCGAACAGTCGTAAATGAAACAGTGGTGCAATACGGATACGCGGATACAGAATACAAGTGATATACAGCAAACGCAGTTTGCAATGATTAAATCAATTTGGCCCGAGTAATTCGAACAGCCGTAAATGAAACAGCGGTGCAAACGGACAAGGAAATACACCGTACAAGTGATGTACAGCAAACGCAGTTTGCAATGACTAAATCAATTTGGCCCGAGTGAATCGAACAGCCGTAAATGAAACAGTGGTGCAATACGGACACGCAGATACAGAATACAAGTGATATACAGCAAACGCAGTTTGCAATGATTAAATCAATTTGGCCCGAGTGAATTGAACAGCCGTAAATGAAACAGTGGTGTATCAAGGACATTGAAAGAAACGGTATAACAAAATCCCAACTGCTTCCCCTCACTTACCTCTCTATCCCATAAACATGGAATTCTCACAGCTGCCTCTCATATCCGTGATAATATTTCCTGTACCAAGTGGAAAATCTCCTTCATTAATTATCTCCACCTCATTCAGCTGCTACTATCACCGAATGTCATCATCTACATCCTGACAGTCCTATATATATACAAACCATACGGGAAGAAATTGACCCAAATTTGGGTCAAAATGCAATTAGAAGTGATGTACAGCAAACGCAGTTTGCAATGACTAAATCAATTTGGCCCGAGTGATTCGAACAGCCGTAAATGAAACAGTGGTGTATTGAGGACATTGAAAGAAACGGTATAACAAAATCCCAACTGCTTCCCCTCACTTACCTCTCTATCCCATAAACATGGAATTCTCACAGCTGCCTCTCATATCCGTGATAATGTTTCCGGTACCAAGTGGAAAATCTCCTTCATTAATTATCTCCACCTCATTCAGCTGCTACTATCACCGAATGTCATCATCTACATCCTGACAGTCCTATATATATGCAAACCATACGGGAAGAAATTGACCCAAATTCGGGTCAAAATGCAATTACAAGTGATGTACAGCAAACGCAGTTTGCAATGATTAAATCAATTTGGCACGAGTGATTCAAACAGTCGTAAATGAAACAGCGGTGCATTACGGACAATTACGGAAACCGAGAAATGAAGTAAACAGAACATTTGACCCGAATTTGGGTCAAAATGCAATTACAAATGATATACAGCAAATGCAGTTTGCAATGATTAAATCAATTTGGCCCGAGTGATTCGAACAGTCGTAAATGAAACAGTGGTGCAATACGGACACGCGGATAAAGAATACAAGTGATATACAGCAAACGCAGTTTGCAATGATTAAATCAATTTGGCCCGAGTAATTCGAACAGCCGTAAATGAAACAGTGGTGCAAACGGACAAGGAAATACACCGTACAAGTGATGTACAGCAAACGCAGTTTGCAATGACTAAATCAATTTGGCCCGAGTGAATCGAACAGCCGTAAATGAAACAGTGGTGCAATACGGACACGCAGATACAGAATACAAGTGATATACAGCAAACGCAGTTTGCAATGATTAAATCAATTTGGCCCGAGTGAAATGAACAGCCGTAAATGAAACAGTGGTGTATCAAGGACATTGAAAGAAACGGTATAACAAAATCCCAACTGCTTCCCCTCACTTACCTCTCTATCCCATAAACATGGAATTCTCACAGCTGCCTCTCATATCCGTGATAATATTTCCTGTACCAAGTGGAAAATCTCCTTCATTAATTATCTCCACCTCATTCAGCTGCTACTATCACCGAATGTCATCATCTACATCCTGACAGTCCTATATATATACAAACCATACGGGAAGAAATTGACCCAAATTTGGGTCAAAATGCAATTAGAAGTGATGTACAGCAAACGCAGTTTGCAATGACTAAATCAATTTGGCCCGAGTGATTCGAACAGCCGTAAATGAAACAGTGGTGTATTGAGGACATTGAAAGAAACGGTATAACAAAATCCCAACTGCTTCCCCTCACTTACCTCTCTATCCCATAAACATGGAATTCTCACAGCTGCCTCTCATATCCGTGATAATGTTTCCGGTACCAAGTGGAAAATCTCCTTCATTAATTATCTCCACCTCATTCAGCTGCTACTATCACCGAATGTCATCATCTACATCCTGACAGTCCTATATATATACAAACCATACGGGAAGAAATTGACCCAAATTTGGGTCAAAATGCAATTAGAAGTGATGTACAGCAAACGCAGTTTGCAATGATTAAATCAATTTGGCACGAGTGATTCAAACAGTCGTAAATGAAACAGCGGTGCATTACGGACAATTACGGAAACCGAGAAATGAAGTAAACAGAACATTTGACCCGAATTTGGGTCAAAATGCAATTACAAATGATATACAGCAAATGCAGTTTGCAATGATTAAATCAATTTGGCCCGAGTGATTCGAACAGTCGTAAATGAAACAGTGGTGCAATACGGACACGCGGATAAAGAATACAAGTGATATACAGCAAACGCAGTTTGCAATGATTAAATCAATTTGGCCCGAGTAATTCGAACAGCCGTAAATGAAACAGTGGTGCAAACGGACAAGGAAATACACCGTACAAGTGATGTACAGCAAACGCAGTTTGCAATGACTAAATCAATTTGGCCCGAGTGAATCGAACAGCCGTAAATGAAACAGTGGTGCAATACGGACACGCAGATACAGAATACAAGTGATATACAGCAAACGCAGTTTGCAATGATTAAATCAATTTGGCCCGAGTGAATTGAACAGCCGTAAATGAAACAGTGGTGTATCAAGGACATTGAAAGAAACGGTATAACAAAATCCCAACTGCTTCCCCTCACTTACCTCTCTATCCCATAAACATGGAATTCTCACAGCTGCCTCTCATATCCGTGATAATATTTCCTGTACCAAGTGGAAAATCTCCTTCATTAATTATCTCCACCTCATTCAGCTGCTACTATCACCGAATGTCATCATCTACATCCTGACAGTCCTATATATATACAAACCATACGGGAAGAAATTGACCCAAATTTGGGTCAAAATGCAATTAGAAGTGATGTACAGCAAACGCAGTTTGCAATGACTAAATCAATTTGGCCCGAGTGATTCGAACAGCCGTAAATGAAACAGTGGTGTATTGAGGACATTGAAAGAAACGGTATAACAAAATCCCAACTGCTTCCCCTCACTTACCTCTCTATCCCATAAACATGGAATTCTCACAGCTGCCTCTCATATCCGTGATAATGTTTCCGGTACCAAGTGGAAAATCTCCTTCATTAATTATCTCCACCTCATTCAGCTGCTACTATCACCGAATGTCATCATCTACATCCTGACAGTCCTATATATATGCAAACCATACGGGAAGAAATTGACCCAAATTCGGGTCAAAATGCAATTACAAGTGATGTACAGCAAACGCAGTTTGCAATGATTAAATCAATTTGGCCCGAGTAATTCGAACAGCCGTAAATGAAACAGTGGTGCAATACGGATACGCGGATTCAGAATACAAGTGATATACAGCAAACGCAGTTTGCAATGATTAAATCAATTTGGCCCGAGTGAATCGAACAGCCGTAAATGAAACAGTGGTGTATCAAGGACATTGAAAGAAACGGTATAACAAAATCCCAACTGCTTCCCCTCACTTACCTCTCTATCCCATAAACATGGAATTCTCACAGCTGCCTCTCATATCCGTGATAATGTTTCCGGTACCAAGTGGAAAATCTCCTTCATTAATTATCTCCACCTCATTCAGCTGCTACTATCACCGAATGTCATCATCTACATCCTGACAGTCCTATATATATGCAAACCATACGGGAAGAAATTGACCCAAATTCGGGTCAAAATGCAATTACAAGTGATGTACAGCAAACGCAGTTTGCAATGATTAAATCAATTTGGCCCGAGTAATTCGAACAGCCGTAAATGAAACAGTGGTGCAATACGGATACGCGGATTCAGAATACAAGTGATATACAGCAAACGCAGTTTGCAATGATTAAATCAATTTGGGCCGAGTGAATCGAACAGCCGTAAATGAAACAGTGGTGTATCAAGGACATTGAAAGAAACGGTATAACAAAATCCCAACTGCTTCCCCTCACTTACCTCTCTATCCCATAAACATGGAATTCTCACAGCTGCCTCTCATATCCGTGATAATGTTTCCGGTACCAAGTGGAAAATCTCCTTCATTAATTATCTCCACCTCATTCAGCTGCTACTATCACCGAATGTCATCATCTACATCCTGACAGTCCTATATATATGCAAACCATACGGGAAGAAATTGACCCAAATTCGGGTCAAAATGCAATTACAAGTGATGTACAGCAAACGCAGTTTGCAATGATTAAATCAATTTGGCCCGAGTAATTCGAACAGCCGTAAATGAAACAGTGGTGCAATACGGATACGCGGATTCAGAATACAAGTGATATACAGCAAACGCAGTTTGCAATGATTAAATCAATTTGGCCCGAGTGAATCGAACAGTCGTAAATGAAACAGTGGTGCAATACGGATACGCGGATACAGAATACAAGTGATATACAGCAAACGCAGTTTGCAATGATTAAATCAATTTGGCCCGAGTAATTCGAACAGCCGTAAATGAAACAGTGGTGCAATACGGATACGCGGATTCAGAATACAAGTGATATACAGCAAACGCAGTTTGCAATGATTAAATCAATTTGGCCCGAGTGAATCGAACAGTCGTAAATGAAACAGTGGTGCAATACGGATACGCGGATACAGAATACAAGTGATATACAGCAAACGCAGTTTGCAATGATTAAATCAATTTGGCCCGAGTAATTCGAACAGCCGTAAATGAAACAGCGGTGCAAACGGACAAGGAAATACACCGTACAAGTGATGTACAGCAAACGCAGTTTGCAATGACTAAATCAATTTGGCCCGAGTGAATCGAACAGCCGTAAATGAAACAGTGGTGCAATACGGACACGCAGATACAGAATACAAGTGATATACAGCAAACGCAGTTTGCAATGATTAAATCAATTTGGCCCGAGTGAATTGAACAGCCGTAAATGAAACAGTGGTGTATCAAGGACATTGAAAGAAACGGTATAACAAAATCCCAACTGCTTCCCCTCACTTACCTCTCTATCCCATAAACATGGAATTCTCACAGCTGCCTCTCATATCCGTGATAATATTTCCTGTACCAAGTGGAAAATCTCCTTCATTAATTATCTCCACCTCATTCAGCTGCTACTATCACCGAATGTCATCATCTACATCCTGACAGTCCTATATATATACAAACCATACGGGAAGAAATTGACCCAAATTTGGGTCAAAATGCAATTAGAAGTGATGTACAGCAAACGCAGTTTGCAATGACTAAATCAATTTGGCCCGAGTGATTCGAACAGCCGTAAATGAAACAGTGGTGTATTGAGGACATTGAAAGAAACGGTATAACAAAATCCCAACTGCTTCCCCTCACTTACCTCTCTATCCCATAAACATGGAATTCTCACAGCTGCCTCTCATATCCGTGATAATGTTTCCGGTACCAAGTGGAAAATCTCCTTCATTAATTATCTCCACCTCATTCAGCTGCTACTATCACCGAATGTCATCATCTACATCCTGACAGTCCTATATATATGCAAACCATACGGGAAGAAATTGACCCAAATTCGGGTCAAAATGCAATTACAAGTGATGTACAGCAAACGCAGTTTGCAATGATTAAATCAATTTGGCACGAGTGATTCAAACAGTCGTAAATGAAACAGCGGTGCATTACGGACAATTACGGAAACCGAGAAATGAAGTAAACAGAACATTTGACCCGAATTTGGGTCAAAATGCAATTACAAATGATATACAGCAAATGCAGTTTGCAATGATTAAATCAATTTGGCCCGAGTGATTCGAACAGTCGTAAATGAAACAGTGGTGCAATACGGACACGCGGATAAAGAATACAAGTGATATACAGCAAACGCAGTTTGCAATGATTAAATCAATTTGGCCCGAGTAATTCGAACAGCCGTAAATGAAACAGTGGTGCAAACGGACAAGGAAATACACCGTACAAGTGATGTACAGCAAACGCAGTTTGCAATGACTAAATCAATTTGGCCCGAGTGAATCGAACAGCCGTAAATGAAACAGTGGTGCAATACGGACACGCAGATACAGAATACAAGTGATATACAGCAAACGCAGTTTGCAATGATTAAATCAATTTGGCCCGAGTGAATTGAACAGCCGTAAATGAAACAGTGGTGTATCAAGGACATTGAAAGAAACGGTATAACAAAATCCCAACTGCTTCCCCTCACTTACCTCTCTATCCCATAAACATGGAATTCTCACAGCTGCCTCTCATATCCGTGATAATATTTCCTGTACCAAGTGGAAAATCTCCTTCATTAATTATCTCCACCTCATTCAGCTGCTACTATCACCGAATGTCATCATCTACATCCTGACAGTCCTATATATATACAAACCATACGGGAAGAAATTGACCCAAATTTGGGTCAAAATGCAATTAGAAGTGATGTACAGCAAACGCAGTTTGCAATGACTAAATCAATTTGGCCCGAGTGATTCGAACAGCCGTAAATGAAACAGTGGTGTATTGAGGACATTGAAAGAAACGGTATAACAAAATCCCAACTGCTTCCCCTCACTTACCTCTCTATCCCATAAACATGGAATTCTCACAGCTGCCTCTCATATCCGTGATAATGTTTCCGGTACCAAGTGGAAAATCTCCTTCATTAATTATCTCCACCTCATTCAGCTGCTACTATCACCGAATGTCATCATCTACATCCTGACAGTCCTATATATATACAAACCATACGGGAAGAAATTGACCCAAATTTGGGTCAAAATGCAATTAGAAGTGATGTACAGCAAACGCAGTTTGCAATGATTAAATCAATTTGGCACGAGTGATTCAAACAGTCGTAAATGAAACAGCGGTGCATTACGGACAATTACGGAAACCGAGAAATGAAGTAAACAGAACATTTGACCCGAATTTGGGTCAAAATGCAATTACAAATGATATACAGCAAATGCAGTTTGCAATGATTAAATCAATTTGGCCCGAGTGATTCGAACAGTCGTAAATGAAACAGTGGTGCAATACGGACACGCGGATAAAGAATACAAGTGATATACAGCAAACGCAGTTTGCAATGATTAAATCAATTTGGCCCGAGTAATTCGAACAGCCGTAAATGAAACAGTGGTGCAAACGGACAAGGAAATACACCGTACAAGTGATGTACAGCAAACGCAGTTTGCAATGACTAAATCAATTTGGCCCGAGTGAATCGAACAGCCGTAAATGAAACAGTGGTGCAATACGGACACGCAGATACAGAATACAAGTGATATACAGCAAACGCAGTTTGCAATGATTAAATCAATTTGGCCCGAGTGAATTGAACAGCCGTAAATGAAACAGTGGTGTATCAAGGACATTGAAAGAAACGGTATAACAAAATCCCAACTGCTTCCCCTCACTTACCTCTCTATCCCATAAACATGGAATTCTCACAGCTGCCTCTCATATCCGTGATAATATTTCCTGTACCAAGTGGAAAATCTCCTTCATTAATTATCTCCACCTCATTCAGCTGCTACTATCACCGAATGTCATCATCTACATCCTGACAGTCCTATATATATACAAACCATACGGGAAGAAATTGACCCAAATTTGGGTCAAAATGCAATTAGAAGTGATGTACAGCAAACGCAGTTTGCAATGACTAAATCAATTTGGCCCGAGTGATTCGAACAGCCGTAAATGAAACAGTGGTGTATTGAGGACATTGAAAGAAACGGTATAACAAAATCCCAACTGCTTCCCCTCACTTACCTCTCTATCCCATAAACATGGAATTCTCACAGCTGCCTCTCATATCCGTGATAATGTTTCCGGTACCAAGTGGAAAATCTCCTTCATTAATTATCTCCACCTCATTCAGCTGCTACTATCACCGAATGTCATCATCTACATCCTGACAGTCCTATATATATGCAAACCATACGGGAAGAAATTGACCCAAATTTGGGTCAAAATGCAATTAGAAGTGATGTACAGCAAACGCAGTTTGCAATGATTAAATCAATTTGGCACGAGTGATTCAAACAGTCGTAAATGAAACAGCGGTGCATTACGGACAATTACGGAAACCGAGAAATGAAGTAAACAGAACATTTGACCCGAATTTGGGTCAAAATGCAATTACAAATGATATACAGCAAATGCAGTTTGCAATGATTAAATCAATTTGGCCCGAGTGATTCGAACAGTCGTAAATGAAACAGTGGTGCAATACGGACACGCGGATAAAGAATACAAGTGATATACAGCAAACGCAGTTTGCAATGATTAAATCAATTTGGCCCGAGTAATTCGAACAGCCGTAAATGAAACAGTGGTGCAAACGGACAAGGAAATACACCGTACAAGTGATGTACAGCAAACGCAGTTTGCAATGACTAAATCAATTTGGCCCGAGTGAATCGAACAGCCGTAAATGAAACAGTGGTGCAATACGGACACGCAGATACAGAATACAAGTGATATACAGCAAACGCAGTTTGCAATGATTAAATCAATTTGGCCCGAGTGAATTGAACAGCCGTAAATGAAACAGTGGTGTATCAAGGACATTGAAAGAAACGGTATAACAAAATCCCAACTGCTTCCCCTCACTTACCTCTCTATCCCATAAACATGGAATTCTCACAGCTGCCTCTCATATCCGTGATAATATTTCCTGTACCAAGTGGAAAATCTCCTTCATTAATTATCTCCACCTCATTCAGCTGCTACTATCACCGAATGTCATCATCTACATCCTGACAGTCCTATATATATACAAACCATACGGGAAGAAATTGACCCAAATTTGGGTCAAAATGCAATTAGAAGTGATGTACAGCAAACGCAGTTTGCAATGACTAAATCAATTTGGCCCGAGTGATTCGAACAGCCGTAAATGAAACAGTGGTGTATTGAGGACATTGAAAGAAACGGTATAACAAAATCCCAACTGCTTCCCCTCACTTACCTCTCTATCCCATAAACATGGAATTCTCACAGCTGCCTCTCATATCCGTGATAATGTTTCCGGTACCAAGTGGAAAATCTCCTTCATTAATTATCTCCACCTCATTCAGCTGCTACTATCACCGAATGTCATCATCTACATCCTGACAGTCCTATATATATGCAAACCATACGGGAAGAAATTGACCCAAATTCGGGTCAAAATGCAATTACAAGTGATGTACAGCAAACGCAGTTTGCAATGATTAAATCAATTTGGCCCGAGTAATTCGAACAGCCGTAAATGAAACAGTGGTGCAATACGGATACGCGGATTCAGAATACAAGTGATATACAGCAAACGCAGTTTGCAATGATTAAATCAATTTGGCCCGAGTGAATCGAACAGCCGTAAATGAAACAGTGGTGTATCAAGGACATTGAAAGAAACGGTATAACAAAATCCCAACTGCTTCCCCTCACTTACCTCTCTATCCCATAAACATGGAATTCTCACAGCTGCCTCTCATATCCGTGATAATGTTTCCGGTACCAAGTGGAAAATCTCCTTCATTAATTATCTCCACCTCATTCAGCTGCTACTATCACCGAATGTCATCATCTACATCCTGACAGTCCTATATATATGCAAACCATACGGGAAGAAATTGACCCAAATTCGGGTCAAAATGCAATTACAAGTGATGTACAGCAAACGCAGTTTGCAATGATTAAATCAATTTGGCCCGAGTAATTCGAACAGCCGTAAATGAAACAGTGGTGCAATACGGATACGCGGATTCAGAATACAAGTGATATACAGCAAACGCAGTTTGCAATGATTAAATCAATTTGGGCCGAGTGAATCGAACAGCCGTAAATGAAACAGTGGTGTATCAAGGACATTGAAAGAAACGGTATAACAAAATCCCAACTGCTTCCCCTCACTTACCTCTCTATCCCATAAACATGGAATTCTCACAGCTGCCTCTCATATCCGTGATAATGTTTCCGGTACCAAGTGGAAAATCTCCTTCATTAATTATCTCCACCTCATTCAGCTGCTACTATCACCGAATGTCATCATCTACATCCTGACAGTCCTATATATATGCAAACCATACGGGAAGAAATTGACCCAAATTCGGGTCAAAATGCAATTACAAGTGATGTACAGCAAACGCAGTTTGCAATGATTAAATCAATTTGGCCCGAGTAATTCGAACAGCCGTAAATGAAACAGTGGTGCAATACGGATACGCGGATTCAGAATACAAGTGATATACAGCAAACGCAGTTTGCAATGATTAAATCAATTTGGCCCGAGTGAATCGAACAGTCGTAAATGAAACAGTGGTGCAATACGGATACGCGGATACAGAATACAAGTGATATACAGCAAACGCAGTTTGCAATGATTAAATCAATTTGGCCCGAGTAATTCGAACAGCCGTAAATGAAACAGTGGTGCAATACGGATACGCGGATTCAGAATACAAGTGATATACAGCAAACGCAGTTTGCAATGATTAAATCAATTTGGCCCGAGTGAATCGAACAGTCGTAAATGAAACAGTGGTGCAATACGGATACGCGGATACAGAATACAAGTGATATACAGCAAACGCAGTTTGCAATGATTAAATCAATTTGGCCCGAGTAATTCGAACAGCCGTAAATGAAACAGCGGTGCAAACGGACAAGGAAATACACCGTACAAGTGATGTACAGCAAACGCAGTTTGCAATGACTAAATCAATTTGGCCCGAGTGAATCGAACAGCCGTAAATGAAACAGTGGTGCAATACGGACACGCAGATACAGAATACAAGTGATATACAGCAAACGCAGTTTGCAATGATTAAATCAATTTGGCCCGAGTGAATTGAACAGCCGTAAATGAAACAGTGGTGTATCAAGGACATTGAAAGAAACGGTATAACAAAATCCCAACTGCTTCCCCTCACTTACCTCTCTATCCCATAAACATGGAATTCTCACAGCTGCCTCTCATATCCGTGATAATATTTCCTGTACCAAGTGGAAAATCTCCTTCATTAATTATCTCCACCTCATTCAGCTGCTACTATCACCGAATGTCATCATCTACATCCTGACAGTCCTATATATATACAAACCATACGGGAAGAAATTGACCCAAATTTGGGTCAAAATGCAATTAGAAGTGATGTACAGCAAACGCAGTTTGCAATGACTAAATCAATTTGGCCCGAGTGATTCGAACAGCCGTAAATGAAACAGTGGTGTATTGAGGACATTGAAAGAAACGGTATAACAAAATCCCAACTGCTTCCCCTCACTTACCTCTCTATCCCATAAACATGGAATTCTCACAGCTGCCTCTCATATCCGTGATAATGTTTCCGGTACCAAGTGGAAAATCTCCTTCATTAATTATCTCCACCTCATTCAGCTGCTACTATCACCGAATGTCATCATCTACATCCTGACAGTCCTATATATATGCAAACCATACGGGAAGAAATTGACCCAAATTCGGGTCAAAATGCAATTACAAGTGATGTACAGCAAACGCAGTTTGCAATGATTAAATCAATTTGGCACGAGTGATTCAAACAGTCGTAAATGAAACAGCGGTGCATTACGGACAATTACGGAAACCGAGAAATGAAGTAAACAGAACATTTGACCCGAATTTGGGTCAAAATGCAATTACAAATGATATACAGCAAATGCAGTTTGCAATGATTAAATCAATTTGGCCCGAGTGATTCGAACAGTCGTAAATGAAACAGTGGTGCAATACGGACACGCGGATAAAGAATACAAGTGATATACAGCAAACGCAGTTTGCAATGATTAAATCAATTTGGCCCGAGTAATTCGAACAGCCGTAAATGAAACAGTGGTGCAAACGGACAAGGAAATACACCGTACAAGTGATGTACAGCAAACGCAGTTTGCAATGACTAAATCAATTTGGCCCGAGTGAATCGAACAGCCGTAAATGAAACAGTGGTGCAATACGGACACGCAGATACAGAATACAAGTGATATACAGCAAACGCAGTTTGCAATGATTAAATCAATTTGGCCCGAGTGAATTGAACAGCCGTAAATGAAACAGTGGTGTATCAAGGACATTGAAAGAAACGGTATAACAAAATCCCAACTGCTTCCCCTCACTTACCTCTCTATCCCATAAACATGGAATTCTCACAGCTGCCTCTCATATCCGTGATAATATTTCCTGTACCAAGTGGAAAATCTCCTTCATTAATTATCTCCACCTCATTCAGCTGCTACTATCACCGAATGTCATCATCTACATCCTGACAGTCCTATATATATACAAACCATACGGGAAGAAATTGACCCAAATTTGGGTCAAAATGCAATTAGAAGTGATGTACAGCAAACGCAGTTTGCAATGACTAAATCAATTTGGCCCGAGTGATTCGAACAGCCGTAAATGAAACAGTGGTGTATTGAGGACATTGAAAGAAACGGTATAACAAAATCCCAACTGCTTCCCCTCACTTACCTCTCTATCCCATAAACATGGAATTCTCACAGCTGCCTCTCATATCCGTGATAATGTTTCCGGTACCAAGTGGAAAATCTCCTTCATTAATTATCTCCACCTCATTCAGCTGCTACTATCACCGAATGTCATCATCTACATCCTGACAGTCCTATATATATGCAAACCATACGGGAAGAAATTGACCCAAATTCGGGTCAAAATGCAATTACAAGTGATGTACAGCAAACGCAGTTTGCAATGATTAAATCAATTTGGCCCGAGTAATTCGAACAGCCGTAAATGAAACAGTGGTGCAATACGGATACGCGGATTCAGAATACAAGTGATATACAGCAAACGCAGTTTGCAATGATTAAATCAATTTGGCCCGAGTGAATCGAACAGCCGTAAATGAAACAGTGGTGTATCAAGGACATTGAAAGAAACGGTATAACAAAATCCCAACTGCTTCCCCTCACTTACCTCTCTATCCCATAAACATGGAATTCTCACAGCTGCCTCTCATATCCGTGATAATGTTTCCGGTACCAAGTGGAAAATCTCCTTCATTAATTATCTCCACCTCATTCAGCTGCTACTATCACCGAATGTCATCATCTACATCCTGACAGTCCTATATATATGCAAACCATACGGGAAGAAATTGACCCAAATTCGGGTCAAAATGCAATTACAAGTGATGTACAGCAAACGCAGTTTGCAATGATTAAATCAATTTGGCCCGAGTAATTCGAACAGCCGTAAATGAAACAGTGGTGCAATACGGATACGCGGATTCAGAATACAAGTGATATACAGCAAACGCAGTTTGCAATGATTAAATCAATTTGGGCCGAGTGAATCGAACAGCCGTAAATGAAACAGTGGTGTATCAAGGACATTGAAAGAAACGGTATAACAAAATCCCAACTGCTTCCCCTCACTTACCTCTCTATCCCATAAACATGGAATTCTCACAGCTGCCTCTCATATCCGTGATAATGTTTCCGGTACCAAGTGGAAAATCTCCTTCATTAATTATCTCCACCTCATTCAGCTGCTACTATCACCGAATGTCATCATCTACATCCTGACAGTCCTATATATATGCAAACCATACGGGAAGAAATTGACCCAAATTCGGGTCAAAATGCAATTACAAGTGATGTACAGCAAACGCAGTTTGCAATGATTAAATCAATTTGGCCCGAGTAATTCGAACAGCCGTAAATGAAACAGTGGTGCAATACGGATACGCGGATTCAGAATACAAGTGATATACAGCAAACGCAGTTTGCAATGATTAAATCAATTTGGCCCGAGTGAATCGAACAGTCGTAAATGAAACAGTGGTGCAATACGGATACGCGGATACAGAATACAAGTGATATACAGCAAACGCAGTTTGCAATGATTAAATCAATTTGGCCCGAGTAATTCGAACAGCCGTAAATGAAACAGTGGTGCAATACGGATACGCGGATTCAGAATACAAGTGATATACAGCAAACGCAGTTTGCAATGATTAAATCAATTTGGCCCGAGTGAATCGAACAGTCGTAAATGAAACAGTGGTGCAATACGGATACGCGGATACAGAATACAAGTGATATACAGCAAACGCAGTTTGCAATGATTAAATCAATTTGGCCCGAGTAATTCGAACAGCCGTAAATGAAACAGCGGTGCAAACGGACAAGGAAATACACCGTACAAGTGATGTACAGCAAACGCAGTTTGCAATGACTAAATCAATTTGGCCCGAGTGAATCGAACAGCCGTAAATGAAACAGTGGTGCAATACGGACACGCAGATACAGAATACAAGTGATATACAGCAAACGCAGTTTGCAATGATTAAATCAATTTGGCCCGAGTGAATTGAACAGCCGTAAATGAAACAGTGGTGTATCAAGGACATTGAAAGAAACGGTATAACAAAATCCCAACTGCTTCCCCTCACTTACCTCTCTATCCCATAAACATGGAATTCTCACAGCTGCCTCTCATATCCGTGATAATATTTCCTGTACCAAGTGGAAAATCTCCTTCATTAATTATCTCCACCTCATTCAGCTGCTACTATCACCGAATGTCATCATCTACATCCTGACAGTCCTATATATATACAAACCATACGGGAAGAAATTGACCCAAATTTGGGTCAAAATGCAATTAGAAGTGATGTACAGCAAACGCAGTTTGCAATGACTAAATCAATTTGGCCCGAGTGATTCGAACAGCCGTAAATGAAACAGTGGTGTATTGAGGACATTGAAAGAAACGGTATAACAAAATCCCAACTGCTTCCCCTCACTTACCTCTCTATCCCATAAACATGGAATTCTCACAGCTGCCTCTCATATCCGTGATAATGTTTCCGGTACCAAGTGGAAAATCTCCTTCATTAATTATCTCCACCTCATTCAGCTGCTACTATCACCGAATGTCATCATCTACATCCTGACAGTCCTATATATATGCAAACCATACGGGAAGAAATTGACCCAAATTCGGGTCAAAATGCAATTACAAGTGATGTACAGCAAACGCAGTTTGCAATGATTAAATCAATTTGGCCCGAGTAATTCGAACAGCCGTAAATGAAACAGTGGTGCAATACGGATACGCGGATTCAGAATACAAGTGATATACAGCAAACGCAGTTTGCAATGATTAAATCAATTTGGCCCGAGTGAATCGAACAGCCGTAAATGAAACAGTGGTGTATCAAGGACATTGAAAGAAACGGTATAACAAAATCCCAACTGCTTCCCCTCACTTACCTCTCTATCCCATAAACATGGAATTCTCACAGCTGCCTCTCATATCCGTGATAATGTTTCCGGTACCAAGTGGAAAATCTCCTTCATTAATTATCTCCACCTCATTCAGCTGCTACTATCACCGAATGTCATCATCTACATCCTGACAGTCCTATATATATGCAAACCATACGGGAAGAAATTGACCCAAATTCGGGTCAAAATGCAATTACAAGTGATGTACAGCAAACGCAGTTTGCAATGATTAAATCAATTTGGCCCGAGTAATTCGAACAGCCGTAAATGAAACAGTGGTGCAATACGGATACGCGGATTCAGAATACAAGTGATATACAGCAAACGCAGTTTGCAATGATTAAATCAATTTGGGCCGAGTGAATCGAACAGCCGTAAATGAAACAGTGGTGTATCAAGGACATTGAAAGAAACGGTATAACAAAATCCCAACTGCTTCCCCTCACTTACCTCTCTATCCCATAAACATGGAATTCTCACAGCTGCCTCTCATATCCGTGATAATATTTCCTGTACCAAGTGGAAAATCTCCTTCATTAATTATCTCCACCTCATTCAGCTGCTACTATCACCGAATGTCATCATCTACATCCTGACAGTCCTATATATATACAAACCATACGGGAAGAAATTGACCCAAATTTGGGTCAAAATGCAATTAGAAGTGATGTACAGCAAACGCAGTTTGCAATGACTAAATCAATTTGGCCCGAGTGATTCGAACAGCCGTAAATGAAACAGTGGTGTATTGAGGACATTGAAAGAAACGGTATAACAAAATCCCAACTGCTTCCCCTCACTTACCTCTCTATCCCATAAACATGGAATTCTCACAGCTGCCTCTCATATCCGTGATAATGTTTCCGGTACCAAGTGGAAAATCTCCTTCATTAATTATCTCCACCTCATTCAGCTGCTACTATCACCGAATGTCATCATCTACATCCTGACAGTCCTATATATATGCAAACCATACGGGAAGAAATTGACCCAAATTCGGGTCAAAATGCAATTACAAGTGATGTACAGCAAACGCAGTTTGCAATGATTAAATCAATTTGGCCCGAGTAATTCGAACAGCCGTAAATGAAACAGTGGTGCAATACGGATACGCGGATTCAGAATACAAGTGATATACAGCAAACGCAGTTTGCAATGATTAAATCAATTTGGCCCGAGTGAATCGAACAGCCGTAAATGAAACAGTGGTGTATCAAGGACATTGAAAGAAACGGTATAACAAAATCCCAACTGCTTCCCCTCACTTACCTCTCTATCCCATAAACATGGAATTCTCACAGCTGCCTCTCATATCCGTGATAATGTTTCCGGTACCAAGTGGAAAATCTCCTTCATTAATTATCTCCACCTCATTCAGCTGCTACTATCACCGAATGTCATCATCTACATCCTGACAGTCCTATATATATGCAAACCATACGGGAAGAAATTGACCCAAATTCGGGTCAAAATGCAATTACAAGTGATGTACAGCAAACGCAGTTTGCAATGATTAAATCAATTTGGCCCGAGTAATTCGAACAGCCGTAAATGAAACAGTGGTGCAATACGGATACGCGGATTCAGAATACAAGTGATATACAGCAAACGCAGTTTGCAATGATTAAATCAATTTGGCCCGAGTGAATCGAACAGCCGTAAATGAAACAGTGGTGTATCAAGGACATTGAAAGAAACGGTATAACAAAATCCCAACTGCTTCCCCTCACTTACCTCTCTATCCCATAAACATGGAATTCTCACAGCTGCCTCTCATATCCGTGATAATGTTTCCGGTACCAAGTGGAAAATCTCCTTCATTAATTATCTCCACCTCATTCAGCTGCTACTATCACCGAATGTCATCATCTACATCCTGACAGTCCTATATATATGCAAACCATACGGGAAGAAATTGACCCAAATTCGGGTCAAAATGCAATTACAAGTGATGTACAGCAAACGCAGTTTGCAATGATTAAATCAATTTGGCCCGAGTAATTCGAACAGCCGTAAATGAAACAGTGGTGCAATACGGATACGCGGATTCAGAATACAAGTGATATACAGCAAACGCAGTTTGCAATGATTAAATCAATTTGGCCCGAGTGAATCGAACAGTCGTAAATGAAACAGTGGTGCAATACGGATACGCGGATACAGAATACAAGTGATATACAGCAAACGCAGTTTGCAATGATTAAATCAATTTGGCCCGAGTAATTCGAACAGCCGTAAATGAAACAGTGGTGCAATACGGATACGCGGATTCAGAATACAAGTGATATACAGCAAACGCAGTTTGCAATGATTAAATCAATTTGGCCCGAGTGAATCGAACAGTCGTAAATGAAACAGTGGTGCAATACGGATACGCGGATACAGAATACAAGTGATATACAGCAAACGCAGTTTGCAATGATTAAATCAATTTGGCCCGAGTAATTCGAACAGCCGTAAATGAAACAGCGGTGCAAACGGACAAGGAAATACACCGTACAAGTGATGTACAGCAAACGCAGTTTGCAATGACTAAATCAATTTGGCCCGAGTGAATCGAACAGCCGTAAATGAAACAGTGGTGCAATACGGACACGCAGATACAGAATACAAGTGATATACAGCAAACGCAGTTTGCAATGATTAAATCAATTTGGCCCGAGTGAATTGAACAGCCGTAAATGAAACAGTGGTGTATCAAGGACATTGAAAGAAACGGTATAACAAAATCCCAACTGCTTCCCCTCACTTACCTCTCTATCCCATAAACATGGAATTCTCACAGCTGCCTCTCATATCCGTGATAATATTTCCTGTACCAAGTGGAAAATCTCCTTCATTAATTATCTCCACCTCATTCAGCTGCTACTATCACCGAATGTCATCATCTACATCCTGACAGTCCTATATATATACAAACCATACGGGAAGAAATTGACCCAAATTTGGGTCAAAATGCAATTAGAAGTGATGTACAGCAAACGCAGTTTGCAATGACTAAATCAATTTGGCCCGAGTGATTCGAACAGCCGTAAATGAAACAGTGGTGTATTGAGGACATTGAAAGAAACGGTATAACAAAATCCCAACTGCTTCCCCTCACTTACCTCTCTATCCCATAAACATGGAATTCTCACAGCTGCCTCTCATATCCGTGATAATGTTTCCGGTACCAAGTGGAAAATCTCCTTCATTAATTATCTCCACCTCATTCAGCTGCTACTATCACCGAATGTCATCATCTACATCCTGACAGTCCTATATATATGCAAACCATACGGGAAGAAATTGACCCAAATTCGGGTCAAAATGCAATTACAAGTGATGTACAGCAAACGCAGTTTGCAATGATTAAATCAATTTGGCCCGAGTAATTCGAACAGCCGTAAATGAAACAGTGGTGCAATACGGATACGCGGATTCAGAATACAAGTGATATACAGCAAACGCAGTTTGCAATGATTAAATCAATTTGGCCCGAGTGAATCGAACAGCCGTAAATGAAACAGTGGTGTATCAAGGACATTGAAAGAAACGGTATAACAAAATCCCAACTGCTTCCCCTCACTTACCTCTCTATCCCATAAACATGGAATTCTCACAGCTGCCTCTCATATCCGTGATAATGTTTCCGGTACCAAGTGGAAAATCTCCTTCATTAATTATCTCCACCTCATTCAGCTGCTACTATCACCGAATGTCATCATCTACATCCTGACAGTCCTATATATATGCAAACCATACGGGAAGAAATTGACCCAAATTCGGGTCAAAATGCAATTACAAGTGATGTACAGCAAACGCAGTTTGCAATGATTAAATCAATTTGGCCCGAGTAATTCGAACAGCCGTAAATGAAACAGTGGTGCAATACGGATACGCGGATTCAGAATACAAGTGATATACAGCAAACGCAGTTTGCAATGATTAAATCAATTTGGCCCGAGTGAATCGAACAGTCGTAAATGAAACAGTGGTGCAATACGGATACGCGGATTCAGAATACAAGTGATATACAGCAAACGCAGTTTGCAATGATTAAATCAATTTGGCCCGAGTGAATCGAACAGTCGTAAATGAAACAGTGGTGCAATACGGATACGCGGATACAGAATACAAGTGATATACAGCAAACGCAGTTTGCAATGATTAAATCAATTTGGCCCGAGTAATTCGAACAGCCGTAAATGAAACAGCGGTGCAAACGGACAAGGAAATACACCGTACAAGTGATGTACAGCAAACGCAGTTTGCAATGACTAAATCAATTTGGCCCGAGTGAATCGAACAGCCGTAAATGAAACAGTGGTGCAATACGGACACGCAGATACAGAATACAAGTGATATACAGCAAACGCAGTTTGCAATGATTAAATCAATTTGGCCCGAGTGAATCGAACAGCCGTAAATGAAACAGTGGTGTATCAAGGACATTGACAGAAACGGTATAACAAAATCCCAACTGCTTCCCCTCACTTACCTCTCTATCCCATAAACATGGAATTCTCACAGCTGCCTCTCATATCCGTGATAATGTTTCCGGTACCAAGTGGAAAATCTCCTTCATTAATTATCTCCACCTCATTCAGCTGCTACTATCACCGAATGTCATCATCTACATCCTGACAGTCCTATATATATGCAAACCATACGGGAAGAAATTGACCCAAATTCGGGTCAAAATGCAATTACAAGTGATGTACAGCAAACGCAGTTTGCAATGATTAAATCAATTTGGCCCGAGTAATTCGAACAGCCGTAAATGAAACAGTGGTGCAATACGGATACGCGGATTCAGAATACAAGTGATATACAGCAAACGCAGTTTGCAATGATTAAATCAATTTGGGCCGAGTGAATCGAACAGCCGTAAATGAAACAGTGGTGTATCAAGGACATTGAAAGAAACGGTATAACAAAATCCCAACTGCTTCCCCTCACTTACCTCTCTATCCCATAAACATGGAATTCTCACAGCTGCCTCTCATATCCGTGATAATGTTTCCGGTACCAAGTGGAAAATCTCCTTCATTAATTATCTCCACCTCATTCAGCTGCTACTATCACCGAATGTCATCATCTACATCCTGACAGTCCTATATATATACAAACCATACGGGAAGAAATTGACCCAAATTTGGGTCAAAATGCAATTAGAAGTGATGTACAGCAAACGCAGTTTGCAATGACTAAATCAATTTGGCCCGAGTGATTCGAACAGCCGTAAATGAAACAGTGGTGCAATACGGATACGCGGATTCAGAATACAAGTGATATACAGCAAACGCAGTTTGCAATGATTAAATCAATTTGGCCCGAGTGAATCGAACAGTCGTAAATGAAACAGTGGTGCAATACGGATACGCGGATACAGAATACAAGTGATATACAGCAAACGCAGTTTGCAATGATTAAATCAATTTGGCCCGAGTAATTCGAACAGCCGTAAATGAAACAGTGGTGCAATACGGATACGCGGATTCAGAATACAAGTGATATACAGCAAACGCAGTTTGCAATGATTAAATCAATTTGGCCCGAGTGAATCGAACAGTCGTAAATGAAACAGTGGTGCAATACGGATACGCGGATACAGAATACAAGTGATATACAGCAAACGCAGTTTGCAATGATTAAATCAATTTGGCCCGAGTAATTCGAACAGCCGTAAATGAAACAGCGGTGCAAACGGACAAGGAAATACACCGTACAAGTGATGTACAGCAAACGCAGTTTGCAATGACTAAATCAATTTGGCCCGAGTGAATCGAACAGCCGTAAATGAAACAGTGGTGCAATACGGACACGCAGATACAGAATACAAGTGATATACAGCAAACGCAGTTTGCAATGATTAAATCAATTTGGCCCGAGTGAATTGAACAGCCGTAAATGAAACAGTGGTGTATCAAGGACATTGAAAGAAACGGTATAACAAAATCCCAACTGCTTCCCCTCACTTACCTCTCTATCCCATAAACATGGAATTCTCACAGCTGCCTCTCATATCCGTGATAATATTTCCTGTACCAAGTGGAAAATCTCCTTCATTAATTATCTCCACCTCATTCAGCTGCTACTATCACCGAATGTCATCATCTACATCCTGACAGTCCTATATATATACAAACCATACGGGAAGAAATTGACCCAAATTTGGGTCAAAATGCAATTAGAAGTGATGTACAGCAAACGCAGTTTGCAATGACTAAATCAATTTGGCCCGAGTGATTCGAACAGCCGTAAATGAAACAGTGGTGTATTGAGGACATTGAAAGAAACGGTATAACAAAATCCCAACTGCTTCCCCTCACTTACCTCTCTATCCCATAAACATGGAATTCTCACAGCTGCCTCTCATATCCGTGATAATGTTTCCGGTACCAAGTGGAAAATCTCCTTCATTAATTATCTCCACCTCATTCAGCTGCTACTATCACCGAATGTCATCATCTACATCCTGACAGTCCTATTATATGCGAACTGGAATTTAGGGCTAAATGCCAGGAATTCCAGGGTTATCATGATAACCCTGAATGTCAGGAACCATCACTCAGTTCTGCTTGCCCTCTTCTAAACTCACCTTCCTTACCATCCCATCTACCAATTTTTGCAATGGACCAACCTGCTCCTGCCACTGTTTCCCACACTGGCGCGTCCACCACACAGGGCACCTGATGGTGCCTGACCGCCACAAGATCATGCTCAATCTCAGCAACGGCCAATCGGCTCATCACGCCTAAGCCATATCATTTCTAGATATGACCTCCCCAAATATTATTTCCCAATGGACCAACTTCCCACGGCCTCTATTTGGCACCAGAATCTGACCTGATCCCATCCACGGCCCCTGGCCCCAGACCTTTGCCTGGTGGTGCCCAAATCCTAGGATCCGTCTGCCAGACCTTCTTGGTGCATTGGAATACTACATTCAGATCGTCCCAGGCATCAACTTTTTATAATGGCCCAACCCAAACCCATGGCCAGTTCCCACAGCAGGTCCATGGGAAACTGGGGAGTGATCAGAACTGCACCACTACACAAATCACTCTGAATCCTCACATCCACCAACATTGGCTCCTCATCCTTGCTGGTGAACCTATACACATTATGTCCAGGAAGCTTTTTTTGCAAGTGACCAAATTCCCACGGTTCATATTTGGCCCAATATTGCCTGCACAAAACTCAGCCTGACTCTACCATCACTCCCCCCCCACCCCCTTGCACCTGAAGCCTGCTACCTATCTGTGGGATGTATGTGAAATACTGACAAATCCAACCGTTACTTTATATCCATACTGGGTAAATCACAAGTGATATACAGCAAACGCAGTTTGCAATGATTAAATCAATTTGGCCCGGGTGAATCGAACAGTCGTAAATGAAACAGTGGTGCAATACGGATACGCGGATACAGAATACAAGTGATATACAGCAAACGCAGTTTGCAATGATTAAATCAATTTGGCCCGAGTGATTCGAACAGTCGTAAATGAAACAGTGGTGCAATACGGATACGCGGATACAGAATACAAGTGATATACAGCAAACGCAGTTTGCAATGATTAAATCAATTTGGGCCGAGTGATTCGAACAGTCGTAAATGAAACAGTGGTGTATTGAGGACATTGAAAGAAACGGTATAACAAAATCCCAACTGCTTCCCCTCACTTACCTCTCTATCCCATAAACATGGAATTCTCACAGCTGCCTCTCATATCCGTGATAATGTTTCCGGTACCAAGTGGAAAATCTCCTTCATTAATTATCTCCACCTCATTCAGCTGCTACTATCACCGAATGTCATCATCTACATCCTGACAGTCCTATATATATGCAAACCATACGGGAAGAAATTGACCCAAATTCGGGTCAAAATGCAATTAGAAGTGATGTACAGCAAACGCAGTTTGCAATGACTAAATCAATTTGGCCCGAGTAATTCGAACAGCCGTAAATGAAACAGTGGTGCAATACGGATACGCGGATTCAGAATACAAGTGATATACAGCAAACGCAGTTTGCAATGATTAAATCAATTTGGCCCGAGTAATTCGAACAGCCGTAAATGAAACAGTGGTGCAATACGGATACGCGGATTCAGAATACAAGTGATATACAGCAAACGCAGTTTGCAATGATTAAATCAATTTGGCCCGAGTAATTCGAACAGCCGTAAATGAAACAGTGGTGCAATACGGATACGCGGATTCAGAATACAAGTGATATACAGCAAACGCAGTTTGCAATGATTAAATCAATTTGGCCCGAGTGAATCGAACAGTCGTAAATGAAACAGTGGTGCAATACGGATACGCGGATACAGAATACAAGTGATATACAGCAAACGCAGTTTGCAATGATTAAATCAATTTGGCCCGAGTGAATCGAACAGCCGTAAATGAAACAGCGGTGCAAACGGACAAGGAAATACACCGTACAAGTGATGTACAGCAAACGCAGTTTGCAATGACTAAATCAATTTGGCCCGAGTGAATCGAACAGCCGTAAATGAAACAGTGGTGCAATACGGACACGCAGATACAGAATACAAGTGATATACAGCAAACGCAGTTTGCAATGATTAAATCAATTTGGCCCGAGTGAATCGAACAGCCGTAAATGAAACAGTGGTGTATCAAGGACATTGAAAGAAACGGTATAACAAAATCCCAACTGCTTCCCCTCACTTACCTCTCTATCCCATAAACATGGAATTCTCACAGCTGCCTCTCATATCCGTGATAATGTTTCCGGTACCAAGTGGAAAATCTCCTTCATTAATTATCTCCACCTCATTCAGCTGCTACTATCACCGAATGTCATCATCTACATCCTGACAGTCCTATATATATGCAAACCATACGGGAAGAAATTGACCCAAATTCGGGTCAAAATGCAATTAGAAGTGATGTACAGCAAACGCAGTTTGCAATGACTAAATCAATATCGGCCCGAGTGATTCGAACAGTTGTAAATGAACCAGCGGTGCATTACGGACAATTACAGAAACCGAGAAATAAAGTAAACAGAACATTTGACCTGAATTTGGGTCAAAATGCAATTACAAGTGATGTACAGCAAACGTAGTTTGCAATGATTAAATCAATTTGGCCCGAGTGATTCTATTTATTTGCGAAAAAGAATTTAGGGCTAAATTCCGGAAATTTGGGGGTTGTCGTGATGACCCCGAATACCAGGAACCATCACTCGGTTCTGCTCGCTGTCTTCTAAACTCACCTTCCTTACCATCCCATCTACCTATTTTTGCAATGGACCAACCCGCTCCCGCCACTATTTCCCACACTGGCGCCTCTGCCATGTAGGGCCCAGAGCAGGCTCCCACGGCGCAAGATTGCATCTAATCTCACAGACAAGCCATCTGCTGGCTAAGCATAAGACACATTTTACATAGATATGAGGTAGGGGAATATAGTTTTACATTGGACAAAGTTTCCACGATCTATATTCGGCCCAATAGGGGCAGGAGAAGCCGTTCATGGACCCTGGGCCCAGACTCCTGGATAGATGGCTTCAGATCATGGAATCCACTGGTCGGATTCTGTACGCACATTGGAATATCTGATTTAGATTGCCTCTGGCACCAACATTCCCCAATGGACCAACCCACACTTCTGACTGCTTCCCACACCAGCTCCACAACACTTTGCTGCCTGTTAAAATCTTACTGCCAGATAAATCACAATAAATTATGAAATGTACTCACTTGGCCACCTCACTCTTGCTGGTGGACCTACGCAGATTATACCCAGGTACATTTCTTTGCAATTGACCAAGCTCCCACAGTCTATATTTGACCCAATATAGCATTGTGGAATTCACACTGACTTAATCTCACAATTCCCACGCAAAGACAGCTCTGAAACCATAGAAGCACTCACCAAACTTATATGCAATACTCAGACATTAGATGCTCAGCCACCTAAGGAGCAATCAATTCTAATTGACCAACCCAAACCAGCCAGAAATGCCAGCGGAAATCCATAAACAAAATGAATATAGCAACACCAACCAAAAAAAAAATTAAACCTAAAATTAAGAATCACCCACCAACAATCAAGTGTTTGCATCCCTTGATTGCATATACCTGTTTCCCAGTAGTCATGTATATGGGTGCACATTGGGACATTTGTCTATGTGGGTAAACTGCACTATGTCACCTCATCCCTTACAAGTCTATACCATCTATGCCGTAAATGCCAAGACTTCCAGTCTCACCCAGCACTTGCCACTAATATTTATGGTACATAATCCAGACAGTAGTTCCCGGAATTTCCAGCAACACTGTGATGCTAACAATTGACGATATTACTGCCACCCAACTAACACAATGCTGGCTAACATATCTTGCCTCATTGTAAATTTCCTAAAAGCACACCAAACTGACTGGCAGCAATAGCCATTCCCCAGCAATGGTAGCTGCTGTGACTGCTGTTATGATCATGTGCATTGACTGCATTCGACCAATTCCACTATCAATCCAACTCTGCAGACTGCTGCAATTGCATTGTGCTACATTTGTTTTTGACATATTTAATGTCTTGCTATTTTTGGTTCAGTTGATATTACACAGCCACCCATACAGTGCCTGGTTCTCACACTGCCGCCCATTCAAAAACAGCACTTCCCAACTGAATTGAACAGTCGTAAATGAAACAGCAGTGTATGGAGGACATTGAAAGAAACCGTACAAATAAATACGGGAAGAAATTGACCCAAATTTGGGTCAAAATGCAATTACAAGTGATGTACAGCAAACGTAGTTTGCAATAATTAAATCAATTTGGCACGAGTGATTCAAACAGTCGTAAATGAAACAGCGGTGCATTACGGACAATTACGGAAACCGAGAAATGAAGTAAACAGAACATTTGACCCGAATTTGGGTCAAAATGCAATTACAAATGATATACAGCAAATGCAGTTTGCAATGATTAAATCAATTTGGCCCGAGTGATTCGAACAGTCGTAAATGAAACAGTGGTGCAATACGGACACGCGGATAAAGAATACAAGTGATATACAGCAAACGCAGTTTGCAATGATTAAATCAATTTGGCCCGAGTAATTCGAACAGCCGTAAATGAAACAGTGGTGCAAACGGACAAGGAAATACACCGTACAAGTGATGTACAGCAAACGCAGTTTGCAATGACTAAATCAATTTGGCCCGAGTGAATCGAACAGCCGTAAATGAAACAGTGGTGCAATACGGACACGCAGATACAGAATACAAGTGATATACAGCAAACGCAGTTTGCAATGATTAAATCAATTTGGCCCGAGTGAATTGAACAGCCGTAAATGAAACAGTGGTGTATCAAGGACATTGAAAGAAACGGTATAACAAAATCCCAACTGCTTCCCCTCACTTACCTCTCTATCCCATAAACATGGAATTCTCACAGCTGCCTCTCATATCCGTGATAATATTTCCTGTACCAAGTGGAAAATCTCCTTCATTAATTATCTCCACCTCATTCAGCTGCTACTATCACCGAATGTCATCATCTACATCCTGACAGTCCTATATATATACAAACCATACGGGAAGAAATTGACCCAAATTTGGGTCAAAATGCAATTAGAAGTGATGTACAGCAAACGCAGTTTGCAATGACTAAATCAATTTGGCCCGAGTGATTCGAACAGCCGTAAATGAAACAGTGGTGTATTGAGGACATTGAAAGAAACGGTATAACAAAATCCCAACTGCTTCCCCTCACTTACCTCTCTATCCCATAAACATGGAATTCTCACAGCTGCCTCTCATATCCGTGATAATGTTTCCGGTACCAAGTGGAAAATCTCCTTCATTAATTATCTCCACCTCATTCAGCTGCTACTATCACCGAATGTCATCATCTACATCCTGACAGTCCTATATATATGCAAACCATACGGGAAGAAATTGACCCAAATTCGGGTCAAAATGCAATTACAAGTGATGTACAGCAAACGCAGTTTGCAATGATTAAATCAATTTGGCCCGAGTAATTCGAACAGCCGTAAATGAAACAGTGGTGCAATACGGATACGCGGATTCAGAATACAAGTGATATACAGCAAACGCAGTTTGCAATGATTAAATCAATTTGGCCCGAGTGAATCGAACAGCCGTAAATGAAACAGTGGTGTATCAAGGACATTGAAAGAAACGGTATAACAAAATCCCAACTGCTTCCCCTCACTTACCTCTCTATCCCATAAACATGGAATTCTCACAGCTGCCTCTCATATCCGTGATAATGTTTCCGGTACCAAGTGGAAAATCTCCTTCATTAATTATCTCCACCTCATTCAGCTGCTACTATCACCGAATGTCATCATCTACATCCTGACAGTCCTATATATATGCAAACCATACGGGAAGAAATTGACCCAAATTCGGGTCAAAATGCAATTACAAGTGATGTACAGCAAACGCAGTTTGCAATGATTAAATCAATTTGGCCCGAGTAATTCGAACAGCCGTAAATGAAACAGTGGTGCAATACGGATACGCGGATTCAGAATACAAGTGATATACAGCAAACGCAGTTTGCAATGATTAAATCAATTTGGGCCGAGTGAATCGAACAGCCGTAAATGAAACAGTGGTGTATCAAGGACATTGAAAGAAACGGTATAACAAAATCCCAACTGCTTCCCCTCACTTACCTCTCTATCCCATAAACATGGAATTCTCACAGCTGCCTCTCATATCCGTGATAATGTTTCCGGTACCAAGTGGAAAATCTCCTTCATTAATTATCTCCACCTCATTCAGCTGCTACTATCACCGAATGTCATCATCTACATCCTGACAGTCCTATATATATGCAAACCATACGGGAAGAAATTGACCCAAATTCGGGTCAAAATGCAATTACAAGTGATGTACAGCAAACGCAGTTTGCAATGATTAAATCAATTTGGCCCGAGTAATTCGAACAGCCGTAAATGAAACAGTGGTGCAATACGGATACGCGGATTCAGAATACAAGTGATATACAGCAAACGCAGTTTGCAATGATTAAATCAATTTGGCCCGAGTGAATCGAACAGTCGTAAATGAAACAGTGGTGCAATACGGATACGCGGATACAGAATACAAGTGATATACAGCAAACGCAGTTTGCAATGATTAAATCAATTTGGCCCGAGTAATTCGAACAGCCGTAAATGAAACAGTGGTGCAATACGGATACGCGGATTCAGAATACAAGTGATATACAGCAAACGCAGTTTGCAATGATTAAATCAATTTGGCCCGAGTGAATCGAACAGTCGTAAATGAAACAGTGGTGCAATACGGATACGCGGATACAGAATACAAGTGATATACAGCAAACGCAGTTTGCAATGATTAAATCAATTTGGCCCGAGTAATTCGAACAGCCGTAAATGAAACAGCGGTGCAAACGGACAAGGAAATACACCGTACAAGTGATGTACAGCAAACGCAGTTTGCAATGACTAAATCAATTTGGCCCGAGTGAATCGAACAGCCGTAAATGAAACAGTGGTGCAATACGGACACGCAGATACAGAATACAAGTGATATACAGCAAACGCAGTTTGCAATGATTAAATCAATTTGGCCCGAGTGAATTGAACAGCCGTAAATGAAACAGTGGTGTATCAAGGACATTGAAAGAAACGGTATAACAAAATCCCAACTGCTTCCCCTCACTTACCTCTCTATCCCATAAACATGGAATTCTCACAGCTGCCTCTCATATCCGTGATAATGTTTCCGGTACCAAGTGGAAAATCTCCTTCATTAATTATCTCCACCTCATTCAGCTGCTACTATCACCGAATGTCATCATCTACATCCTGACAGTCCTATATATATGCAAACCATACGGGAAGAAATTGACCCAAATTCGGGTCAAAATGCAATTACAAGTGATGTACAGCAAACGCAGTTTGCAATGATTAAATCAATTTGGCACGAGTGATTCAAACAGTCGTAAATGAAACAGCGGTGCATTACGGACAATTACGGAAACCGAGAAATGAAGTAAACAGAACATTTGACCCGAATTTGGGTCAAAATGCAATTACAAATGATATACAGCAAATGCAGTTTGCAATGATTAAATCAATTTGGCCCGAGTGATTCGAACAGTCGTAAATGAAACAGTGGTGCAATACGGACACGCGGATAAAGAATACAAGTGATATACAGCAAACGCAGTTTGCAATGATTAAATCAATTTGGCCCGAGTAATTCGAACAGCCGTAAATGAAACAGTGGTGCAAACGGACAAGGAAATACACCGTACAAGTGATGTACAGCAAACGCAGTTTGCAATGACTAAATCAATTTGGCCCGAGTGAATCGAACAGCCGTAAATGAAACAGTGGTGCAATACGGACACGCAGATACAGAATACAAGTGATATACAGCAAACGCAGTTTGCAATGATTAAATCAATTTGGCCCGAGTGAATTGAACAGCCGTAAATGAAACAGTGGTGTATCAAGGACATTGAAAGAAACGGTATAACAAAATCCCAACTGCTTCCCCTCACTTACCTCTCTATCCCATAAACATGGAATTCTCACAGCTGCCTCTCATATCCGTGATAATATTTCCTGTACCAAGTGGAAAATCTCCTTCATTAATTATCTCCACCTCATTCAGCTGCTACTATCACCGAATGTCATCATCTACATCCTGACAGTCCTATATATATACAAACCATACGGGAAGAAATTGACCCAAATTTGGGTCAAAATGCAATTAGAAGTGATGTACAGCAAACGCAGTTTGCAATGACTAAATCAATTTGGCCCGAGTGATTCGAACAGCCGTAAATGAAACAGTGGTGTATTGAGGACATTGAAAGAAACGGTATAACAAAATCCCAACTGCTTCCCCTCACTTACCTCTCTATCCCATAAACATGGAATTCTCACAGCTGCCTCTCATATCCGTGATAATGTTTCCGGTACCAAGTGGAAAATCTCCTTCATTAATTATCTCCACCTCATTCAGCTGCTACTATCACCGAATGTCATCATCTACATCCTGACAGTCCTATATATATACAAACCATACGGGAAGAAATTGACCCAAATTTGGGTCAAAATGCAATTAGAAGTGATGTACAGCAAACGCAGTTTGCAATGATTAAATCAATTTGGCACGAGTGATTCAAACAGTCGTAAATGAAACAGCGGTGCATTACGGACAATTACGGAAACCGAGAAATGAAGTAAACAGAACATTTGACCCGAATTTGGGTCAAAATGCAATTACAAATGATATACAGCAAATGCAGTTTGCAATGATTAAATCAATTTGGCCCGAGTGATTCGAACAGTCGTAAATGAAACAGTGGTGCAATACGGACACGCGGATAAAGAATACAAGTGATATACAGCAAACGCAGTTTGCAATGATTAAATCAATTTGGCCCGAGTAATTCGAACAGCCGTAAATGAAACAGTGGTGCAAACGGACAAGGAAATACACCGTACAAGTGATGTACAGCAAACGCAGTTTGCAATGACTAAATCAATTTGGCCCGAGTGAATCGAACAGCCGTAAATGAAACAGTGGTGCAATACGGACACGCAGATACAGAATACAAGTGATATACAGCAAACGCAGTTTGCAATGATTAAATCAATTTGGCCCGAGTGAATTGAACAGCCGTAAATGAAACAGTGGTGTATCAAGGACATTGAAAGAAACGGTATAACAAAATCCCAACTGCTTCCCCTCACTTACCTCTCTATCCCATAAACATGGAATTCTCACAGCTGCCTCTCATATCCGTGATAATATTTCCTGTACCAAGTGGAAAATCTCCTTCATTAATTATCTCCACCTCATTCAGCTGCTACTATCACCGAATGTCATCATCTACATCCTGACAGTCCTATATATATACAAACCATACGGGAAGAAATTGACCCAAATTTGGGTCAAAATGCAATTAGAAGTGATGTACAGCAAACGCAGTTTGCAATGACTAAATCAATTTGGCCCGAGTGATTCGAACAGCCGTAAATGAAACAGTGGTGTATTGAGGACATTGAAAGAAACGGTATAACAAAATCCCAACTGCTTCCCCTCACTTACCTCTCTATCCCATAAACATGGAATTCTCACAGCTGCCTCTCATATCCGTGATAATGTTTCCGGTACCAAGTGGAAAATCTCCTTCATTAATTATCTCCACCTCATTCAGCTGCTACTATCACCGAATGTCATCATCTACATCCTGACAGTCCTATATATATGCAAACCATACGGGAAGAAATTGACCCAAATTCGGGTCAAAATGCAATTACAAGTGATGTACAGCAAACGCAGTTTGCAATGATTAAATCAATTTGGCCCGAGTAATTCGAACAGCCGTAAATGAAACAGTGGTGCAATACGGATACGCGGATTCAGAATACAAGTGATATACAGCAAACGCAGTTTGCAATGATTAAATCAATTTGGCCCGAGTGAATCGAACAGCCGTAAATGAAACAGTGGTGTATCAAGGACATTGAAAGAAACGGTATAACAAAATCCCAACTGCTTCCCCTCACTTACCTCTCTATCCCATAAACATGGAATTCTCACAGCTGCCTCTCATATCCGTGATAATGTTTCCGGTACCAAGTGGAAAATCTCCTTCATTAATTATCTCCACCTCATTCAGCTGCTACTATCACCGAATGTCATCATCTACATCCTGACAGTCCTATATATATGCAAACCATACGGGAAGAAATTGACCCAAATTCGGGTCAAAATGCAATTACAAGTGATGTACAGCAAACGCAGTTTGCAATGATTAAATCAATTTGGCCCGAGTAATTCGAACAGCCGTAAATGAAACAGTGGTGCAATACGGATACGCGGATTCAGAATACAAGTGATATACAGCAAACGCAGTTTGCAATGATTAAATCAATTTGGGCCGAGTGAATCGAACAGCCGTAAATGAAACAGTGGTGTATCAAGGACATTGAAAGAAACGGTATAACAAAATCCCAACTGCTTCCCCTCACTTACCTCTCTATCCCATAAACATGGAATTCTCACAGCTGCCTCTCATATCCGTGATAATGTTTCCGGTACCAAGTGGAAAATCTCCTTCATTAATTATCTCCACCTCATTCAGCTGCTACTATCACCGAATGTCATCATCTACATCCTGACAGTCCTATATATATGCAAACCATACGGGAAGAAATTGACCCAAATTCGGGTCAAAATGCAATTACAAGTGATGTACAGCAAACGCAGTTTGCAATGATTAAATCAATTTGGCCCGAGTAATTCGAACAGCCGTAAATGAAACAGTGGTGCAATACGGATACGCGGATTCAGAATACAAGTGATATACAGCAAACGCAGTTTGCAATGATTAAATCAATTTGGCCCGAGTGAATCGAACAGTCGTAAATGAAACAGTGGTGCAATACGGATACGCGGATACAGAATACAAGTGATATACAGCAAACGCAGTTTGCAATGATTAAATCAATTTGGCCCGAGTAATTCGAACAGCCGTAAATGAAACAGTGGTGCAATACGGATACGCGGATTCAGAATACAAGTGATATACAGCAAACGCAGTTTGCAATGATTAAATCAATTTGGCCCGAGTGAATCGAACAGTCGTAAATGAAACAGTGGTGCAATACGGATACGCGGATACAGAATACAAGTGATATACAGCAAACGCAGTTTGCAATGATTAAATCAATTTGGCCCGAGTAATTCGAACAGCCGTAAATGAAACAGCGGTGCAAACGGACAAGGAAATACACCGTACAAGTGATGTACAGCAAACGCAGTTTGCAATGACTAAATCAATTTGGCCCGAGTGAATTGAACAGCCGTAAATGAAACAGTGGTGCAATACGGACACGCAGATACAGAATACAAGTGATATACAGCAAACGCAGTTTGCAATGATTAAATCAATTTGGCCCGAGTGAATTGAACAGCCGTAAATGAAACAGTGGTGTATCAAGGACATTGAAAGAAACGGTATAACAAAATCCCAACTGCTTCCCCTCACTTACCTCTCTATCCCATAAACATGGAATTCTCACAGCTGCCTCTCATATCCGTGATAATATTTCCTGTACCAAGTGGAAAATCTCCTTCATTAATTATCTCCACCTCATTCAGCTGCTACTATCACCGAATGTCATCATCTACATCCTGACAGTCCTATATATATACAAACCATACGGGAAGAAATTGACCCAAATTTGGGTCAAAATGCAATTAGAAGTGATGTACAGCAAACGCAGTTTGCAATGACTAAATCAATTTGGCCCGAGTGATTCGAACAGCCGTAAATGAAACAGTGGTGTATTGAGGACATTGAAAGAAACGGTATAACAAAATCCCAACTGCTTCCCCTCACTTACCTCTCTATCCCATAAACATGGAATTCTCACAGCTGCCTCTCATATCCGTGATAATGTTTCCGGTACCAAGTGGAAAATCTCCTTCATTAATTATCTCCACCTCATTCAGCTGCTACTATCACCGAATGTCATCATCTACATCCTGACAGTCCTATATATATGCAAACCATACGGGAAGAAATTGACCCAAATTCGGGTCAAAATGCAATTACAAGTGATGTACAGCAAACGCAGTTTGCAATGATTAAATCAATTTGGCCCGAGTAATTCGAACAGCCGTAAATGAAACAGTGGTGCAATACGGATACGCGGATTCAGAATACAAGTGATATACAGCAAACGCAGTTTGCAATGATTAAATCAATTTGGGCCGAGTGAATCGAACAGCCGTAAATGAAACAGTGGTGTATCAAGGACATTGAAAGAAACGGTATAACAAAATCCCAACTGCTTCCCCTCACTTACCTCTCTATCCCATAAACATGGAATTCTCACAGCTGCCTCTCATATCCGTGATAATGTTTCCGGTACCAAGTGGAAAATCTCCTTCATTAATTATCTCCACCTCATTCAGCTGCTACTATCACCGAATGTCATCATCTACATCCTGACAGTCCTATATATATGCAAACCATACGGGAAGAAATTGACCCAAATTCGGGTCAAAATGCAATTACAAGTGATGTACAGCAAACGCAGTTTGCAATGATTAAATCAATTTGGCCCGAGTAATTCGAACAGCCGTAAATGAAACAGTGGTGCAATACGGATACGCGGATTCAGAATACAAGTGATATACAGCAAACGCAGTTTGCAATGATTAAATCAATTTGGCCCGAGTGAATCGAACAGTCGTAAATGAAACAGTGGTGCAATACGGATACGCGGATACAGAATACAAGTGATATACAGCAAACGCAGTTTGCAATGATTAAATCAATTTGGCCCGAGTAATTCGAACAGCCGTAAATGAAACAGTGGTGCAATACGGATACGCGGATTCAGAATACAAGTGATATACAGCAAACGCAGTTTGCAATGATTAAATCAATTTGGCCCGAGTAATTCGAACAGCCGTAAATGAAACAGTGGTGCAATACGGATACGCGGATTCAGAATACAAGTGATATACAGCAAACGCAGTTTGCAATGATTAAATCAATTTGGCCCGAGTGAATCGAACAGTCGTAAATGAAACAGTGGTGCAATACGGATACGCGGATACAGAATACAAGTGATATACAGCAAACGCAGTTTGCAATGATTAAATCAATTTGGCCCGAGTAATTCGAACAGCCGTAAATGAAACAGCGGTGCAAACGGACAAGGAAATACACCGTACAAGTGATGTACAGCAAACGCAGTTTGCAATGACTAAATCAATTTGGCCCGAGTGAATCGAACAGCCGTAAATGAAACAGTGGTGCAATACGGACACGCAGATACAGAATACAAGTGATATACAGCAAACGCAGTTTGCAATGATTAAATCAATTTGGCCCGAGTGAATTGAACAGCCGTAAATGAAACAGTGGTGTATCAAGGACATTGAAAGAAACGGTATAACAAAATCCCAACTGCTTCCCCTCACTTACCTCTCTATCCCATAAACATGGAATTCTCACAGCTGCCTCTCATATCCGTGATAATATTTCCTGTACCAAGTGGAAAATCTCCTTCATTAATTATCTCCACCTCATTCAGCTGCTACTATCACCGAATGTCATCATCTACATCCTGACAGTCCTATATATATACAAACCATACGGGAAGAAATTGACCCAAATTTGGGTCAAAATGCAATTAGAAGTGATGTACAGCAAACGCAGTTTGCAATGACTAAATCAATTTGGCCCGAGTGATTCGAACAGCCGTAAATGAAACAGTGGTGTATTGAGGACATTGAAAGAAACGGTATAACAAAATCCCAACTGCTTCCCCTCACTTACCTCTCTATCCCATAAACATGGAATTCTCACAGCTGCCTCTCATATCCGTGATAATGTTTCCGGTACCAAGTGGAAAATCTCCTTCATTAATTATCTCCACCTCATTCAGCTGCTACTATCACCGAATGTCATCATCTACATCCTGACAGTCCTATATATATGCAAACCATACGGGAAGAAATTGACCCAAATTCGGGTCAAAATGCAATTACAAGTGATGTACAGCAAACGCAGTTTGCAATGATTAAATTAATTTGGCCCGAGTGATTCGAACAGTTGTAAATGAAGCAGTGGTGCAAACGGACAAGGAAATACACCGTACAATGGAGTACAGCAAATGCAGTTTGCAATAATTAAATCAATTTGGCCCGAGTGATTCGAACAGTTGTAAATGAAACAGCGGTGCATTACGGACAATTAAAGCAACCGAGAAAAGAAGTGAACAGTGTATTTGACCCGGATTTGGGTCAAAATGCAATTACAAGTGATGTACAGCAAACGCAGTTTGCAATGATTAAATCAATTTGGCCCGAGTGATTCGAACAGTTGTAAATGAAGCAGTGGTGCAAACGGACAAGGAAATACACCGTACAATGGAGTATAGCAAACGCAGTTTGCAATAATTAAATCAATTTGGCCCGAGTAATTCGAACAGTTGTAAATGAAACAGCGGTGCATTACGGACAATTAAAGCAACCGAGAAAAGAAGTGAACAGTGTATTTGACCCGGATTTGGGTCAAAATGCAATTACAAGTGATGTACAGCAAACGCAGTTTGCAATGATTAAATCAATTTGGCCCGAGTGATTCGAACAGTTGTAAATGAAGCAGTGGTGCAAACGGACAAGGAAATACACCGTACAATGGAGTACAGCAAATGCAGTTTGCAATGATTAAATCAATTTGGCCCGAGTAATTCGAACAGTTGTAAATGAAACAGCGGTGCATTACGGACAATTAAAGCAACCGAGAAAAGAAGTGAACAGTGTATTTGACCCGGATTTGGGTCAAAATGCAATTACAAGTGATGTACAGCAAACGCAGTTTGCAATGATTAAATCAATTTGGCCCGAGTGATTCGAACAGTTGTAAATGAAGCAGTGGTGCAAACGGACAAGGAAATACACCGTACAATGGAGTACAGCAAATGCAGTTTGCAATAATTAAATCAATTTGGCCCGAGTGATTCGAACAGTTGTAAATGAAACAGCGGTGCATTACGGACAATTAAAGCAACCGAGAAAAGAAGTGAACAGTGTATTTGACCCGGATTTGGGTCAAAATGCAATTACAAGTGATGTACAGCAAACGCAGTTTGCAATGATTAAATCAATTTGGCCCGAGTGATTCGAACAGTTGTAAATGAAGCAGTGGTGCAAACGGACAAGGAAATACACCGTACAATGGAGTACAGCAAATGCAGTTTGCAATAATTAAATCAATTTGGCCCGAGTGATTCGAACAGTTGTAAATGAAGCAGTGGTGCAAACGGACATGGAAATACACCGTACAATGTAGTATAGCAAACGCAGTTTGCAATAATTAAATCAATTTGGCCCGAGTAATTCGAACAGCTGTAAATGAAGCAGTGGTGCAAACGGACAAGGAAATACACCGTACAATGGAGTACAGCAAACGCAGTTTGCAATGATTAAATCAATTTGGCCCGAGTGATTCGAACAGTTGTAAATGAAACAGTGGTGCAAACGGACATGGAAATACACCGTACAATGGAGTACAGCAAACGCAGTTTGCAATGATTAAATCAATTTGGCCCGAGTAATTCGAACAGTTGTAAATGAAACAGCGGTGCATTACGGACAATTACAGAAACCGAGAAATGAAGTGAACAGTGTATTTGACCCGGATTTGGGTCAAAATGCAATTACAAGTGATGTACAGCAAACGCAGTTTGCAATGATTAAATCAATTTGGCCCGAGTAATTCGAACAGTTGTAAATGAAGCAGTGGTGCAAACGGACAAGGAAATACACCGTACAATGGAGTACAGCAAACGCAGTTTGCAATGATTAAATCAATTTGGCCCGAGTGATTCGAACAGTTGTAAATGAAGCAGTGGTGCAAACGGACAAGGAAATACACCGTACAATGGAGTACAGCAAACGCAGTTTGCAATGATTAAATCAATTTGGCCCGAGTAATTCGAACAGTTGTAAATGAAACAGCGGTGCATTACGGACAATTAAAGCAACCGAGAAAAGAAGTGAACAGTGTATTTGACCCGGATTTGGGTCAAAATGCAATTACAAGTGATGTACAGCAAACGCAGTGTGCAATGATTAAATCAATTTGGCCCGAGTGATTCGAACAGTTGTAAATGAAGCAGTGGTGCAAACGGACAAGGAAATACACCGTTCAATGGAGTATAGCAAACGCAGTTTGCAATAATTAAATCAATTTGGCCCGAGTAATTCGAACAGCTGTAAATGAAGCAGTGGTGCAAACGGACAAGGAAATACACCGTACAATGGAGTACAGCAAACGCAGTTTGCAATGATTAAATCAATTTGGCCCGAGTAATTCGAACAGCTGTAAATGAAACAGCGGTGCATTACGGACAATTAAAGCAACCGAGAAAAGAAGTGAACAGTGTATTTGACCCGGATTTGGGTCAAAATGCAATTACAAGTGATGTACAGCAAACGCAGTGTGCAATGATTAAATCAATTTGGCCCGAGTGATTCGAACAGTTGTAAATGAAGCAGTGGTGCAAACGGACAAGGAAATACACCGTTCAATGGAGTATAGCAAACGCAGTTTGCAATAATTAAATCAATTTGGCCCGAGTAATTCGAACAGCTGTAAATGAAGCAGTGGTGCAAACGGACAAGGAAATACACCGTACAATGGAGTACAGCAAACGCAGTTTGCAATGATTAAATCAATTTGGCCCGAGTAATTCGAACAGCTGTAAATGAAGCAGTGGTGCAAACGGACAAGGAAATACACCGTACAATGGAGTACAGCAAACGCAGTTTGCAATGATTAAATCAATTTGGCCCGAGTGATTCGAACAGTTGTAAATGAAGCAGTGGTGCAAACGGACAAGGAAATACACCGTACAATGGAGTACAGCAAATGCAGTTTGCAATAATTAAATCAATTTGGCCCGAGTAATTCGAACAGTCGTAAATGAAACTGCGGTGCAATACGGACAATTAAAGCAACCGAGAAAAGAAGTGAACAGTGTATTTGACCCGGATTTGGGTTAAAATGCAATTACAAGTGATGTACAGCAAACGCAGTGTGCAATGATTAAATCAATTTGGCCCGAGTGATTCGAACAGTCGTAAATGAAACAGCGGTGCATTACGGACAATTAAAGCAACCGAGAAATGAAGTAAACAGAACATTTGACCCGGATTTGGGTCAAAATGCAATTACAAGTGATGTACAGCAAACGCAGTTTGCAATGATTAAATCAATTTGGCCCGAGTGATTCGAACAGTTGTAAATGAAGCAGTGGTGCAAACGGACAAGGAAATACACCGTACAATGGAGTACAGCAAATGCAGTTTGCAATAATTAAATCAATTTGGCCCGAGTGATTCGAACAGTTGTAAATGAAGCAGCGGTGCAATACGGACAATTAAAGCAACCGAGAAAAGAAGTGAACAGTGTATTTGACCCGGATTTGGGTTAAAATGCAATTACAAGTGATGTACAGCAAACGCAGTGTGCAATGATTAAATCAATTTGGCCCGAGTGATTCGAACAGTTGTAAATGAAGCAGCGGTGCAATACGGACAATTAAAGCAACCGAGAAATGAAGTAAACAGAACATTTGACCCGGATTTGGGTCAAAATGCAATTACAAGTGATGTACAGCAAACGCAGTTTGCAATGATTAAATCAATTTGGCCCGAGTGATTCGAACAGTTGTAAATGAAGCAGTGGTGCAAACGGACAAGGAAATACACCGTACAATGGAGTACAGCAAATGCAGTTTGCAATAATTAAATCAATTTGGCCCGAGTGATTCGAACAGTTGTAAATGAAGCAGCGGTGCAATACGGACAATTAAAGCAACCGAGAAAAGAAGTGAACAGTGTATTTGACCCGGATTTGGGTTAAAATGCAATTACAAGTGATGTACAGCAAACGCAGTGTGCAATGATTAAATCAATTTGGCCCGAGTGATTCGAACAGTTGTAAATGAAGCAGCGGTGCAATACGGACAATTAAAGCAACCGAGAAATGAAGTAAACAGAACATTTGACCCGGATTTGGGTCAAAATGCAATTACAAGTGATGTACAGCAAACGCAGTTTGCAATGATTAAATCAATTTGGCCCGAGTGATTCGAACAGTTGTAAATGAAGCAGTGGTGCAAACGGACAAGGAAATACACCGTACAATGGAGTACAGCAAATGCAGTTTGCAATAATTAAATCAATTTGGCCCGAGTAATTCGAACAGTCGTAAATGAAACTGCGGTGCATTACGGACAATTACAGAAACCGAGAAATGAAGTAAACAGAACATTTGACCCGGATTTGGGTCAAAATGCAATTACAAGTGATGTACAGCAAACGCAGTGTGCAATGATTAAATCAATTTGGCCCGAGTGATTCGAACAGTCGTAAATGAAACTGCGGTGCATTACGGACAATTAAAGCAACCGAGAAATGAAGTAAACAGAACATTTGACCCGGATTTGGGTCAAAATGCAATTACAAGTGATGTACAGCAAACGCAGTTTGCAATGATTAAATCAATTTGGCCCGAGTGATTCGAACAGTTGTAAATGAAGCAGTGGTGCAAACGGACAAGGAAATACACCGTACAATGGAGTACAGCAAATGCAGTTTGCAATAATTAAATCAATTTGGCCCGAGTAATTCGAACAGTCGTAAATGAAACTGCGGTGCATTACGGACAATTACAGAAACCGAGAAATGAAGTAAACAGAACATTTGACCCGGATTTGGGTCAAAATGCAATTACAAGTGATGTACAGCAAACGCAGTTTGCAATGATTAAATCAATTTGGCCCAAGTAATTCGAACAGTCGTAAATGAAACTGCGGTGCATTACGGACAATTACAGAAACCGAGAAATGAAGTAAACAGAACATTTGACCCGGATTTGGGTCAAAATGCAATTACAAGTGATGTACAGCAAACGCAGTTTGCAATGATTAAATCAATTTGGCCCAAGTAATTCGAACAGTTGTAAATGAAACAGCGGTGCATTACGGACAATTAAAGCAACCGAGAAATGAAGTAAACAGAACATTTGACCCGGATTTGGGTCAAAATGCAATTACAAGTGATGTACAGCAAACACAGTTTGCAATGATTAAATCAATTTGGCCCGAGTGATTCGAACAGTTGTAAATGAAGCAGTGGTGCAAACGGACAAGGAAATACACCGTACAATGGAGTACAGCAAATGCAGTTTGCAATAATTAAATCAATTTGGCCCGAGTGATTCGAACAGTTGTAAATGAAGCAGCGGTGCAATACGGACAATTAAAGCAACCGAGAAAAGAAGTGAACAGTGTATTTGACCCGGATTTGGGTTAAAATGCAATTACAAGTGATGTACAGCAAACGCAGTGTGCAATGATTAAATCAATTTGGCCCGAGTGATTCGAACAGTTGTAAATGAAGCAGCGGTGCAATACGGACAATTAAAGCAACCGAGAAAAGAAGTAAACAGAACATTTGACCCGGATTTGGGTCAAAATGCAATTACAAGTGATGTACAGCAAACGCAGTTTGCAATGATTAAATCAATTTGGCCCGAGTGATTCGAACAGTTGTAAATGAAGCAGTGGTGCAAACGGACAAGGAAATACACCGTACAATGGAGTACAGCAAATGCAGTTTGCAATAATTAAATCAATTTGGCCCGAGTAATTCGAACAGTCGTAAATGAAACTGCGGTGCATTACGGACAATTACAGAAACCGAGAAATGAAGTAAACAGAACATTTGACCCGGATTTGGGTCAAAATGCAATTACAAGTGATGTACAGCAAACGCAGTTTGCAATGATTAAATCAATTTGGCCCGAGTGATTCGAACAGTTGTAAATGAAACAGCGGTGCATTACGGACAATTACAGAAACCGAGAAATGAAGTAAACAGAACATTTGACCCGGATTTGGGTCAAAATGCAATTACAAGTGATGTACAGCAAACGCAGTTTGCAATGATTAAATCAATTTGGCCCGAGTGATTCGAACAGTTGTAAATGAAGCAGCGGTGCAATACGGACAATTAAAGCAACCGAGAAAAGAAGTGAACAGTGTATTTGACCCGGATTTGGGTTAAAATGCAATTACAAGTGATGTACAGCAAACGCAGTGTGCAATGATTAAATCAATTTGGCCCGAGTGATTCGAACAGTTGTAAATGAAGCAGCGGTGCAATACGGACAATTAAAGCAACCGAGAAATGAAGTAAACAGAACATTTGACCCGGATTTGGGTCAAAATGCAATTACAAGTGATGTACAGCAAACGCAGTTTGCAATGATTAAATCAATTTGGCCCGAGTGATTCGAACAGTTGTAAATGAAGCAGTGGTGCAAACGGACAAGGAAATACACCGTACAATGGAGTACAGCAAATGCAGTTTGCAATAATTAAATCAATTTGGCCCGAGTAATTCGAACAGTCGTAAATGAAACTGCGGTGCATTACGGACAATTACAGAAACCGAGAAATGAAGTAAACAGAACATTTGACCCGGATTTGGGTCAAAATGCAATTACAAGTGATGTACAGCAAACGCAGTTTGCAATGATTAAATCAATTTGGCCCGAGTAATTCGAACAGTTGTAAATGAAACAGCGGTGCATTACGGACAATTAAAGCAACCGAGAAATGAAGTAAACAGAACATTTGACCCGGATTTGGGTCAAAATGCAATTACAAGTGATGTACAGCAAACGCAGTTTGCAATGATTAAATCAATTTGGCCCGAGTGATTCGAACAGTTGTAAATGAAGCAGTGGTGCAAACGGACAAGGAAATACACCGTACAATGGAGTACAGCAAACGCAGTTTGCAATAATTAAATCAATTTGGCCCGAGTAATTCGAACAGCTGTAAATGAAGCAGTGGTGCAAACGGACAAGGAAATACACCGTACAATGGAGTACAGCAAACGCAGTTTGCAATGATTAAATCAATTTGGCCCGAGTGATTCGAACAGTTGTAAATGAAACAGTGGTGCAAACGGACATGGAAATACACCGTACAATGGAGTACAGCAAACGCAGTTTGCAATGATTAAATCAATTTGGCCCGAGTAATTCGAACAGTTGTAAATGAAGCAGTGGTGCAAACGGACAAGGAAATACACCGTACAATGGAGTACAGCAAATGCAGTTTGCAATAATTAGGGGTTATAAAGGACAAAAAACGGCGTGTAGGGGTCACCCCCCTGGCCTAGGGAGTGCCTATCTAGGCAGGAGATTCCCACGGCCGGCTGAACTGACCACCTAGCTCATCCATCATTCCAAACTCGTGATTTGGGATGCATATGCCCGTTGCTGAGACGGCGTTGGATTATTGCCGCAGTGCTACCGGTAACATGACCGTGGCTGGGAGTCGGCAATGGTTGATTGCTGCATTGGACTATGAGTGGGGGCTTGTTCAGCACGGCAATGATCCATTGACGCACTGATATACCGCGGTAGACTTGAATGTGTACTGGTATCAGCACGGCAATGGTGCATTGACGCACTGATATACAACAGTAGCCTTGAATGGGTAGTGGTATCAGCACGGCAATAGTTCATTGACGCACTGATATACAGCAGTAGCCTTGAATGTGTAGCAATGGTTCATTGATGCATTGATTTTAGAGTAGTTCCTTGCATGAAATTAGTTTTCAATATTGACCGGTTCAGCACGGTAATGGTTTTGCTGACGCATCGATTTCTAATAGCTGCTTGGGTTACATGCATATCGTGAACAATTATTTAGTTTGGTCCTGGAGAAGTTGGACTCATCAGTTTGGGTCGTATTTTGAATTAGGGCTGACCCTATGCACTGATATAATCATTTCATGGACCCATTTCAGTGAGCAAGTGTGATACAACACTTCACTACACTTTTAAATGGTCTACGTATACCTAGAAGTATTACAAAGGATCACATCAAAGTAACTAACCGTTAGTAACCTATACGACCTCATACGGAATGAAGTTGGTTCATCTTTGACCTGTTTTTTCAAGCTCCTTGCGTACTTACAGATATCCTATGTGGTTACTAGCTAAGTAACTATTTCTTAAAGCATTCAGTAAGAATATAAATATTTTCCCTTTGCGGTCCGTGAGAAAGAACTTCCCTTTTAGCGCGATGCCCTCCTTGTTCAAAACGAATGATCTCGCTAATTTGCTCTCTGTGTTGTATTTGCCCTCTTCAAAATGCTGTTTATTTGTGTTTAAATAGTGTCCATATAGAATGGGTGATAGGCTATTGCCACGCATAACTCACCACCTGTTCCGAAGACCTGTTGTAAATCCTTGTGTCAATGAACAATTGCCGTGCTGGCCCAGTTCCTGCGCAAAGTCACACGCGCAACTGCAGGAATCAATGAACCATTGTCGTGCTAAACCCACCACATATTCAAGATTAATATCACCCAACCAACGGCTGCAAATCAATGCGTCATTGAACCATTGCCGTGCTGGGCCATCCCTAATCACGGGTACACAGATTAAACTACGTACCCAATGTACCCGACGTTATATGCAGTGTCTCTAAATCGAGGCCGAAGACTGGAAATTAAATACATTACCAATATACAGATCTACAGTAAGCAATATTCACAATAGTAATACGCATGCAACTTTATATGTACAATACAGGAATGTAATAATTACGATTCCTTCTATAGCAAGTAATATAATACATATGACCCAGCATACACACCAGGACGAGTCACTCATTCCCGGTAGT
>JANVFU010000007.1:1800000-2007099 GCA_027921405.1 Lentinula detonsa
GAACACATGGAAAAAGCTTAAAACTCCCAGTCATTGTCGAAACATTAGAGGACAACCGACAAATAGTTACACAAGGACTAGTCGACAGTGGAGCTACAGGTTCATGCATTGACGCAAACTTTGTTGAACGACATAGGATTCCGACCAAAGACCTACCTATTCGAGTACCTGTCTACAACGCTGATGGAACACTCAATGAGAACGGCTCCATAACCAAATATGCTGAAGTCCGCGTAACCATCGGAGATCATTTGGAACGGATTCAATTTGGCGTTGTTAACCTTGGCGAACAACATATCTTCTTAGGATTGGATTGGTTACGACATCATAATCCAGGTATCGACTGGATTAAATCAGAAGTTACTTTTGACCGATGTCCGACTCGGTGTGGATATAATCCTCACTTTTGGACGCCTGAAGATATTCAAACAAGAGCAGTACTTGAAGACGGCGAGAGACTTTTTGTGTTTGATTGGGATTGATATGTGCAAGAACAGGTAGATTCCAGGAAATGGACAGAGAAGAAGGCGGAAGAAGAAACACGAAAACACTTCGACACTTCCACTCCGTATATAAACAAATACCCGGATGTTTTCAGTCAAAAGGAATTTGATCAATTACCACAACGACGCCCTTGGGATCATGCAATCGAGTTAACACCTGGTTCTAAACCACTCGATTGTAAGATATATCCTTTGAACCCGAAGGAACAAGAAGCATTGGATGCATTCCTTGAAGAAAACATTCGAACCGGACGAATTCAACCCTCGACATCCCCGATGGCCTCACCATTCTTCTTCATCAAAAAGAAAGATGGTACCCTTAGACCAATACAAGACTATCGCAAACTGAATGAAATGACGATTAAAAATCGATATCCACTCCCTCTCATTCAGGAGCTTATTGATCAATTGAAGGGTGCTAAGATATTCACAAAGATGGACATTCGATGGGGATTCAACAATATACGGATTAAAGAAGGTGATGAGTGGAAAGCTGCATTCAGGACCAATCGAGGATTATTTGAACCAACTGTTATGTTCTTTGGACTAACCAATTCCCCGGCGACATTCCAAGGATTCATGAATCATATCCTTCGAGATTTGATAAATGAAGGACACGTCATAGTCTACATGGATGATATACTCGTATTTACAAATGACTTGAAAAGTCATCACATAATTGTAAATCGAGTCCTCGACATTCTGCGAGAACACAAACTTTTCCTCAAGCCTGAGAAGTGTTCTTTCGAGAAAAAATCCATCGAATACCTTGGAATAATCATTGAGAACGGAACGATTCGAATGGATCCAAAGAAAGTCAAAGCTGTATGAGAATGGTTAACCCCATTGAAGAAACACGATGTCCAACAGTTCCTTGGCTTCTGTAACTTCTTCAGGCGATTCATTCGAGGATTTAGCAAAGTTGCCAAGCCATTGACAAAACTTACTGGAAATGCAGTCTGGGAATGGACAGCGACCCAACAGTATGCATTCGACGAACTCAAGCGTCGAATCTGTGAAGAAGTAGTCCTCCTCATTCCCCGAAATCATGGAAAGTTTAGACTTGAAGCTGATTCATCTGACTTTGCAAATGGTGGTTGTCTCTCTCAATTTGTCGATGGAAAATGGTGGCCTGTAGCATTCCAATCTCGTTCACTCAATGAAGTTGAAAGAAACTACGAGATTTATGACAAGGAATTAATGGCGATTATGGACTCACTCGATGATTGGCGTCAATATCTTCTTGGAGCCGAAGAACAGATTGAAATCTTTACAGACCACGCAAACCTACAGTATTTCAAGAAACCCCAAAAGCTAAATCGACGACAAGCTCGATGGGTTCTTGAACTTGTGGAATATAATTTTAATCTAGTCCATCGACCAGGAAAGACAATGACAAAAGTTGACATCCTGTCAAGGATGACAGGTCTTCAGACGGGGGAAAAAGACAACGAGAACATTGTCCTTCTAAAGCCAGAATTTTTCATTCGTTCCCTTAATATCTCCTCACCAGAAGATGTATTCCTGTCGGAAATCCAAAAGAATCGAAACCACGTTGATCGACTTGTAAAGGATAACCTTGATGCCAAAAACCCTGAGTGGAAAGAAACCAAAGGGATTATTGAGTGGAAAGGACGAATCTATGTACCGAAGAACAGAGTACTTAGGTCCAAAATCCTTACTAAGTACCACGATTCACCACTTGCAGGACATCCTGGACAGTACAAAACAGCGGAACTTGTCACTCGTGATTACTGGTGGCCAGGAATTACTCGAGATGCTGGAAAATATGTGGAAGGTTGCGAGAAGTGTCAAGCGACAAAGTCTCATCGCACTCGACCCATTGGACATCTTCATCCTCACACTGTTCCAACTGAACCTTGGCAAGTAATCGGTACTGACATGATTGGAGAACTTCCTGAATCTGGCGGTTACAATGCGATTGCAATCTTCATTGACCACTTCACAAAGAGACTAGACTTGTACCAACCCATACCACAGTCACTTCAGAAGGAATGGCGAAGATTTATCGAGATTCCATCTTCTCCACCCATGGACTTCCATGCAAGATAGTTCATGATCGAGGACCACAGTATCACTCGAGGTTCATGAAGGAACTCTATCGGCTGTTAGGCATTGAAGCGAACTTCACTACGGCATACCATCCACAGACAAACGGTCAATCGGAGCGAACAAACCAAGAGATCGAACAATATCTCCGTTTGTTCATTAATTACCAACAAAATAATTGGCACGAATGGTTACCCTTAGCAGAGTTCAACTACAATGACAAAGTTCATTCAGCGACAAAAGTTTCTCCCTTCTATGCAGATACAGGAAGACACCCGTATAAAGGCACGGCAACTCAAATGACTTCGGACAACCCCTCAGTACAAGCTTTCGTAGATGGAATGAAGAAGATACGAAAGGAAGTAGGATCAGCTTTAGAGAAAGCAAAGGTAGAGATGAAGAGGCAGTATGACGGAAAGAGGAAGAAGGGTATAGAATACAAGGTTGGTGACAAGGTGTGGCTAGAAGGAACCAACCTGTCGGTAGATCGCCCAATGAAGAAATTAGGTGACAAGAGGTATGGACCGTTCATGATCCAGCAGAAGATAGGTGCCAGTTCCTATAAACTGGAAATCCCACGTACATGGAAACATGTACACAATGTTTTCAACGAAGTTCTTCTCACTCCGTATAAAGAACCTAGCTTTCCTACACAACCCCAAAACACACGCCCGCCTCCTGTTGTTGTAGGAGGAGAAGAAGAATTTGAAGCAGAAGAAATCCTTGACTCGAAGAAAGTAGGAAGAGGAATCAAATATAAAGTCCAATGGAAGGGATATGGTTCACATGAGCAGACATGGGAACCACGGTCAAATCTTACAAATGTTGACCAATTGCTCAAGGAATTCCATGAAAAGAATCCGACTAAACCAAAACCCGCAATATTTCGTCGAATTGAAATCCCTATTTCTTTATTCCCTACAGAATTGTTGCGACCCCTTCCTCTTGCCAACACAGAACCCAATCTCGCTTCACTACCCTCCGAAAACTTTCTTTTACAACAAGCACATCGTGGAACTCGTGCCCTAAGGAGAGGGTGATGTTACGAACTGACTCTTTTTCAATTTCTTTTTGTCTATCTTATTTACTTTTATCTTTTCCTTTTCTTTTATTTACATACATGTGACAACCTTGACATTCTCGCAATGTCAACGCATTTCTCTCATGTCTGTCAAACTGTTGACAGACTGTCATTCCCGCGCTGTCAACACAACTCTCTCATGTCTGTCAAACTATTGACAGATTGACAGTGTGAGAATTCTCTCATGTCTGTCAACCTTTGACAGATCGTTGTATAGCCTCACAGATATGACGTGAGATAGTTCCCATGGATTCATTTCAGAATATGTATATAAGATAGGGCATTTCTTAGAGTAGTCTCTATCTCTGATCTCGTCTATTCTCCTCTGTAGCTAGACAAGTATCTGAGGGCATACTCCTCTGCATTATCCACTATCTTTTGATCCATTCTCTCTGTGTGACGCCTGGATTAGTATAAAAGCTATCGAGTCGCTGACACCGATCCTCCGCAAACAGCTTGAAACTTGTCAAAACAAGCTCTCCCAATCAAAGAGAGCTCTTGGTGTCAACGACCATGCAAGTTTTCAACACTTGACAAAAAGCAAGTACATCAACTATTGGATGAATGCTCGAGCACTGAAAATGGGTCTGCGAATGCGCCTTCGTGCTCGAAAATTTGAACATAACCGCATTGAACGTTCAGTACGGCAACAGCAATACAATAGTAAGTGCACCTTGTTGTCAAAAACTCTTTCAATTGAATGCTGGCCTTCCTGTAGAGCGTAAAATTCAAGATCAAACTGAAGACTCTGTGAAGCGGCGTGATCCTGGAATTCAGAAACTAGCTCGGAGCTACAACAAACATGTACATAAGTGACATGCTGGAGCTGATTCGCCGACGTCAGGCACCATGGAATGCTGTTGCTCCTCTCCCAATCGCCCTGAAGGGTCTTTTTAACCTGGATGTTGATGATAACATATGGGAGGACATTGGGTTGAATGATGATGATGATGAGGGTCCACCTCCTTGGTTGAGTAGTGAGAGGGTGAGGAAAGATATCAAAGGGATACTATTGCGGGATCGGAGTGATGAGGAGCTGCGGCGCCTTCAACATGAAATGCGGGCTATGCGGGAGTGGATGAGGGAGGAGTGGGAACTACTGCTGAGAGCAATAGATGGTGTGAAGGTGAGCGGTATGTTCCTGCATTCCACCTTTGTTTGTCAATACTCATGCCTTTTTTTCCAGGTGACTTGAGCATACATTATCAACTTCTTGAACGCAAGGATGCCTTATTACGGCTATGTATTACATGGAGTCAGTCACTTTCTGCAGTCTCGTTTTTTTCAAATGGAACACTACCACCATGGGGGCCATCAGACAAGGAATTGGAAAGTGCAGCTGCGGGGATGGCATCTGAGATTGTTGTTTAAGTGGAGGGCAATATTGGCAACGAAGTTGGAGGTGATTGTTACGATCATGTCAGCTCAGGTCTGACTCCGGACTCTTCGCTACATTCTCGCAACTCTTCGCCGAAGTTCCGCACCCTATCCCGCTCCCTCGTCACTCTCGTCGCACTCGCCAAAGCGTTCGCAGCTTCGCTACTTCGCATCTTTACATCTTCACATCTTCGCATCTTCGCATCTTTGTATCCCCGGACCATTGTATCTGTTATCGATTATCTGATGCTCGTTCCATGTGGTTTATTGTCTTATTGATTATCTGATACTTGTTCCATGTGCTTTGATGTCTTATCGATTAGAATAATTACTATAAGTACTGTAGCTCACTGTACTTACTTCCTTAGTTTCGAAATTGACATAGATTGTCTCTCTCCTATCCTACACACTCTAAGACTTAGTTCAAAGTCTTCTAGCTAACTTCGTCACTGTGCTACACGTCGCCGAGACATTCTTCATCGCTATCGTGCTGAACGTCTCGCGTCGTCTTGCTCTCTCTCGCATCATCTTCGCTCGCACTCCGAGGACTGAAAGGAGCAAGGGCGTTGCTAATAGCTTCGCCATGTCCTATCCCGCTTCGTTAGGAGATTGTTTTTTTTTTCATGTCTCTTCCTATATGCATATATACCTGTTGTCTTTGTGTTGCTTGGAACTTACTCAGCAAAGTAGCAGTTGAACTCCCTCTCACAGAATGTGGACCAACCCACATACCGGATTGGCCCGCATACTGGACTGACCCAGGACCCGGACCAACCCAGATACCAGATTGACCCGCATACTGGACTGACCCGGATGCTGGACCAGCCCGGATACTGGATCAACCCGGACTCTGGGTCAAACTGGATAGCTGGTTAATCCAGTATGCGAGGTTGACCTGGACTCTGGGTTGATCCAGGTTGCTGTCAATTTAGTGAAATTGGCAATCACATGGAAGATGGACACACAACTCTGTAAAGATTTTATCTACAGAGCAAAGCACTAATGTGAGATCATGTGAGATCACAAATTTGGCCACCATCTCACATTTTCTGTGTTCCATTGCATTTATATAGTACGAGATGAACAAAATATGTGCCCATTTAGCGTGCGTGCAACTTTGTCAATTATTCTCCACTTACACTCAGTTATGGTGCAACTATGAGCAAAAATGGTCATTTGCAGTCCCAGACTGCCCGGACAGCCATCTCCAATCATGGTGACGCACAGATCTCCGCAGCAAAATGTGAGAGTAAAATCTCAACATGTTGTCATCTTGCCCTGTGGTAACAGAGGGCCCCTAAGCAATTGAGTATATCAAATTTATGTAGAGAATGTCTTGAACTGCATCAAACAATATAGCAAGTGGCTGTGAAGGTCAGGTCTAAGCATGGACTGACCCAGGACTGGACCAGCCCAGGAGTGTCTGGGGTCTCACTGGACTGACCCAGACCGGGTCAGTCCAGGTCCCATGGGTCAGTCCGGACCCGGAATAACCCTGGATTCTACATCAAGTTAGATAGGAGTGGGTCAAGCCACAACCTAACTAAGTGATGTCCTAGGGTGGCTGCCTGAAGTGAGGCAACCCAAGTCAATATTGAAACTGAGGAATAGTGTACAAGATATCTAATCTTATATACAAGTAATCCTAATTGTTAAATAAAAGACAATAAGTAATAGGGACTAGAAATAATACAATAAGGATGTTTCCCGAGAGCGGACAGGCATGGGAATGCATCGGTCATGCTGACCATGTGTCATGTGATGTATCCGAGGTTGTTCCGAGATTACTAAGTCAATGAACACAGTCCGAAGTCAATCGAGCTTCAAGTTGGACTTGGTGATAACTCGGAAGGGAATTGATACCGATCGGGTGATCGGGTGATTGATCGATCGATCGGAATGATCGGAATGATCGATCGATCGATCAAATGATCGGAATATTGATATGGTTATCGATAGATTCGGAAATCGAGCTGGAAGGCATGGTGTAGCTTGGCATGTATATAACACTCCCTCGATGAATGAGCAAAGATGAAGAGGTATGCTTAGTGTGACACCTAGGTGTATGCCGTAGTGCGGCAAAGTGACCAAGTTGCCGCCTCTCATCTCCACTCAAATGACTGTGCAGAAGAATCTTCGAGGTACCAAATGCAAGCCACAAAGAGTCAACAACAAAGTTGAACAACATTTACAAAGTGCAAAGGTAGCTTTATTTGTTGGAACTAAAGAGACAACTCAGCCATAGTGAACAAGGCTTATCATGTATTCATACCTAAAGAGACAACTATAGGTACAAGTAATATGAGCATAAAAGGGCATATAGCATAAGTAAAGGGAAACATACCTCAGCTGTAGTGAACAAGGCTGAGGAAAAGAGACAGGCAACGAGACATCAAGTATATAAGAGATTATGTAACGGTAAAACTTTCTGACTTGAACGTATTGCCTTGCGATACACCTACGGTACATCCGACAGAGTCCAACACTCCCCCTCAACGAGATCTAGTTGGGACAAGTCCCAATTGACGAGTTGCATTCCGATGAACATCCCCACTGAGAGCTTTAGTGAAAATGTCGGCTAGATTTTCCTTCGACGGCACTAATGCTGTAGCAATATCACCTTCAAGTATAGATTCACGAATCCAGTGACGATGAATCCGAATATGCTTGTTGGCATTTGTGATCTGAGTCGAGTTCATGTTGTTAAGAGCCGAAGTGGAATCAACGTGCATGATTGTTGGTTCGCGTTGGGGAAAGCCAAGTTCTTCCAAGAGTTGGCGGAACCACACAACCTCTCTTCCACAAGAACCTCCCGCATAGTATTTGGCTTCTCCAGTTGAAGTAGCAACAGCAGTCTGTTTACGAGCAAACCAGGAGAACGAACCTTTACCAAATGTGAGAGTTGCACCAGATATTGAACGACCATGGTCAGGGTTCTCATTGAAGTTCGAATCTGTATAGGCATAAAAACAGAGAGAGTTTGGAGTTGTACCACCTAGAACAAGGACAAAATCAAGAGTTCCTTTCAGGTAACGGATGATTCGTTTTACTGCACGCCAGTGGGAATCACCGGGATTTTGCATAAATTGTGCAACCTGTTGAGTACTCCGAGTGACAGTGTTGGCAAGGTCGGGTGACTGTCAGTACGGTCCGGTGACTGTCAGTGACTTTGTGACCTGACCGTAGATTTCTGACCTGACCTTGACTGTGGCACTTCAGCCCGGTGGTCCGCCTGGTCCATGTGCACTGCCGCTTGAAACACCACAATATCTTGCATAATCTCTGATAAGATAAGATTTTTTTTTTTATCTATGAGTCTGACTGAGACAAAGTCAACATCCGGTAAACATGATAACCGGGGTAACCGAGGATCAAAAGTCAGGTCAGTTTTTATGACTTATGACCGTCGGTGACCTGTCAGCAAAAAACTGACCTGACTTTTGACCCCGACCGCCTGACCGTTCAACACTGCCGAGTGATATCGGGTCGTGTTAGGGCCGTGCTTCCGAGGAGGGGATGAAATGGCTGAAGTTGCCCATGAATGGTCCGAGAGCTTCGAAATACAATCGAAGCAGCCGAAGCTCCGACCGGAGCTCCGTGGGAACGATCGAAACCCGAATGGACCGGAAGGTACGGAAGTCACGTAGGAGGGAAGCAAACCTCAATCCGTTTATTAGAACGGATCCTCACTACGCTGAGTGGTTCTGGAAAGGGTTCGGACGAATATGAACAGTAAGAAGACATAAGAAGAGAGAGGAGTGATTGGGATGGAACCCAAGGCAACCCAAGTCGATATTGAAACTGAGGAATAGTGTACAAGATATCTAATCTTATATACAAGTAATCTGTTAAGATCGTGCAAGATACCCTCAGGTACTTGCGAGATCTCCTAATGAACGGGATAGGACTCGGCGAAGCTATTAGCAACACCCTTGCTCCTTTCAGTCCTCGGAGTGCTAGCGGAGATAATACGAGAATGAACAAGACGACGCGAGACGTGCAACGCGATAGCGATGACTAAAGTCTCGGCGACGTGTAGCACAGCGATGAAGATAGCTAGAAGACTTTGAACTAAGTCTCAGAGTGTGCAGGATAGGAGATAGACAATCTATGTCGATTTCGAAACTAAGGAGGCAAGTACAGTGGGCTACAGTACTTATAGTAATTATTCTATTCAGTAGAAAAGACAATAAACCATATGGAACAAGTGTCAGATGATAGATAACGGATAAGATGATCCGATGATACGAAGATGCGAAGATGCGAAGGTGCGATGCGAAGATACGAAGTAGCGAAGTAGCGAAAGCATCGGCGAAGGGATGCGAGATGATAGCGAAGATGCAGGACTCATACCTGAGCTAGCATGATCGTAACATAATCCTAATTCTTAAAATAAAGACAATAAGTGAGAAAGATCCGAAATAATACAATAAGGATGTTTTCCCGAGAGCGGACAGGCGTGGGAATGCATCGGTCATGCTGACCATGTCATGTGATGTATCCGAGGTGGTTTCGAAGTTATCGAGCCATGGAACAGAGTACGAAATCAATCAAGATTTGAGTTGGACTTGGTAGCAAACCCGGAAACGAATCGATCGGTTGTCCGATCGTTCGGATGCTCGATCGGAGTGTCCGGATGTTCGGATAGTGACCAATTAGCCCGGAAGTCGATCCGGAACGAATGGTGAAGCGTGGCATGTATATAACAGGTCGTGTCATCACAGCGGCATGATTGAGAGATGAGATGTATGACCGCTGGGAGAAAGAGATGGTGCGAGCTTTTCTATCATGAGTGACAGTCATACCCAGCAGTTGAGAGATCTCGCCTTTGTCTGAAATCTCGAAATGATCTTTGAATTCAGACTTAAAGCGTGAAATCTCCGAAGGTGAACTGCCAAAGAGGGTAAGATCATCAACATGAGTGGTGACAATGAGAACTCCAGAATCAGAGCGGCGGATGAATACACAAGGGTCAGATTTGCAGACATGGAAACCAAGCGAGACCATAACACCTTTGAGTTTCTCATACCAGAGATACCCAGATTGTTTGAGTCCATAAAGCGCTTTGTTGAGTTTCCACACCCAGTCCTCTTTCCCATGAACTGCAAATCCAGGTGGTTGCTTCACATACGCTGGCTGGTCTTCCGGGATGGTACTGTTCAGATAAGCAGATTTCACATCTACCACATGAATTTCCCAGTCCAGGATGGCAGCAGCGGTTGCAATACCACGAATGGATTTGATTCAAGCAGTGGGGGCATAGGTATCGAAGAAATCAACACCGGGAACTTGGGTGAAACCCTGAGCAACAACACGGGCACGGTAACCTTCGATCTCTCGAGTGTCTGTATTACGCTTCACAGCGAATACCCAACGCGTACCTGTAGCTTGACAGTCCGGTGGTGGAGGAACGAGAGAATAGGTACCAGTTTGTGTAAGCTGGTTGAGCTCGTAATGACAAGCTTCCTTCCACTCTAGGCGGTCAGGAGAGTTGAAAGCTTGGTTGAGGTTGAATGGTACATCACCTCGGGCAAGATGGGCAAAATCGGATTGCTCCCCCTCATCCTCGGACCCGGATTCTGAATCAGTGAGATCAGGAAGGTCACCTAAGATGGGATCTTGCAGTTCCGCTCGTGCTTGTGAATGCGTCTTGACTGGAGTAGCGTTAGACGGCATACGTGGATTAGGACGTGTAGCACGAGGAGGAGGAGGAGGAGTGACGGGTGTAGGAGGAATAGGATTGGGATTAGGTTCAGGTTCTGGCAGTGGACTTGGTGGCCATGGAGAAGGCGGTAGAGGAGGTGTATCATCATCATACTCAGTCATCGAGAATTTGAGAGATGGATAATCATATGACTCCCCCCCGGATCTCAAAAGCTCGTTCCCATTAGTGTTATCATCGAATTTCACAGAAATTGCGGAATGAACACCCTTACTAGGAACGTAGACCTGGTAAGCCAACCGAGTCTGATCAAAACCTAAAAAGAAACCTGGAACTCCATGTATATCCAGTTTGTGATCCTGCTCGCCATTGTAGGCCCAAATTTTACATCCAAAAGGATGGAACTTTCGACGATCAGGGTCCCTTCGGTGCCAAAGATGGTAAGGTGTCTCCTCTGGGGGGAGAGGTCGAGCGTAGCAGCGCGCGCGGAGACTGAGAATGTATCCGACGGCATAGCTCCACATAGACAGAGGAAGGTGAGAGTCAATGAGAATGGTCCGGACGCGGTTGAAGATTGTACGATTGAGACATTCAGAACGCCCATTCTGTTCCGGGGCTCTCGCTGTAGTGTTGGTCCAGCGAATACCCCGTTCCTTCATGAAGTTAATCCACTAGGTGGTAAGGTACTCACCACCATTATCAGTGTGGAACTCCCCCAACTTCTGACCAGTTGTCCTCTCGACCTCCTCCAACCACATCTTGAAGGCAGTGAAAGCATCACTCTTTTGTCTTAGGAGGTAACCCCAAGCCATACGGGAGTGATCGTCAAGGAAAGTGATGAGATATCACATACCAGTTTTGAAAGATGTAACCGGAGCGGGTCCCCAAAGATCCGAATGGACCAAGACCAGTGGCTCTGAAGCTCTTGAGTCCGAAGGTGGAAAGTGATCACAGGTGAGCTTCCCTTGAGCACAAGCATCACAGACAGGGGGGTCTGCAGCTAGTTCTGTGGCCGTAAGTTTGACTGTCTTCCCCTCCAACTGACCTGAACGGTATAAAGCACGACAAGCTGGATAGTTGAGGTGTCCCAACTCACGATGGAGCTGTACCAGTTTCGAGTACAGTGGAGGTTTGTCGGTAGAATCTGGGGATGAAGTAGCAGCGAACGCAGAGGTTGGTGTAGCAGAGTCGAGATGGTAGAGCCTCGAGTCATCCTTGGTTCCTGTCAAGACCACGTCCTCGTTATCAATGAGCTGCTCTATGAAAGCACTGTTATATTCATGCAGGACAGTCTATTTCTTTATACACATACATACACTAATCGCTTTCATCGCGTCCGATGGATCCATTATACGTTTATCCTTCATCGCATCCGAAGGATGCGATTGCACTTTCTTTATTACAACACTTATAGTTAACATCCACACATTCCTTCATTCAACATTATTACTTCTTACCGAGATCATATGCTCATCAGTCATCTTCTTATACATGTGTTATTTACTTATTACTCTGGTTAGCTACAAGACTAGTATTTAAGCCGTAGTGTAGCTTAGCTGTACTTCAGTTTAAATATCGACTTCAGTTGACTTATACAGTCTATACTCAGTTAAGACTTTACATTCGCTTCGCTTCGGATCGGATCCTTCGCTCCATCCGACTGCTTCTACCTGGGACATACGACTCTAACGAGGGTACTACTAATAGTGGTATCAACGTCCCATTACTCCGCACCGCACCGCATCACATCGGACGGTCCACTTGGCTGTATTCAGCATAACTCTAACAAGCACCAGCATCATTTTTAGCAAAAGACACACATTTCCCGTTACCAAAAATGGTGTAGCACTTGGCTTCATCAAGGCGTGAAACGGAAATGAGGGTAGGGGACAAGTCTGGAACACAAGCAGTGTCCTTGAGTGAAAGACGAACCGGCCGCATATTGCAACGACGACGAGCAAGAAAAACAGCTATACCACGACCAGCGATCTTCATCGTACCAGAACCAAATCCAGTTACTTTCTGGGAGATGGCCGGATGATAGGAAGTGAAGTCTGAATGGACACAATGAATGTGAGATGTTGTACCGGAATCTATGATGATGGGAGGCCTATCAGCAGTAGTACCAGCTGGATACACTGACTCAGAAATAGGCTGGAGGGGATTCAAACTTGCAGGCAAATTGGACGCAGGATAAGCGGAAAAATCAATAGCATTTGTGTCGGAAAGAGATACAAAATTCGTGGAGGAAGGCTGCTCAGTGTCTCCTCCACCCCCACTATCCACTAGATGGGCTTTTTCCTTACCCTTCTTCCCCTTCTTCTTTCCGTTCCCAACTCCCCCTGGAATATGCTTCCCACCGCCGGGTTGCCTGCAGTAGTCCCTTGAATGTCCCTTTGTATGGCAGTTTGTACAGTAGAATTTGCCTTGGGCAGCGAAGGCACGTTCCATGAGGACAGCGGCGGACTCGACATTGACGTTAGGTGAAGAACTTGAACCGCGATCACCACCTTCCTCAGGGTGAGCAGAACGGTACGCTCCCATGATCTTAGCAGACGTCGATGCGATGGTGGTACGGGAAGTGATTTTGAAGTTCGAGATCCACTGGTGCCACGAACCAGGTGATCCCTCTTCATCGGGGAGAGTGGTAACGAGAATGGCAGAAGCGAAACCTTCATCGACAGTGTGCCCAGCTAGCCGGATGCTCATCAAGGCAGACTCAAAGTTGTTGAGATGCTCCTTGAGAGAGGCTAGGTTATGTTTGAGCGGAAGTCCTCAATGAAGTCGAACAAAGAAAGCCATGAGAAGACCGGAACCCTGGGGACCATGAGTACGAGCGATGAAGTTGTATGCCTCACAGGCGGAGGTCATCTTCGAGATGGAAGGAATCATGCTCGGATGGATACACCGGCAGAGCATGATGTTCAAGAACGAGTTCATGGTGTTCCAAACGATATACTCGTCAGTCGTAGGCTCAGGACACGGGATCCTACCTGAGAGGATATCCTTGCACCCAATATACTCCACAGCACCAAGAAAAAGCTTCAACCATGGCACGAAGTTCAACTCACCCTTAAGCTTCTCGTCCGCATCCTTTGGGAAAGCACTATTAGCGCCACTAGAAGCGGACCACGATGAGGGTAACCTGGGGTTCGGGACTCCGGCTGTATGAGGTGGACGAGGAAAGGAAGGATGTGCAGGAGGAGCAGTGGTAGCCGAAGAGTTTTCACCCTCAGTCTCAGATCCAGATTCTATAGGAGGCAATGGGTTCGAAGGCGATATGAAGGACATGGTGTTGAGACGAGGTTGGTAACGAAGAGGAAGATGAAATTAAAAGATTTGGTTAAAACACTTGAGACAGCGAGTTTATTTGGCGGGCTCGGGGCCCATAACCTGTTGGAACTAAAGAGACAACTCAGCTGTAGTGAACAAGGCTTATCATGTATTCATACCTAAAGAGACAACTATAGGTACAAGTAATATGAGCATAAAAGGGCATATAGCATAAGTAAAGGGAAACATACCTCAGCCGTAGTGAACAAGGCTGAGGAAAAGAGACGGGCGACGAGACGTCGAGTATATAAGAGATTATGTAACGGTAAAACTTTCTGACTCGAACGTATCGCCTTGCAATACACCTACGGTACATCTGACGGAGTCCAACATTATTATGTTCTACAAATTCAAGATACTGCGCAAGCCAAGCAGCAAGGGATTTCAATGTGCCATATGATACTGTGAGAAATAAATTAGCAGTACTAAATCAATCATACTGTACACAACTTGACTGTCGTGCTCATCTACAAACACTACCATTTTTTTCACCCTATCAAAGGGATTTTTTGCTGTCAAATTTGCCAGACGGGCCACAATGCTGAACAATGGCTCCACTGTGACATATGTGTGACTAATCTTCAGAACTTCCTAAATTCTCCTTGGTTGTTGGCCACTGCCTCACTCATCCTTCAGCAGCTCATGAAAGATTTAATTTAGACCAAATGCTGTACTCATAACTTTCCTGCTTAAATAAAATTACGATATGACAAGAAATGCGCACAGGAAAAAAGAATTTCAAGATATCGGAACTACCCTAATGTTATGATCATGCACGGGTCGTAGGGATAAGTTGGATCACGGACTATAAGTCCGTGGGGTAAAAGACCGAACACCGAGATAAATCCCGGTGAGGGTAGAGTGAACCTACGGAGAGGTAGTCGGACGTTGACGCTACTATTAATAGCGTCCCCGACACGCCGCTGTCCAAAAGCGAAGTTGAGGGTAATTCCGATCACGGGAGAAACTCACGCGATCGTACTTAGGATGAGGTTGAGAATAACTCTATTTGAAATACACTGTAGGAGTGCGCTATCAAAGTCGATATTTAAACTAAGGACCAACTATTCTACTCTCGTAGCTTTATACTGTAGTCGCTACCTAAGGGTCGCTAAGCGATAGTATCCTAGAATAGTATGGTCGAACATGTGGAAGATAAAAGGGGAAAGTATAAAGGAAATGATATAAAAGGATATATAAGAAGTCGGCTAAGTGTGAGGGATATAAAAGCAAAGTGTAAAAGGATTGCGGAGGTAAGCTCCGCGACGGAAGAAAATAGTAGAGTCAAATACCTGGGAATGATTGTCGGGCCTGCAGGAGTTGACTTGGCATGGTCGTAACACCTAACTACCATAGTATTGCTATAGATTTAACAATTAGGATTACAGGTATATAAGCTGTAGTATCTTGTACATATAGTTCTTCAGTTTAAATATCAACTTAGATTGTTGCTGAACTCCATCCGGAACTCTCTCCTCTATTTGATAATGTTTGCATTTGTTAGGAGTGTGCAGATTGAGTGGACCTTTGGTACTGCTATTGACAATACCCTCGCTACGCTGTGCGGTCCATGTCGAGTCCATTCGAGATCGAAGTAGCATCGACTCAAGATCAACAGGGTTGAACGGGGTTGGAGAAGAAGATAGAGAAGTCGAATATGATATTAGGATCATATTGATTTGATAGGATTATATCCAAGTTGAATCAAGTCATACAGCGATATTAATGCATAGGAGAATGAAGTCAATATGAAAACTGAGGGAGGATCATACCAGGTCGAGGTCGTACCAGGTTGATATTAAAGCTTTTGGCTTCTACCTATCCACAGGTCCTTTATACTACGTACACTATCTCCGATGTCGCTACAAGATATCCTAAAGTAGTTATGACAAATCAAGAGTAAAGATAGTGAGTGCGGATAGGAAGAAGACTAACTAATAAGGTAACGGCAGTGGTCTAAGTGCATAGCCCATCCGAAGGGATAGCGATGGGATATAGGATAGGGGAAGATAAGAGTTGCGGAACCAATTCACCTTGATCAATATCATCGGTGCATCGCATCGATGATGGACTTGTTGCGAGTCGGGTTGGTGAGTCGGATCAATAGTTCGATTGATGCGCGCAATTGCGATGGTATGTGGAGCTGGATCAATAGTGGGGTCGGTCCGATGCAGTCGATGCGCATGATTGTAACAGCATTATAACCAAACATTGTCCAGATGCCTTTATTCTCTTTCTGTTATAGTCGTGCAACTGGAGAGGATGAGTGTGAGGCTCCGAGGCATGGGAACTGTGGTTGGCTACACGGTCCTTTGGAAGTGTGATGGGACTTCAGTGAAGCTATTAGCAACACTCCCTATATGCTATCTGGGTGTCCCAGTGAAGTTCAATAATTAAGGAGGTTCCGGAGGATTGCACTGTCCATGCGTCCGGTGGATCCGAGATTTATGCGTAATCAAGAAGGAGTAATGTTTACGGATAAGTACCCGTGAGGGTTAGTCAATCCTACAGAAGGTAGTCGGATGTTAACACTACTATTAATAGTGTTCCCAACACGCCGCTGTCCGAAAGTGACGATGAGGTAATTCCGATCGCGGAGATACTTACATGATCATACTGAGGGTGAGGTTGAGTGTGAAATCTATTTGAGATCACTACACTATCAAAGTGTGCTATCAAAGTCAATATGTAAACTAAAGTTGCGTATGATATTAGTGCCATACCAATTCAACATTAAAACTAAGGTTATAAGCTAAGTTTGTTATCTCCAGTATCACTACAGAATATCCTAATGTAGTTAAAGCGAATTGAAAGTAGAGATAACAAGTGCAGATAGGGAGATAAGTGGACTAATGGGGAGAGGAAGGCGGTATGGTGTATAGCCCGTCCAAAGGGTGAGCCACAGGATAAGGAGGATAAGTGGATAGGTATCATGGAAGTAGATTACCCAACCACAGCTCCCATGCCTTGCATTCATCCTCTCTGGTTGCACAACTATAACACTGATCCATATCATCGGTGCATCACATCAATGATGGACTTGATCATGTACGTTTGACTGCGTCGGTGCGAAGCACTACGTGCAATATATACAACTGGTGTGCATGATTGTAACATCAACCCTCTTTGCTCCTTGGAGAAAGTGCTGTATACCTCCCCCACACCAACACCTTCCTACCCCTCCTCCTCCACAACTGCAACGAGCAACATCAATAATAAAAACAGAGACTGTACTCTGTCAAAGAATTACTTGTTATATACCTAGCTCATGTTATAGGTATGCTTCCGAGCCTTCGATCGTCGATCGGTTCTTCGATCTTCGATGTTTTGACTTAGTACATTTTGTTTCTCTTCGATCTGCGATCGAACCTCACGAAGTATTCGAACTATCGGATACGAGTGATTCTCACATTATTGTTCTTTAATTGTCTTTTATTTCTATTACTGGGAGCTATCCGGATTCTTATCAGTCTAATTAGTACTCTTATTGTTATAGTTTTGACAATTAGATTACAAGGTATAAATACTGTAGCATCTCGTAGATAGTTCTCCAGTTTAAATATCAACTTAGATCGTTGCTGAACTCCGTCCGGATTATTATTCTTCTTCATCATCGTTCGCACTACAAACGAACGATCTCCGGACGTCCTCTTCACTCTTATACTATCCTCATCGTCTTGAACATTCACGGAACCACGCGACAAGGCGAGGGCACTACCGATAGTGGTGCTAAGGTTCTTAGTTCACTCTTCCGTACATTGACTAACGATCGTAGATCGTTGTTCGTTATCTCGATCGAGACCGAACCCGTCGAACTCAACTCTATTCAACTCCTTCGCCTAAGACCCTACGGAACCTCACCGGCACGGTCTTAACAGCTCAGTTGTGTAGATAACAACTAATATATTGTGTATGTACCTGTTATATACCTAGCTAGGGGTACATGAGTGAGCGGGACATTTGTAAGGGTTAGCGGCTCACCTCAGTTGTGTAGATAACAACTGAGGGAGCCGTCGCCACCGCCTCTCGCTGTGTAGGTATGGTACTGTACAGTATTTGTAATGCACAGCGGGAGTATATCTCTCGCTGTGCTTATTCGTTCGTGTCCGTAACGGGCAATGTCCAAGCTGGCCCGCGGCGCTACCGTCCGCGCGCGCGGGTGTACGAATCGTTCCTAACACCCCCCCTGATTCGTACGATCCATCTGTAGCCACTGTACCATCCTGTCGTGTAGTTGGCCGGGTAATGGTTTCATGAATACATCTGCGACGTTCGTTTTCGATCTGATCTCCACCACTGTAATCTCGCCGTTAGTGACCTGTTCCCGGATCTGGTGGTTCCTCATGTCAATATGTTTGACTAGCGCGTGTCGTTTGGATGTCTCCGTGAGTGAAATTGAGCCGAAGTTGTCCCTGTGAATCCTTGTCGGTTCGTTAAGTGGGAGATTGATCTCCGAGAGGAATGACCGCAACCATACTGCTTGCTGTGCTGTGCGGGACAATGCGATATACTCTGCCTCTGTTGAGGATAGTGCAACGGTGGGTTGGCACTTGGAGCTCCATGACACGGGCGCTCCTGCCATGAAGAAAACGTATCCGGAGGTTGATCTCCTGGTGTCGAGGCACCCAGCGTGGTCGGAATCGGAGAATCCTTTAGGAATTAGTGCTGCCCCGGGTGTCTGTTCCCCGCCCGGCGGTGGTGCCGAGTAGGTGATCGAGTAGTCCAGTGTTGTTAGTAGGTACCCCGCCAGCCATTCTACGCATTCCCAGTGCGCGCGGCCCGGGTTAAGTTGGTACCGTGCCAGTAGACCCGCCGCGTAGGCGATATCGGGGCGCGTACAAATTTGGCACCAGCACGAGGACCCCACGAATGCGCGGTATGGTTTCCCGGCCATGAACCGCTTTTCCTCCTCCGGTAGGGGGTTCGGGGCCTCCGTGATCTTCAATCCCGGTGGTAGCGGCATGTTTCGCCGCCGGACGGAGGTCAGTTTGAAGTGTTCGAGCATCCGGAGTATGTAGGCTTTCTGAGAGATCATGATGGCCTGTGTAGTTGGGTTCTGTCGAATTGTCATCCCGAGGAGCACTTGGGTTGTCACCTCGTTTGCCTCCCAACGTTTGCCCAGATCCTCTATGGCCTTCGTCCTGCCCGCCGCGGTGGATGACCCTCCGCAGACATCGTCGCCGTAGGTGCTCGTGAGTGTGTATTTGTCTCCGGTTCTCCTGTACCTGATGCATGGGTCCGCTCTCGACGATGTGTATCCATCCTCCTTGTATCCCGCAGCAAGGGTCTCCTGCCAGTCATGGCTTCCCTGCATCGTCCCGTATATTGACTTCTTGAGTTTGCAAACCTTGTCCTCTTTGCCGGGTTCTACGAATCCGTCGGGCTGGCGCATGTATACGTCGTGAGTTATCGGTGAGTTCAGAAACGCCGCGGTGAAATTGACTTGGAACAGACGTAGTCTGAGTGCCGCGGTGATTGCTAGGACGATGCGGACTGACTCCATGCGGGCGACTGCCCCGTAAGTCTTGTCGTAGTCGAGCCCTTGGATCTGCGTGAACCCCTGTGCAACCCACCGTGCCTTGTGTTTTAGGACCTCCCCCACTGGACCGTACTTGATGGCGTAGGTCCAGCGTTCGCCTGTGAGGTTCGTGTCTGGTGGTAAGTTCACTAGGTCCCAGCATTCTTTGGCCTTCAAGGTTGAGAATTCCTTCTCCATGGGTGGGTTTCACAGCTCAGGTGCCTTCATGGCCTGCCTGTAGTTGTCCGGGGCCCAGGCCTCGCCCTCCATTGTTGCGAATGCCCACGGGTTCATCACGATCAGTGCAAGTGCCGTCTCCGTCAGGTTATCGTCGTCGGTGTTTTGTGTGGGTAGACCTCCTGCTGCTGCCTCCGCTTCCCCGCGTTCCTTTCGCTCTCTGATCCTGTCGCTGCGGCGTAGTGTGGAAGGGTCCGCGGGTTCGGTTGGTACACGCCTGCTCCTTCCCGGTTGTTCCCCTTTGTCCGCGTTTGGGTTCGGTTCGCCCTCGGCTTCGCCATGTATGGGGTCCGGGGTCAGTTCCTCCTCGTCTCCGCGGTCTTCCCCTCTCGTTCTGTGCGGGCGGCCCTCCTCAAACACCACATCCCGCGACTCTATCATCTTCCGGGCCTCTGGGATCCAGAGCCTGTATCCTCTCCGTCCCATGTACCCGATCAGTTTTCCTTCAACCGCCTGTCTGGAGAGCTTTCCGTTGGTATGGATGTCGGGGAGGGTGGCCCACGCTCGACATCCAAATGGTCGTAGGTTGGATATGTCCTGCCGTTTCCGGAACCAGTACTCATTCGGTACGCGGTCGGGGAACCGCGCTGACGGGATGAAGTTATCGACGTAGATGAAGGTAGCCGCCGCTTCTGCCCAGAAAGTGGGAGGTAGGCCGGAGTCTTCGAGGAAAGTATGCACCCCTTCCATGACCGTGCGGTTCCCCCGCTCGGCCATGCCGTTAGCTGCTGATGATCGCGGCGGAATCCTTTCAACGGTGATGCCGCGGTCCGCGCAGTAGGAGTCCATAAGAGCGTTGTCGAGCTCCCCACCGCTGTCGATCCGGATCGTCCTGAGTTGTTTCCCCGTCTGTGCCTCCGCTTTCACGCGGTACCTGTGGAACTCCTTCGCCGCGGTCTCCTTCGTCTTGTCCGATAGAAACGCCGGGACTCGTTGCGATGATGCGCCGTCTGAGAATAACATCATGTAGGCCGCCCCTCCTAGGCTCTTCGTCCTGGCCGGTCCCCATAGGTCGATATAGACCCTCTCTAGTGTCTCCGTCTCGTGTGTGACCTTTTCATCGAACGGCCGCCGCTTTGCCTTCCCATACAGGCAGTCCTCACAGAGTCCTGAGACGTTCCGGTCCTTGACGTCTAGCCCGTCTACTAGGCCCTGGCTCTGCATCCGGAGGATCCGAGGTATCGCGACGTGGGCCAGCCTCCGGTGCCAGGTGTGGAGGTCGGTCGGCTTTTCGTGTGATCGGGCAGATGCTGCCCAGACTTGAGCCACCTCCACCTCGTACATCTTCGTGTGCCCTTTCCTGATCATCACCACTCGCCCGTCAGGCTGCTTCACCGTAAGTACTCCCGCGCCCCATTCGCCCTTAAGCTGCTGCTGGTCAAGAGTCGACAGTGAGATCAGGTTGTGACCGAATTCAGGTGTATGCTTCACGTTGGAGAGGATGATTTGCGTCGGTCTACCTTCCACTTGGGTTGTAAATCTGACTTTGCCGACGCCCTTAATAGTGAATCGCCCGACCTCTCCCGCGATCGCGCTGTTGCCGCGTTGACCGTGCACTTCCTCATATTCGATGAAGTCCAATCAGCTCACCCAGCAGTGTTCGCTGGATCCCGAGTCAATGAATGTTCGCGTGTGCTCGCGCATTGCTGGTGTGTGTGAGGCTGCATTGGTACAGTGTTACGCCTGTGCCAGACCAATCGACCAACCTTCCGATCGAATAGATAGTCGATTCATTCTGATACTTAGGCCGGACCTTTCCGGTCAGTCTTCCGGTCGGATCGATTGTTGAATGCCTCCGGATCAATAATCGAATACTTCCGAATCAACAATCGAATCATTCCGGATCAATAACTGAATGACCTATTCGCATTTCCGGAGCTTTCGCATTCATTATCAGCTCCGTATCTTCGATTCTATTCTCGATAGCTTCGGACAGCTTCGAAAGGTATTTGTCCGAGATTCCCACGCCCTTATTGTCTTATATTTCACCTCGGGTAAACCTTTATATTGCTTATTGTTCTTTATTTAACAATTAGGCAATTTACTACTTAAGTACACTGTTTAGTATCGTTTCCCCAGCTTGAAATAAAAGTTACCTTCTATCCTCCTTCTATATTACGCTTAGTCACGTCCGGATCAATCGATCGGTTCTGTCCGACGTTCCGGAACTTCTTTCTTCTTCGCACTTCGCAGGGACACCCAGATAGCGTGTAGGGAGCGTTGCCGAAAGCTTCGCTGAAGTCCCATCACACTTCCGAGGACCGTGTAGCCCTTTCGAGTACCTCCTTGTGTCACAGCCACCGTTCCCACACTCGGAACTTCGTCCGAAGCCTCCGGAACCTCGATCGTATCCTCTCCGGTTGCACGGCCTTAACATACAGATGGTACATGGAGTGGCTAAATACTCTCATTTCCCTGCCTCTCTAGGTACCTCCCCCCCTCCCTTTCATTGCCTGGATCCTCCCCTAGAAGGGGATGATCAGCACTGTCAGGGAGGTTGTTAGACTTGGGGGTACCCGTTTGAGTCGGCGGTGAAGACGTACTTGGGTCGTGTTACGCCTGTGCCAGACCAATCGACCAACCTTCCGATCGAATCGATAGTCGATTCATTCTGATACTTAGGCCGGACCTTTCCGGTCGGTCTTCCGGTCGGATCGATCGTCGAATGCCTCCGGATCAATAATCGAATACTTCCGAATCAACAATCGAATCATTCCGGATCGATAACTGAATGACCTATTCGCATTTCCGGAGCTTTCGCATTCATTATCAGCTCTGTATCTTCGATTCTATTCTCGATAGCTTCGGACAGCTTCGAAAGGTATTTGTCCGAGATTCCCACGCCCTTATTGTCTTATATTTCACCTCGGGTAAACCTTTATATTGCTTATTGTTCTTTATTTAACAATTAGGCAATTTACTACTTAAGTACACTGTTTAGTATCGTTTCCCCAGCTTGAAATAAAAGTTACCTTCTATCCTCCTTCTATATTACGCTTAGTCACGTCCGGATCAATCGATCGGTTCTGTCCGACGTTCCGGAACTTCTTTCTTCTTCGCACTTCGCAGGGACACCCAGATAGCGTGTAGGGAGCGTTGCCGAAAGCTTCGCTGAAGTCCCATCACACTTCCGAGGACCGTGTAGCCCTTTCGAGCACCTCCTTGTGTCATAGCCACTGTTCCCACACTCGGAACTTCGTCCGAAGCCTCCGGAACCTCGATCGTATCCTCTCCGGTTGCACGGCCTTAACAGGTCGATCGTTTTGGCGGCCGCGCCCGCGGACAGAACGGACATGTTGACTGGGGCGTGTGGTCCGCGGTCGGTGTCATATGCTGCGCCGGCGTTGGTCTCGGAGTTGTTCGTGTTGTAGGCGTTCTCTCCCCTAGGGTCATTCTGCTTGTTAAATCGCCAGGTTCTGGGTCCTTTGCCCTCGGCTCCGCCGCCTTTTGCCTAGCATTTGTGGATGGTGTGGCCCGTCTTTCCGCAGTTGGGATTGGTGCACGTTGGTCTAGAGCTCTTGTGCGCCGGCATCGCGCTCGCCGCGTAGGTCGCGAGAAGAGCCTTAAGTTTCTTCTCCTCCTGTTCTTCCTCGCGGCGCCTCTTCTCCTTCTGTAGCCATATCGCTTGGAGATGGACAAAGGCGTCTGTGCTCGACGTCCTGGGCATATTGCGTATGTCCGCGTCCCATTCCTTGGGTAGCGACGCGAGTGCTATTGCCCGAAATTGTTGGTCAGATATCACCGCGCCGACGTTGCTTGCCTTTTTGAGTAGATTGTGCATCGTCTTTTTGTGGTCCTCCATGGACTCGTCGGGATAGGTGTAGCGGTGGTTTCGGAGGTTTGTCTCATGTATGAGCAGCAACTCTTCGTTTTTCTGTTCGAACTGGCTGATCAGGTCGCTCCAGATCTGGGCGGCTGGTTTTGCGTAGTCTACTCCCAGTCCGGTGGGGTCTACCATGTTCGAGGTGATGGTGTTCACGGCGAAACGGTTGCGGGCGTACCATTCTTCTGGTGCGGGCGTTCTCGAGTACAGGGTGGTCGGCGCTGTGGCCGGCGTTGTGGTGTCTTTTGGTCTTGGTATGGAACCGTCGAGATATCCCGCGAGCCCCTTGGACTCGATTGCGAGGGTTACCTCTCTTTTATATTGCCACCAGTTATCCTCCCCCTCGAGCATCATCTCGCTGGGGAATCGTGGTGCGTTCGGCATGTTTGTTGACGACGACATCGTGGGGACTGGTGGTGTTCTCTAGTGTGTAAAAGGAAAATTTTCTGCTCGGTCGTTTATCGGGGCCCGAGTCTCATAATCTGTTATATACCTAGCTCAGTTGTGTAGATAACAACTAATATATTGTGTATGTACCTGTTATATACCTAGCTAGGGGTACGTGAGTGAGCGGGACATTTGTAAGGGTTAGCGGCTCACCTCAGTTGTGTAGATAACAACTGAGGGAGCCGTCGCCACTGCCTCTCGCTGTGTAGGTATGGTACTGTACAGTATTTGTAATGCACAGCGGGAGTATATCTCTCGCTGTGCTTATCCGTTCGTGTCCGTAACGGGCAATGTCCAAGCTGGCCCGCGGCGCTACCTTCCGCGGGCGCGGGTGTACGAATCGTTCCTAACATTACTCTCTCTCAACGCACATCTAGCAACATATTCAGGATATACTATTGTTTATGTTATTTTTGACCAGAGTCATTGGCTACACACTAGTTGCAAACTGACTTGTTTTAAACAATCGCTCTTCTTCTACTAACAGGTTTTCCCCTCTTTCTCTTCTTACCCTGCGCGAAAGCGTTCGCTGTTTTTAAATCTCGGCCCAGAGAATCCTCTTTGCGAACCTTGTAAATTCGTACGATCCAGTTTTCAGTGGTAAAGGCTTCCTCTGAAATTCCGTTTCATCAATTGCAAAGAAGCATGGGAAGCAGGAAAAAGACGTGCCTAGATAATCCAAAGTCGGTCCTACTTTGGGAATCTGCTGGTTCCGCACACGGTCAACAGCGTTTCCACCACCGTAAAGCTCTGAGAATCTAGACGGAAGAGATAGTCGGTAGCCAATCGACATAAGACAAAAATGTTGCATACCGGTAATAGCTCATTTTATACATCAGGCTGTTTCTCATAGTCTCGCTCGCTCTGTCATCGACTCGATATTCCCCTTGCGGTGTAAAGTAGTTGGGTTCTTGAATTTCATCGGGCCAAACGCCTTGTGCAATCCTGACCTATGAATGTATGATATATTGGAAATTCTTGATGAGATGAAGAGACTTCCTCACCATCCACAAGAATTTATTGATGTCGTCTCCGGAATATCCCAGGAGACCACCGAAGATTACAAGAACGTAATCGACGTCGTGTTTTCGGAGAATGGGGTATGCGACTTCTTCGGGGGATGACATGGCCTTGCCGACAGTGGCAATGTGGGCTAGAGAACATGCATGTAACTTTGTCGATTTGCTCATGCGCAAGAGCACTCACTGTTATTCCAAGTATTGTTGTCCACCAATGTCACCCTATCAGCCATACCCGCAATTTGGTACCCGTAGTCCCACCAGCTCATCACGACCGCATCCTGTGGAGTATTCTGTCTTAACCAATAATACGCCTCACGATAATCATCAATGATATGCTGTGATCCGTCGGGATTCGTCGAAGCAAGCACCACGGAGGGGGAAGAGTAGGCGTTTGAGGTGACCCAGGTGCAGTGGAAAACAAAGAAGACAAGCATGCCAATTGCGTTTAGGATGATGACTAGACGGGCGTCGGCACCCCAAATGCCCTTTTGTCTAGAATTAGCGTTAGATTTTGTGGCAGAGACGAAGTCAGAAATGGTAGAAGAGGCGGCAGCAGCAGCACTGGAACCGGCTTGAGAGCCTGCAGTAGCAGCGCCTGCTTTCTTTGTTTTCTTTCCGTCTGCGACACTGTTTCCGCTCGCCTCTGTTCTCTCCTCTGGTACATCCGGCTCTCTTGCCTCGACATAAGTATCCAACAGTGTCGACAGGGCGACCGCAGCACTGACACACACAACCGGAGTGAGAGTCAGCATCAATCTGACCATGACACCAGCGAAGTAGCTCGCGACCACAGCATAGATTATGACGAAAACATGTTCGTCCCGCAATTCGCGAAAGCACATAACAACACCGGCAGGGAAGAGAAAAATTAGAAGCTGGAGATCCATGAAGAAGGATGGCCATGCGGTTGGCTGATGTTCGGAGACAGAGGCAATGATAGGAATGTATCTGAAAGAGGAGTCAGAGAATTAAACCTGCGATGTGGCAGTCACAAACTTTTTTGCATATCCAGTATCCCAAAGGGAGTAAAACCTTCCCGTCCACGGAGCAATCCATCCTTTGTACGTCATGACTACAAATGCGCCTGCACCCAGGACACCCATCGTCACGACGGAGATTGCCAGGAGGTTTTGGAACTGCTTCGACGACACATGTGACCTGACTAGACTTGCGAAAGCTACGATCTGCAGCAACCCGAAAACCCCAAGCGCACCCATATGTTCACTCGTTCTAACAGGCTGAAACCCCACGAATGGAACTTGCATACTTGACAGTGTTCCAATGGCATACCAGCTGCAATATGCCACATACAAACGGCCGCTGAATCTGCCCATGATAAGCAGCACTAAAGCATGAACAGGAATCATGTTTGTAATAAACGCATATCCACCCCAGGCAGCGACCATGTAGAAGTAGAAAATGGCAGCGAGAGCGCCAAAAAGCGCAGAGCCAAGTTTGAGTGCCTTAATCCAGAGGTAAAATGTGATCATGAGCAGGAAGATAGCGATAGCTTCGTTGTCATAAGAGCCAGCGACAGAACGAGATATGTATCCCGGAACGATACCGATGAAGGCCGCGGCAAGAAGACCGGCGGAAGGGTCCTTCATCTCAGCGGTGAACCTACAGTTCGAGCTTCAGTAAGAGGATAGACACGACGTATTCAAAGTTATGCTTACATGTATGTGGCCCATGCAGTAAGAGCACTGAATCCTGGCGCGAGCAAAACACATATATTCCTTATATCGACAGGAAGGTTGAAATAATGGAGAAAATTGTAGATGACACCGCTGGTAGCCATGAGTCCAGGATAGACCGTACCTCCGACTACACGGCCGAGGGGATACCACGCTGTTGGATCGAACCAGTTCCAGAATTCCTACAAGTCAGGACGTCAGTGTAGCCCAGAGGATGGTGAAAGGAAATGAGGACAAACATAGAATCCTTTTGCAGCAAGGACCCTCGTCGCACGACTTGGGTGTTATTTCTCAGCCAAATCCACCCATCACACTAGCAGAACGACACTTACTAATTAAACCATGGATCACTGGCATCAATCGAGTTACTCTTGGGTCAAAGTAGAAGATACGGGGAGTATACTCACAATTCATGAATGATACTTTCGAAATTGATGACGGCAAATAACCTCGAAGCGATTGCGGCGCCAGAAATCAGACCAAAGGCGACAATGCGCAACAAAGACGCGGTGTTGGCGACCGTGGTCGGTGAAATGTTAGTAGGGAGCGGGAAGGCGGTCGACATGGCCGCGAAGAAGAGTGGGCCGTGTTATTGGCCGTTCGATGATGGTTGAGCGTGAATGAAAAGTCAAATGGTTTGTCGACGTGTCACACAGTACGTGTTATAAATGACTTGTGATATGAATGACCTACAAGGCAAGTCAAGAAAAATCCAGTCCAATATTAATATACACTGAATATACCAGTGGCTTTGAAGCTTACACGTAGACAATGTAACGTGAGTTGACAAGAGAGAGTAGTTTGGAGTATGTAAGCAATTTACAGTATGGTGTCAATAACATCTTGCTTAAGCTGCCTGAAGAGCTACTGGCAATCACATAGCGGGTCATGTTGAACTTACGGTGGATACCCAACAAAAGTCTGCATCTTTCAATCATTGTGAAAAATGTGCTGGTAAAAGTGAGTCGGTTCGAATCTTTGTCAACAGTACTATGTATAAGTACTCCTAAGATAAGTACTCGAAACCGCTTCTGCTCCGCCGAATATAATTCCACAGCATTATTGTTATCCTCAGTAAGGCGACATGGAAAGACAGCAAGCATTGATGTCTACAGTGCACCACAGGTATATTATAGCATTCATTTCTCTCGACATTTCCATGATCTCCCAATCCAGTGACCAACCAGCTAGTCTAGCTCCGAACACCCGGATTGTATTCAAGGTTAAAGATAGACTGTCTACAAGGAGTAGAAGTGGATATGATCACTGACCTATTCAAGAAGAAAAGTTGAGCAATTGGTACGCTCACGACTGTGCAAGAAAAAGTCGGTGGATGTTATTGAAACCACCTGTTGCAAAACAGTGGTTGCAGTAACGTTTTGCATGGCCAAACTAAACTGTTGCTCCCGTTCAGTCAGTTTAGGGATGACAAAAAATCGATGATGCTTCAAGCTTCAACGTTTCAACATCAAGAGGCTGTTACCGCAATCAGACCAAATCAATGTACATCACTATGCAAGACTCCAGTTGAACATACATTCAGGACTCTCGAACTTCTTCCTCATAAAAACCGATCTATGATTAGGCTTCGGCTTAGGTCAGGGTAGTAATTCCTTGTTATTTTCATCTCAGTCGCCGTCCCCGGGCTGCGGGTTTCTTGCTTCTGGTACCCGTGTTTGATACCTTTTCCTTGTCCTTCTTCGACGCCCGTGGCTTCTTCGTTGGAGGTTGTTCGTCTCCCTCTGCGCTTTGTTCGACATCATCTTCCGAGGATGATTCAGCCGTTGAAAACGAGCTAACACTCTTACGGGTCTTCCGGAAATCGGATACCACCTGCTGAAGACGCTTGCTTGCGTATGCTTGACGTTTTCTAGGTGCAACGCTGCCACCGCCAGCAGAAACGTCAAAGAAATTATTCAGGTTACCCTGGCGATTCATCGTGTTTACCTTGCATTTAATCGGTGAACCAAAATTTTCTATCCGACATAGCAATGGAAAACAGACCTGGCCTCGCTTTCCCACTTTCTGGATAATAGGTAGAAGTAAATCATCAACTTTAGCTTGGTTCCAGCTGAGCTCGTCATTTAAGAATCTGAAATAAATGTATCTTCTTGTTCGGCAGGGGTCATAACAAAAACGTACGCGCGAAGAGCATCCAGATCAGGTAAACCCCATTTAAATGGTTCATCGGAGCTGTCGACAGTCGGATGGTAATAAGCATCCCTCTGAAATTGATACTTAGTACAGGTTCAATCTAGCCTCATAGCACTCACCACGGCGGGATTTGGCCAATCTGCAGGCAAATAGAGGTTTTTGAATTTCTTCTTCTGCAGACACATCGTTGAAATTGTGGTACAATGTCAAAGCTCCGACGAACTCACAAATCTCTTCCGAAAAGGTGAACTACTTTCATGTTCGTGGTCCTTCCCAGATTGTACCTTCAACCACCAATCTTTGAATTTATGTAACCCATCATCTGCCGGAAACTCCTTCAATAATTCCATAGCGATTACAGGACCAACACCTGGAAGTCCTTCAACATAATCACTGCCCAGAAGATACGCAAGCCGAATAAGAGTTCCCTGATCCAATCCGAGCTCGCGATTGAGGTCTGAAAGCAAAAAGCACTCCACGGTCTTGGATTGATTGAACATATTCTTGAACACTCGATGGCCTCCAAACAAGAAAACATCCGAATCGTCTGTGATTATAGCATCGACAAGATTCAATAGAAGAAGTTCCGCGCATTGTGCTTCCGCTTCCATGGGCGCTGTGATATATGGAATTCCGAATAGGCGCAACATCATCTGTAACGGAGAAGATGATTTAGAAGACACTTCCAACATGATTAAGTTCACTGAATACCATAATTTGCGTCACCATTTGCTGGTTTACATCTTCAGCGTCGCGCATCGCGTTCTTTCGTTGCTGGTCCAGCGAAACAATTTCCGCGTCAATTTCTCGGCGAACGTCGTCGATATTGCGACCTTTGACTTGAGATACAAACTGTGCAAAGTCCCCCTCCTCTACATCAAGATTCATCTCGTGAGCGGCATCCCAATGCTCTTCCAAAGGCGGAGTGGGCGGCCGTGAACCATCATTTTCAGGCGGGTCTTTCTCAGGTGAAGGAGACCTGGAATGCGATACTGTAGGCTGTAAACCACTGGGACTGAAATTAATCCCAAGATCTGGAGTGGGAAAAGTAATGGGAATCGTTGTCGTCTCCTCTTCATGAGTGGATGCGTCTACCCTGTCTGTGGAAGAATCCATCAACGGGATTTCCTCCATGTCATCGTCATTATCGTCAGACGGCAACGGAGATGCTAACGAAGGTCTTTCTGCCTTGAACTCTGACACCTCCACTTCGTTGACTTGCCCCTTCGAGCTTTCGAAATGAGGTATGTATATATTCTCAGAAGTTGTGTTAGAATTCAAACTCTCTACCCAAGAGGGTTTTGTTTCGGCTTTGGGTGAGTTTGCACGAAATGCAGGAACTGTCTGTTCAGACAATGGCGGCGAAGGTGAAACAAGGGAAGAAGAAATGATCTGCTGAGGTGATTGTTGTTTTCTGAGGCTTATAGATACATCGGAAGTTGTTTCATCCGTCGCGGACGAGGCATCAAGTATCGGCTCTATATCTGGCTTGTATATGGCTGTACTTTTGAGCAATATCGGGTCCCCGAACGAACTGGATGAGTGCAAGGGCACATGATCTGAACTCCTTGAAGGAACAGCATTGGCTATGGACAAAGCCGTCTCTAACCGAGAATGAGGATCAGTTGCATGTGAGGCATCCTGGTGGCCTGTTATTTTGGGCATTTCGAAAGGAGCCTTAGAACTTGAGGACAGCGATGCCGCCGCTGATGGAGATAGTTGGTGAGAATATTCAATGGACTCTTGAATAGCAAACGCCATTTCTTCATCTTCTTCCCAGTAGTCATGCATAGGAGGGTCTTCATCTTCCGCATCTTCATCCAAATCAAACAAAGGGATCTGAGCAGACTTCGGCTCTCCTTTTGTACTCAGCGGCGCCAAGGGTTTGTGTGAATATCGACGAGAGATCGCTGACAATGCTGATTGTCTATGGAAACTCCTTAGATCAGGATCAACCTCAGCCTCAATGGGTCTGAATTCAATGGTCAGCAGACTTCGGCAAGAATGAAAGAGCCTCCTCACATGTCCACCTCCTCCATCCCTTCGTCGTCACTGTCTTGTTCGATATCAATAACAATGTTCCCTCTACCATTACCTTGAGCCTCGACCTCTTCATGGTCAATGACGATAGGCTGATGCTTAGTCCCTTCATCCCTTATTCCCAGGATCCAACCTCCAGTAGCACCCTCATTCCTGATCAGCATGTATTCCCTGTTTCTCTCACTAGCAATTCGAACAGGAATAGAGATGTGTGCCTTTCCAATGCTGTCTGTGGTCGTCAGAAGTTGTTGGGTGAGAGAGTTCCGTTGCTTGAGATTCTTGATTTGCTGTTTGGAGAAGTCCAGCGGAGTAGGGGCACTCTTCAGCATTTGCTGCAGACGGGTGTACGAAGTCTGACGTGATTTCAAGCGAAGGTCTCCAACAATTTCATACTGTACTTCGGTCGGAAGCTCTCTGAATGCGGGTGAAGTGACATCGAAGTCTTCCGGACGCATATTCTCGATGAATGATCGGAGCTCGTCTTCCGTAGCTAAACGAGGATCTGGCGCAGATGAGCGGGTTGCTACCGCAACTCTCTCCTCTAAATTAATTTCAGGTAGTTGGTATGGATCATGGTCACGAAACTTGTGTTTCTTCGTAGATGAGTTAGGTTCTTTGGCTTTCGATGCCTTCTTGTGTGGGGTTGAAGGGGTAGCAGGGTCGATATCCTCCAAGTAAACCATATCATCGTTTAACTCAACGGGGCCTTCAAGCGCTTTTTCTTTATCCTTCCCTCTAGTTGGGTTATATTTTCTGTGAGTGTATATTGATAAAGTCTGAAGAAGAACTCACGATGGCTTCTCGACATGCGTTAGAGCCTCTCGTCTTAGTTGAGCACTTAGCAGCCGCTCTGCAAGTTTTGCATGACTTGCAGCTGCACCCCTCTTCTTCTTTCGTCTATCATTCTGACAAAAAGAAACGAAAGTATAAGTCGGAAGATTTCAGAAACACAATCATATCCTCACCAAGGTCTCGCGTTTGAGCGCCGGCGCTCCACCGTCGAAGACAAAAACAGGCTTCATCCCATAGAATAATAGTTTACAGATCCGACGCAAGAAACCACTGAAAACATTACATGAACCTGAAGTTGACCCAAGAGAAGAGAGTAACGTACAGAACATGAGCATTCACTAATGCACGACCATCTTTGGACCTCATCGTAGCTTGAAATTGGTATATCCATATACTGGAATCGATGGCCACTACCTTTCCTTCCATGTTTTCTAACCTAAGCTCATGAGAGACGTTGAGAGAGATGGTGTAAACTTGCATTTATGAAACAATCCTACATTACAGGTCGACCGACTGGCGTCAAGAGCGTCCATAACGACTTTACACCCATTAGATTGGAACTTCGGCTCTATTCTTTGTTACCTTGTATCGCGACGAAAGGAAGAAATGATAATCACTTGACAAGAAAGAAATATATAGATGACTCAGCTCACCTCCTTAGATAGATCTTTGACTTGCTTTGACCAACTAAACTCATGAATGGTACCGAATTTGAATCTTCGAAATTAGGCTCGAAGGAACAGTAGGTATCTTCCTCGATATCATCCTGCTACATCTGAAGACATGCAGCTGGGACTCAGTATACGCCAGAGAACTAGCTTCGTTCCAAGAAATTGGCGATGAAGGCGAAATATGGTAGATCATTGATCTCTTCTTCACCCTTCCACTTTTTTTACGTCGAAAACTCAGGTTTGGACAAGAGAGTATAGATAAGATTGTTCAATGGGCTTCCCAATACGTCCCGCCATGCGATCATCCAACGATCCTCGAACTGGGTAGCGGAAATGGCACATTGCTCTTTTTCCTTGTCGAGGAAGATTACTCTCCCAAGCGTCTTTGTGGAATCGATTACAGCTCAGCTGCTGTTGAGCTTGCCAGAAGTATAGCTCATCAAAGGGGCGCGCAGGATATCCTTTTCCATACTTGTGACTTCTTGCTTCAAGATCCCCCATTCATCTCTGAGGAGCAAGAAAGATCCGGACGGATGGACAACTGGGATCTTCTCTTGGATAAAGGGACCTATGATGCAATGGCCTTAGGAGAAAAGGATGCGTTGGGTAGATCGCCCGTCTTTTTGTATCCTTCACGAGCAGCGAGATTGATCAAACCTGGTGGCTTTTTCCTGATCACTTGTGAGGCTCTTTCGTTCAATCAGAAACTTCAAACTCCAACTTCCACAGCGTGTAATTTCACTGAAGAAGAGCTGAAAACCAATTTCGTAACGCAAGAGAGCGGGCTCGTGTATCAGTGTGTTCCTTGTTCCGTGCTCCGTTTTTGCCTCTCACATCTATGCCAGTTCAAGTATCAAGTATCCCACATTCACGTTTGGAGGACACAGCGGTACAAAATACTCCAGTCTAGCATTCCAGAAGGCTACCCAGTAACGAAAAGTCTACAGATCGGGGACAATATCTAGTCCGCTTTGTAGAGTATCCCTCGCAATCTCTGCTCCCCACTTCACCAACTTGGCGATGTCTTGGTCTGAATCTTCTAGAGAAAGTCCCTTGGACAAAAAAATGACCAAGCCCACAGCTAATGTCTGTAACCGACTAACTTTGATGAACACTTCCTCAATGAAGGCTCTGTTCCGATACAATGAAGTCTTTGTGCCTATGAGAGGAGATTTTGATTGACTACTGAGGAACAGATAGGTGAAGAGCTGTCGTAGAAAGATCTCGGTTTGAGGCTTCAACATAGTGAAGTCAAGTGGCTAAAAAAAGAAGGCTGAGTGGGTATCCCTCAGGGTATGTACATCCAATAACATACCTTTAAGACCGCAAGCGTAACAGAATCCTTCGCGATCCACCAAGCATAGGCTTCCGCTAAATTCTTCATCCGGGTGGGCGATATTGATTCAACCCTGAAACTCTCACCGCCACCTCCTTGTAGACCTTTGATAACCTCCGCACCTCCCACCTTACTTTCGCCCAGGTCCCGAAAGAAATCCCACAGGCAATACTGGAGAGTAATTTTGTACGAATGCGAGATCGTGCAGAGATGTTGGCAAACTAATGTGTAGTAAGGATTATATACTTTCTCCTGGTTTGGTATTAGCCACGGGTTGAGGATATTTGGTTTTAACATACATTCCCGCAGCAGTGCAAAACCACGCGCACAACCTCCCGCTGCTGAAATTCAGTAAGCTTCAGTTGTGATAGACGTTCGCAGGCATTAACGTAATCCTGAAGATAGGCCCACATCAGCTTCAGTAAGGACTAGAAGCAAACATGGTGACTCACATCGCTGCTCATTAAAACAACAAAGATACTTCTTCGAATGTCTGTATTCATGCCGTGGTTCTTCGCCATTTTCAAGAGAGCATTGTTGGAAGCAACATCCTCATTTTGAGTCAATTTTGGAGTAGCAGTATCCTGTTCAGTTCCTTGTTGCCTATCCACCAAAGGGTCTCCACCCCAAGCAGCGCCGACCAACCACCATTTCCCTTTTGTCTCAGCAGAGCGAAGATCATCAAGTGTGATACGGAGAGGTTCATGTGCCAGGACTATAAGCTAGTAAGCATTTATAACAAAAGTTACGAATACAATTTACCATGTCGTTTTTTGTTTAGGCCACCAAGGAACTTTTTCAATCGTTCAACGGTCTCGCCGCCCTGATTTTGAGTGCCGAGGCGTTTAACTTTGTTCATCTTAAGATTATGAAGAGTTTCAAGCATGAAGCGCGTTCGCGATCTGCAAAAAGTAATGAACGTTTTTTCAAAAAGTCAAGCTGCCAGGCCGCCATACGACAAAGAGCTTTCTTGTCTGTCGAGTTTGTTTTGAACGACTTGAATGATATCCTTCAAAGCAGAAGGATCGTCTGTGCGAAGCTGCTGTCCTGAACCTGTACGAAGGTGACTACGGTCTGTTGATGCTACGAAGAATTGAGAGCAACTCACTTCGAATAATTTTCAACAGTAATTCGACCTGAAATTCTTGTATATCGTGTGTCAATAGCAGTCGAATGATATCGAATATCAGCACACATGAGATGACTTGAAAATTGTACAGCTCCGATAGAAGAACAACAAGATTTGACGCTTCCTTTCCTTGATCTTCTACGCTTTCGCCAGCTTCATGCCGTGAAGAAAGAGTCGTGAAGTGTTGTTCATAAATTAGGACCACTTGCTGTAAGAAGTATGCGGCTAAATGAAGAGGACAGTCAACACTTAATAATTATGAGCGAGGAACAGGCTCACCGAATTCAACGCCAACTATCTTGTGCAGGCTGGACACGAAGGCCGCGTAAAGCACGACATATGAATCTGATAGGGTCGAATGCGAGCTTATACTGTCGATGATGAGGGTGGTGATTATGGATGTTACATCTAATAGATACCATGAGACGAAAGAGACAAAGCGATACAATAGTCAGGAAGGCTTGCCATGCCGTCGATGGTTGCGATATGTTTCCTCCACACTATCGAGTATTGTCGCAATATTCTGTTCACTCATCCTATACACGTCAACGGTGAAAGTGAGATGATGACGGAATTCTGAGTAAATTCCACAAACCGGTTCAAAAACCCCTTGATCTGCCTTCTGAGTTTGACCTGGTCTTCGAGATCCTTGCTCTCAGCCTTTGCGCGTAACTGTGGAGGAACATATCGTGTAGCTGACGAACGGCATGTCAAACCTGTTCATGATATTTTGAGAGGGTAATGCTTACCAGAAGCATAAGGAGGATTCGAAATCTCAGTCACTGAAGTTGTGCCTTTTTCTAGATACTCGGAACTTGGATCTGGTTCACCAATTCCATGCCATTCTTCCTCTTCAATTTCGACTTCTTCAGCAGAAGATTCATGTTCTAAATCTTCATCTTCGTATTGTGAATCGTCTTCATGTTCATTGTCTTCATCGATGAACTTGAGATCAATCTCGTCTTGATCCACACGGTATATGGATTTGTCGTCCCGGTTCTGCATTCAACGTCAGCGTTGATATGGAACAAGGACCTGTAGGCCGACTCACTGACGGCTGCTCCAAAGAGTCCGTGAAGTCGAATAGATCTGTTATATGATGAATCTTTCAATTACAGCGGAAACGAATCGAGAGCGACATACCATCCAGCCCGTCATCAAAACGTTTCGGTTTTCTCCCCTTCGAATGGCCAAGTTTGGCTTCCAGATAAACAATATACGCATCCTCGTTCCTTTCCTGTTGGGTACGTATAGGTGGTGCCTTCAACGACAGATCCTTGCTGATCTTAAATAGTTCCTTGGGGGCTGTTGATCTCTTTGCGACTTCTGACTTTTTCTGTCCTCCCAATTCTCTGGACGCATGAGTTTTTCCTTGACCAGTGGAAGCTTCGGGCAATAACACGGGTTTTGATGGCGCATCAGAGCTCAGCTTGACCTTCTTTCTGGGAGGGGGATCATCTTCAATGGTCGCAGCCCGTTTGAGGTATGTACTGGAGAAAAATTCAGCTTTTCGGTGTTTTCTCTCGGCTCGGAGTTGCTTGCGAGACTCCTTTCGAGATGGTGTCTTTTTTGATCGACTTTGACCAAGGTGGGGAGTGTTACCTTTGCTTCTTTGAGAATTTAAAGCAACAGAAAGTCGTTCTACGCACCATCCGACTCCTGAATTTGCTCACGAAGGGTGGAAGGCAATCGAGTCGTCGAAGTTTTCTTCCGAACGGGCATTTATTTGCCTATAGGCAACTCACTTCCCTTTGTGAATTACGTGAGCGCAACGTGACCGTGCTTTGTTCACTTGATGCATTTGATACTGAACGCGTTACAATTGATACTCTTATTTTCTCCTTTCAACTCTCGCGTTCTTTTCAATGCCTCCAGAAGCAATCATCAAGTGGCTGAAGCAGCACTATCCTAGACCTCATATACATCCTGTAAGAACTTATCATCAAGCATAATGGTGGTAAATCTCAAATTGTTCAACATAGGAGTGGCTGCAAGCATGTTACGACTGGATTATTGGCGAAAGGAGGCTAAATCCAGACACTGACATGCCACGGATTATTGAAGAGGTTGAGGCGCAACTGCTCGAGTCAGACTTGCGCGACTCGATGGTACATGGCACGGGTATACCACAAGAAATCGCGAATTTCAATACCGCACATTCGAAGCTGACTGGCCCTCCTATTCTGGTACAAATTGAAGCAATGACGGATGTTGGAGTCAGCGCATATAGCTTGAATAAGACGCGACTAATCAGAGAAGAAAGGAGAGATGCAGGCGAAGAACAAGAAGGAGAAGCAGATGATGAAGTTGAGGGTGAAGGGCCGATACCAAATTACACTCGCTCGATGTTGAGGTTGGAACTGAGTGATGGTTCAACAACGTTACGAGCCGCCGAGTACCGTCCAATACCTGAACTCACCCTCGGGGGCACGCCTCTCGGGTTTAAAGTGAGTGATGTAATGCTTGCCAATGAAAAACGCGTTTCTGACACGACGATACTATCTAGTTACAGATTCAGAATGCAGAAATTCGCAGGGGAATAGTTCTCCTTCAACCCCAGAACATTGCGATAAAGGGGCATATTGTTTCTGACCGCGAGGTGAACCAGGAAACAGAATTTGCCCATGGTTTAAGGCGACGGCTTGGGTGCGTTGATCGTAACATGCCTAAATGTTCCTCTTACGCTCCCAAAACGATCAGGCTACCGGAACCAGTGGTATTAAACGGGAGAGCGCCTCTGCGCGAAATTTCCGCGCCTCCTTCTCCTACTCTTCTTGGGGGCGCACATTCTCACTCTGATGACGAAGATCAACCTAGAAGGCGGCGTATTCCAAATGCTTCGGCTTCCACCACCATTACTGGAAGTTCTGCTCCCCGTACTACTACTGTTGTTTCTTCATCATTATTCAACAATACCGTTTCAGATAAAAGAGGGCCAAACTATGTTGAAGCAATCCGTCGGGCCTTGCCGTTATCTCCTGCTGTACGCGAGCCAACCATGATCGAAAGCGATGATGAAGACGAAAATATGACATGGGAAACTAGAAACAGACCTATCAAGCCCATGCCCACACGCGCGCGGGCCAACGCCTCTTTCTCCAAAAATCCATCACCACCGAGCGGGAAGGGTAAAGAGAAAGCAACGGAAAGTGACTACGATGATGACGTGTTCGAACAATTACCTCCATCTTTTTATGACGAAATTGACAAGGTAGAGCTTGCGGCTGGCATGAAATCCTTGACGACTTCTTCCGCAATATCTGTGGCTGCTACAGGCTCGAGCAGCATCTCTATAGATCGTTCCGCGTCCTTCTCGGTTGTGCATTCAGAGGTCATCACTATTGAAGACGAAGACGAGGACGATAAGGAGAACGTTCCAACTCCGTCGCGACATGTGCGACCACGAAGAGGTGGCTCACTGATCAACATCGCTCCGAACGATATTTTGGAACTCTTTGACTCTGATTAGCTCGATTGGCTGCGTTTACTACCAAGGGGTATCAAAACACAATCTTTACGTGTAATTCTAATTGTTTGACATACCAACCTCTATTTTCACTGCTAAAAAGTTTGCCTCATACAACTCAGATCTGTGTAACGAAAGTTATATATATTTTCAGAACAGATGCTTGTAGAATGATGTGCGTCCCAATTGGGAGCGAGGTTATTCCCACGATCCTTTGTTCTTTACGACCGTCGACTGATGCATGTCTCGTTCTCTACTGCTCTTACTAGGTCGCCATTCTGTACAGTCTCTGGTTCCAGCTACCCTTATATCTCAAATCGAATCTTTACTTGAGAATCATAAGATACAGCATGCAGCGGATTTAGCTGACCAGGAACGGAGAAGACAACTCTATGGCGGTGTAAATGTTGACGAGGCCGAGGTGTGTTTACTCAACAGTCAACCGTCTCCGATACGCAAATTGAACAACTGTCAGGCAGAGCAACTTCAGTATATTTACCAACGCATAGGTTTCCAATGCTTCGGAGAGACACTATTTGAGGACGCAGGAAAACACCTTTTCGAGGGTGGTCTCGATCCGCGTGTCCTCATTAGTTATTATCCTCATCTCCGGGGAGCACTTAATACGTCAGATGACACAATAAACATGTTCGCTGGTGTAGCAGAACATATGCCACGCGAGAGCTCAGTAGAAGACATCAGTAAGTGTCCATTCTATACCATTGCTTCCCATCCGACGACTTGAATTACCTTTTCCCTCATGCAAACTAATCAGTTGCCGCAAACCTAGTTAGGAACTATTCTCCCCATCTTTCTCCAAACACCCGTGAAGCGCCGTCTACATCTGAGCTACGAAAGATACTGCTGATAGCTGCGGAGGACATGCTCGAGGATTTTTTGAGGAAATGCAGGACCCGACGAGTTTTAGAGGGCCAAGGAGAAGGAGGACAAATAATATCATCCAAACGAGAAGATGAATATACTGCGGTGGACACAGTACTTGTCAAACTATTCGCTAGAAGCGAGAAAACCAGAGACCTCTATGCGCTTTTGCACGAACCTCATCATATCGTTGTGCCCGAGATCGAACCCGTATTAATTGAGAACGGTCAGTATAATGCGCTCTGTGAGCTCTTCCAACAAGCAGGAGACCATGAGAATTCGTTGGACGTTTGGTCCAAGTGCGTCTGTTCTTGCCTGTTTAACCATCTAATGAATTTCCATTGTCCAGGTTAATCACCGGAGAATGGTCAGACGAAGACGTCTCCGATCCTGTAGTGACAATGGTCACTTATCTTACGAATTTGAATGAGCGTCCTGACAAATCACCAACATTCGCACAAATAACACAAAAGTGGGCTCTTTGGCTCATGCATGAGAAGAGGGCTCCAGAACAAGGACTTAAGGTCTGCTTCGACGCCTACGTACTTGCTCTTAACTAAGGTGATCTTAGCTTCTTATATCGTCTCGTTCTGCTCCAACCCGTGTCAGCGGTAAACGCTCCACTCGTCATCAAAACAACAAGAACATTCCCAATCCCGATCTTGATGCTCAATCAGAGGCTGAAGACCAAAATCTCCTCCTCCGTATAAGAGAAGTTAACCCAACCGTGGCCCTTCAATACCTGGAATATCTAATCTTAGAGCGAAGGAATCAAGTATGTGGATTTTTCTCGAGCAGAAGGTCCTTGATTGACAGCATCTCTTTCTTAGTCACGAGGTATTCATATGGAATATGCTATGGCCTGCATCGACGAATTGATAGGCTATCTGCAAAATGATGAGGGGATAGAAAAGCTTTGGAGAGCAAAAGGTACATTTTCGCGTTGAGATTGGACACTAAAATTTAATCGCGTGACTACAGCCTCCTCATACTTTTCATCCTCTTTATCAAGCTCATCGCCAGTTCCCGCCTCCGCCGCCTCCACTTCTACCTCTACGCCTCTCCCATTCATATCCTACTTCGCTTCCACGACTCCTGATTCACCTTCGAAACGCGCCCGACTCAAGAACTTACTGTTTCTTCAAGCGTCTGGATTGTACGATGTGAATGCTGTTAAACATCGAATTCTCACCGCGTTGAAAGGTCAGGAAGCCATCAAAGGGAAACATAGACCATTACTTAGCTTCGAACTTGCAATATTGGAATCCAAGCTGGGCAATCACCGCGCGGTACTTGAATGCCTCGTACATGATGTTGGAGATGGTGTTTCTGCGGAAGCTTATTGCGCGGTCAACAACGGACCTGGTTCAAACGGAGGGAGACAAGTCATATCCACTCGCGTGTGTCGTATAATCGCAGACACGACTGAGGGACTGCATGGCTGGAAGGATGTTGTGATAGCAACAGCAGAGACGGAAATCTCGAACGAAGGCTTAGTGCAAATGTTATTGGAGGTTTATATGAGCGTCGACGATGAAGAGAAGATCAGTAATGGAAAGATCAGTCAGCAACAATTGCAGCAACTGCAGGTTGCACGCCTTCTCAATTCTCAAGGTGTTCATCTGGATGTTTGCCACGTGAGTGACTCGATATTCCCTTTCACTTACCCTCACCTCATTCCTTCTCTGATTAGGTAATCCAAACCTTTCCCTCATCCTGGCCATTGCATCTACTCTCTTCCTTCATCACCCGATCGTGTCGGCGCACGTTACATGCTTCGCATGAAGGGCAAATTATGAAGATGTTGTCGTTGGCGGAGAATTGGGAGGTGAAGGAGCGAACATGGGCGGTACTCCGGGAGGAAGGGTTTCTTGTTGAGGAGGAAGCGGAAGGCGGAGAAGAAACGAAAGAGGCAGAGGCAGCAGATACGATTTTGAACGAGAAGATTGCACTCTCGTCGTTGGATCCACCGTCAGTAGATGTATTTTCAGATCACAAGAGTGAATAATTATTTTGGTCACGGTTCTATGCATATTCATTCGGTCTTGCTGTCTTCAATGTAATCATCGGTACTACTTAATGTCAATTCCTGCCAAGAGTCTTCTCATCGGATTTGAAATAATGGTTCACAAGTCCAATTAGCCAGGTAAGAGATCACACAGCTACCCACTTTTCTTACCAATGGGGACACTTGCTCTCCGTGCACCATCAGACCCCAGTCTCTCGTCCATTTGGTGATGGTCAGGTACGCTCCGCGCGCTTGCAGGTCCGCCTGCCCTTTTCCGACTCCACATCTCTTTTCCTTTATGTTTCGCTTTCATTAACAAGCCTTTGTACAGAGGATATAGTATCCCCTCTCGACGCGTTGAATTATTAGGTGTGTTGAGAATTTCTGTATAGCTACTTCCTGACCTGCTGTACTCTCAGCCTCGTATTGCATGTTTGTATTACCCTCCCCGCTCCCTTTCTTCCTTCCCTGCCAAAACCGAAAACGGTAAGTAAACCTTCATTTCCAAGGCATTTCAAGACAGAGTCAATTGGCGGTGCCTAATTTCTTGACGGTCCGCAGTATTTCCTAACTATCATGAAAACCTTGCTGCCGGACTGGCCCCTAACGTTTTACGTCAGAATATTGAGAGCTGCCGTGGTTGCCGATGAGCTGATATATCCCACGCTTCTCTTCACTGCAACGACCACAACACCCTCCGACCTCGTTATGCCATCTGTACTCCCCGCACTATTTGGACTCGTCATAGCCGTGGTGCTCATAGCTTGTGCTGCTATATTCACTCCTAAAGGCCCTCAACAAGTGTGCGTTCTACTGTGCCTTGACACAAGAATTTTTGGTTAATCCACTTACACAGACTCATACGAACCTCTCTCATGCTCGCTCTCGCAGCATGCTATTTGATGTGGATGGTTACCTATCTGGCGCAGCTCCACCCGCTTATTGGCAAGTTGCCTCGCACTGTATATAAACGCTACTTTCTTATTTTATTGCAGCACCAACACGGTCTTTGAAGGGAGAGTCGTAGGAGTTTTTCGGAAGGACCTTTTAGAAATATTCATCGCTATACCCCTAGCATATTCGGTGTGGATTGCATGCCTCATCACTTTTTGTATCCCGCTTACAGTCATACGCAGTATGTATACATGTACATTGGACGTTCGCCAAATTTCATAATATGCCAGCTCTTTTTACCTGGTAGCCCCATCAGGTCGTTTGAGAGCAAGACACCAAGTTACGCGAACAGACGTCAAAGATAGCACTCCAAATCCTCTCATATACTGATCATATCGGACAAGTTCACATCGGAAAAGTGGTATGCATCGTCGTATGATCAAATTTACAACGTCCACCGGCATGCCTCTATCTATAAAATTCCTTCGGAGCCCTACCCCTGCTTGCTGATGGACCTTCGGCCTTGCTGGATGGGGCCCCTCGGATCCCGCTCATGGATAAGAGCGGATATCGACTATCATCCAATAATCTCCTGCCTGCTGTCCTTATATATTCATCCTCCCTCTTTCGTGATTCCAATCTGACCAGCTCAGTATCATGGATTCCACTTGCAAGCCCTCGCAGACATATCCTCCAAGCCCCACTACTACTGGCTCCTGTGTCACGCTTAATTCCGTAGGCAGTACCAAAGTGAAGAGTCCTACGGATGATAAAAGCTTCAGTGTACTAGAACACCCTTCTTCTCCGGTAACTTGGAATGGCCCAGACGATCCGATGAATCCTCAGGATTGGAGTTCGCGCAAGAAGTGGATGACTACCCTCGTCGCTTCAGCAGTAACTATTAACGCGTGAGTTCTGTTATCTCTACAACGATCTACAATCGTCTAACAGACATACTTTCAGCACATTTTCTTCCTCGGCTCCAAGCTCAGCGACTGAGAGAATCATAGAACAGTTTGCTATCTCGAGCGAAGTGTCATATGCTGTGACGAGTGTCTACCTGCTAGGTTATGTGTTCGGTGTTGGTTTCGTTTTCTTGCTTTTGGTTTACCTCTGCTCATTGCATCTCAGCCCTTTTTCTTCGGTCCTGGAAGCGAAATGCTCGGGCGTAAGCCCGTACTCGTTGTCACCATGTGTTGCTATACCCTTTTCATTCTTGGTCAAATTTTTGCACCCGACATCCAAACCCTTCTCGTCACCCGGTTCTTCAGCGGCTTTTTTGCTTCTTCCCCGCTCACCATTGGCAGTGCCATTCTGGCGGACATTTGGGCTGGCAAAGACCGTGGGCTTCCTTCCAGTATATTTTCTGGTAGCGTCTTTCTGGGTCCTGCTTTAGGTCCACTCGTAGGTGGATTCGTAGCGGAGTCAAGCCTCAAATGGAATTGGATCTTCTGGGTTATGTTCATTTTTGCTGGGGCGTCAACCTTCATGATGATTTTGCTGCTTCCTGAGAGCTGTGCCATGGTTCTCTTGTCAAAGAAAGCCAAGAGGCTGAGGAAGCAAGCCGAGACACCGGAAATCGCGAAGACTATATATACAGAGCACGAACGAAAAGAGATTAAGATGGGAGAAGTAATTCGTCTGACGTTGTACAGGCCATTCCAGATGTTGGCCGAAGAGCCTATTCTAGTGCTTGTAACAGCGTACATGTCCATCGTCTATGGTCTTCTTTATGCTCGTGCGTTCTCCCAACTGTTCACTACCTGTTAACTGGAGATGCTCACACGGATTCCGTAGTATTCGAAGCGTTCCCCATCATCTTCATGGAACGACACGGATTAAGCTCTAGTCAGAATGGTCTTATTTTCATCGGCGTCGGTATTGGAAGTACTTTGGGTGCTTTCTTGAACTGGTATCTCACCCAGAATCTATATGTCCCTCATTATGCCCGGTGGAAAGGCTTTCCACCCGCAGAGTACCGTCTTTGGGGCGCTATGGTTGGTAGCCCAGCGCTTGTGATCGGCACGTTCTGGCTTGGGTGGACAGGCAACTACGAGAGTATATCGTGGACGGTTCCGGCTGTGGCGACTATCATGCTAGGCTTCGGGATTTTCTTGATCTTCACGTCCTTTTTGGTATGTTATCCATTGCTCATAATCGGGTGAAAACTCATATCTCTCTAGACTTACCTTATCGACACCTACCTCATGTACAGCGCTTCTGCTTTTGCGGCGAATACCACAATCCGATCACTTGTCGCTGCTGCCTTTCCGCTATTCACAGTTCAGATGTTCCAAAACCTGGGCATTGGCTGGGCAGCCTCCCTCATAGGCTTCATTGCGCTCTTGTTGGCACCTAGCCCATTCCTATTTTTCAAGTACGGCGCGTTGATCCGTACGAAAAGCAAGTTTGCTCCGTGCATTGACTTGAAGATTGCAAAGGAGCTGGAGAAACCGAAGTCTTCAGTATAGTGTCGAGGTCCTTTCCAAGTTACAATGCTCATCGATCCGGACATTGATCGTTGAGGTGTGACAAGCACATATGATACTTGTACATTGTATTAACTTATGCACTCCTCTTTACTGTATTCTGTATTAGTATATGCCATACGCGTTTCAATTTTTTTTTCCAAGAAATAAGTACGCGCGTTTAATTTCCTTCCTACCTCTTTCCACAATGAACAAAGGCGGGGCGCGGCGATATGAGAACAATCGAACTTACGCTCATCCTCTTCCACTCAGCTTCTCAGATTCTTCTTCAAATCGAACCAGATCCATTCTTGGGCTTCTAGGTTTATCTCGAAGCCAAGTAAACAATCCGCACTGCGAAGGTTACTATGATGCATCGACGCGATCTGTTTGGGTCGTCACCCAACGTGATTCAGAGATATTATGGAGAAGAGGTTTTTTTGGGAAGGGAAATCTCTCAAGGAGTGAGCCCAGTTGGTTTGTACGACAAGTTCAGGATCGACAAAGTAGAAAAGTCAGTTCTAATACAAGCAGTGCGTTCTCCATATCCATTTGTAATCTCATTCTGGTTTAAAGATTTTTCTTGCCAAGAAATGACATCGGAGGAAATTCGAGAAAAACGGCGGGTAGAACGCAAACAATTCAAGTTAGACCGTGCAGCAGCCATAGCCAAAGTCGCTGCCGAAGCTGAAACCATATTCGAGACTGAGGGCCGCGTAGTTGTTCCTGCATTATTTGGCCCGGAAATTCCTTCTGGCGCTACATGGAAACCTAAAGCTGCTGAGATCGAACCCTCCTTAGACCCAGAATTAAGTAACGCAGAGGGCGAAACTGCGGTTGAGAATGGAGAGGGAGGAGAAGAACCCTTGGAGGATATGGAACACCTTCAACTCACACTCTCGGAAGCCTTCTTCCTTGCTTGGAATCTTGACTGTCTGACGATATTGGATCCAGAAACGGCATGTTTTTTGCACTCTTACCTTCCCCACTTTTAACTGACATTCAATCATTAGGATGAACCTTTATCGTTACCAGACATATGGAACACATTTCAACATGCTCATCTCGCATTTCCAATGCCAAGCTTTCCTACGTCTGAACTTCAATTCGACAACCCTTTCCTTGTGCATTACGCTGTGTATCATCATTATCGGTCCCTTGGATGGGTGGTGAAGAACGGGCTCAAGTTTTGTGTTGACTATCTCCTTTACAAAAGAGGTCCGGTTTTCACGCATGCGGAGTAAGATTGCATTTTCTCTGCTCTGTCGTAGACTGGTGATTAACATATCATCGTCGATATATAGATTTGCGATCGTCGTATGTCCTGTGTATGAAGATCCTCAAGATCAAGAAATCTCAAATACCGACCTGCACAATGCGTCTCCGTTCACCTGGTCATGGCTAAGCACCATTAATCGAGCCAACTCACAAGTGATGAAAGTTAGTTTTCACCCTTCAAAATGTCCTAATTCTCATATCTTTCCTTCCTGCTATCTTGAACTCACATTAGACTCTGATTCTCGCATATGTGACCATTCCAGCACGACAGCGTTTATCGAGGCAAACACTAAACTCTCCAGCGTGTTTTGCACATTACTCTGTTAGGGAAGTTATTGTGAGGCGGTTCATCCCTGCTCGGATGAGGGACTAGAAATAGACTAGGATAGCGGGAAGCAGTGAGGCCAGATCGGTGGCTTGCACGAAATATCCATAACGTGTATTCTGCAAATTTCCTCAATAGCGCCACAGTGTCCGGCTTCCTTAACCTGAACAAACGTCGTACATATTATTCCGAGCAAACGAATCATAATATACTAATGCCAATCATTGTTCACCTATGTCGACCATTTGGCCTAGCAGACTCAGCCGGAAACAACCTAGTACACATAGGGAATAATTCTGTATGGGACTATCTTCTTATATTTGTCCCAGTCTTTACCGTATCTAGAATAGATGATGTCAATTTTCCTCAAGAAGACAGAAAAACACGTAGACATATCGATGGAAAAGGATACTCACTTCTTTTCGCAGTTTTCATCGTCTCTCCTTTGCCTGTGTATTAACAAGACAGCGAAATATGTCACGTAAAAGTAGGTTATAGGCGTCTCAAAACCAGTGGGGAGGGACCAGGCAAGAGCCATGAGCAGGTCACCAAAATAGTTAGGATGCCTCGAACGTCCCCACCACCCGGACGTGATCAACTTGGAGCCGGATTCCGTCGTAAAGTATTCGAGACCTGAGAAACCAGGTATTTAGTGGATAAAACAAAAAACTGATTCAAGAAAAAGCGCACCTCGGGTGTCCTTCCCATTTCTGAAATCATTTTTCTGGCCATTTGCCTCTCTGAAAATGTGATAACCAGTAGCGTTCACGGCAATAATGAGCGCCGTAGCTACTGGCCCGAGAAGGAGAGGACGGAAAACAAGATAACGCGCTTGAAGGGAGTATACAAATGGAACTTTGAGAATATGGTTTTGTCAAAAGCAACTGCAAGACGTGACAGGCGTACACACCCCAGGCAAGGTCTCCTACACTCAACATGAATCCGAAGCCATCAGTAGTAATATCCATCGTTGTCAAGATGGCCGGCTCATTATACAACCCATCCGCAATGTAGCCGACCTGAAATAAGAGCACCAACCACATTGAGTCCGTCACACCTCCAATTCCACCTCTTCTCACTGCTTGCTCACACATCATACTAATATCAATCAAAGCCCAGAGGATCAAGCCCGGTCGGAGCTCGTTGAAGCTCTTGATATCGAATTCGGCACCAAAAATAGACAAAGTTGGATTGAGTTGACGACCAATGTACCAATCGTAAACCCAATTTCCAGAATTTCCACCCTGGGCAAGCAAGGCACCTTCTCTGAAGGAGATGGCATAAACTCCGAAGGCTTGGAAAACCGACATGAGAATGGCCGCAGTGGCAAACCCAATCCAGCGCTCGTACAAGAACGTGAAATTTTCGGGGCCATAGCGAAAAATAACTCCTGTAACTAAACCAAGTGCTAGTAAGAACGTTGAAAAAGCGTTGATCTTGTACTTTTTGACATTGCCGTCCCGCATGCGAATTCCTTCGACCTGGTCCCCGGGCAGCACTCTCCATGCGACAACGCAGAAGGCGTACCACGCAAAGTACATCAACGCGGCATCCGTGTCCCACACTTCGTGCCACAGACCCTTCCACCAGGAAAGTTCGTGTAAAGGAAGCGTCAGCGGAAGTGTAGTGATTTCCGAAGTCAATTTGGACAATGTAAGGGTGGGAGGGGGGCAACCGCCTGTCTGCTCGCTGCACCCGTAGTATAGCCCATATATCATAGAAGGCACGCCGATGGATATTAGAAACGCTCCTGGAGGCCCAAGAAACTCATACTTTGTTGTTCGGGGATTCAGTTTCGACATGGTGGACGAGAAGAAAGAATCAAACCACAGATCGTGCGACCGACGAAAATCGTGCCACATTTTATGCACGTGCCTATTCGCGTTGTGATATAATAATATTAAATACTGTATCAATGGCGCGTCCTATACAATATCTAAACGCGTCGAAGGGACGAAAGCTAGCTATAGACTTGATGACTTGAAGGTATGCTACATAAGATTTCGAATTTTGACGAACAGACTACAATATAAACTGAGGTAATAGGTCATTAAGTTAGATGTACTAGATACAAGTTAGACGTAGATACAACGGTCTCTACTATTTAACGATATGCAGCAGAGACGCAAGTGGATTATCGATGATATTCACTACTTTTGAATCGTTTCATAACTTGGCTGTAAATTCGCTTCCGGCTCGGGCCTTTGCATCAGCCTTGAGTGCTAGAAAAATCTTTTCCGCGACACCGAGAGGACTATGTTGTGGCGCCTGTATTATTTTTGAAAAGGGGATATCTGTTGGTGAATAACCCGCGAGGTGAAAGGTTACAACACATACAGTATGGCCCGCGCCATCGATATAACCAAAACTCGCCAGATTCTGCACACCGCCCGAAGCATTGTTGATGACGTCTTCTTTGACTTCGCTAGGACTGCAATAATCGAGGAGCATTGATACAAAGGATTATCCTTAAGAAACAAAAGGATTTACTTACATGTAGTCATGAATTTTTCCATAATAGAGATGTATGCGCACGCGGGACGCGTAAGACCTAAAGCCTCGGTAGATGGTGACCCAGCCATGTGTGTCCCTGTATGCAGCCTACACGAACAAGTGACAACTAAAAATGGAGTGGTAGAAGTATATGATATATATAGCAAACCGTTTCCTGCTTCCGCGTACATTTGAGTGTAACACCATCTTCGATATCAGGATGATCCAAGGTCGGGAGAGGTCGCAAGCCACTTGCCTGGCATAAGTCAATTGTTACCATGTCGACCTGATGTGAAGCATTCACGTACCACAAAGATCCTTAATACCCTATCATCCCATACTTGCCATGTCCTACGCGCCTTCAACATTCGATACGCTTCTTCCACACTAGACCATGTATCTCTTCTTGACTCCGATCCAGACGCGAGCTTCTTTGCAGGCCCCTTTGCCGCTGCGACAGGTTCCATTGTCATAGGTTCGACAAGAACTATTGAAGCAAATAGATTTTCAAGGGAGGGAGCAAAGTCAAGTGAGAGGAGGAGTGATATGGCGCCCATAGAATGGCCGATACCAACAATAGTATGTGAGGTGAAGTCAAAATTGCCTATCATGACTTTGCCTTCTGAACTCAAGTCGAGGTTTCCGAGAAGAGTTTTACCTCTACCAGTAAGAAAGGCATGTATACTGCGCGCATATTCCTGCCACTGAACTGTACGCATACTTTTTGTGAGATAATTCGAGGGATCGTGAAAACGAACTCACACACTAACTCATACCCGTACTGCAGAGCCTGCTCATTGAGCAAGGCCGCGTCCCCGTGATTCGGCGCGTCAATAGTCCAGATTTCTCTTATTTCAATCTTGTTGGGGGTTTGTTGCGCGATGAACCCCAGCAGCTCGTCTATGGTAGGTTCCCACTGCTCTTTATGGAAACCCGTTCCATGGGCAAAAACCAACGTCAAGCCATTCTCAGTCCAAGAAGGATCCCGGTATCGTTTGAGTGTTGATACTAATGGATAATACGGTCGAGGGTCGAAAGTGTACGATTCCGAGAGTAGAGCAGACATATTGATTCAGTGCTTTCCTGACTCGATACAGGGTTGAAGAGACCAAGGAAGAAGTATTATTCGAAGGGAAGGGAAATGCATGTCCGATGCATAACCGGGTTTTTACTCGGAACTTTTCACATGCGCCACTTTCAATACGGAAAATGGATTGTCAGGACTACTTAATATTGTAAGTTCTTTAGTGGCCAGCCAGTTTTGGAACGGGATTCACGTCAATGAGATCGGCTTAGTACGCCGGATATCTTCTATCTCGTTGTCGTCTTCCTGTATAAAATAGGTAGAACCAGTTAGATAGAAATTTTCAAGAAGTCGGGCGAGGCGAAGTTGTAAATGAACGTGGGAATTCGAATAAAATACTATGAGCAAGATACAGTATCTCGACTTTAGGTCTTCATTCTGAGCTCGTGCAACATAATTCTCGTTCCTCCTCCTAGTGCGAATTAGCCGAGGATCCGGTTCCAAACAACCGTTGACGCTCTTCCAACAGATCTTTCCCCCATTCCTGCACTTCAGGATGCTCGATGTATGGAATTGAGGTCTCGTAGAACGGCTGCAGTGCAGATGCGTTGAGAGCGCGTTCATATTCTAGCGCTGCATTGATTCACAATTTTGCGTCAGTAAGTCCAAAGGTGCTGAGAGTCATAGGTCGAACCTTGTGTTGCCATTTCAAATCGATCAAGGTCTACAATCAGAAGAGTTTCTTTAGAAGGTGGCATTTATACCATGATCATGATATGCCCAATGCACCTTTAACAAACCGCGCTTCAGGCGTTTCACGGTCCTCATATTCCTACAGGTAAATGTCTCTTACCAAGCCTGTCGTAAAAAGGGATGGTACTGGGTAAGCACCGAGTGAGTGTCCTGACCTTCCAAAGAGCTTCAATCCTTTGCGCTGCTGGACTATTGTGTAACATTTCGTGGACAAATGTGTGTATGGCTTCCTACCACAAAAGGGGAGCAAATGAGGTGCGGTAAAGAATGCCGGCAGTGCACATGGTACGAATTGCGAACGAACCGATTCCAATCGCGATTTTTCTTCCTTGGGGATTCCGTGGCTAGGAGCAATGTCCCCAACTGCGAAAAGAATAGATTGACTGACTGTTTATCTGTGCTGCAGCTATTTACTGACCTTGCGCTTCAGCCAAATCATGGACCACGCTTAGCATGACACATCTAATAGTATTGGCTTAGGTCAGTAGCTTTCCAAAAGCCGGATAAAATCAGAAGGGAGGCTAGGAGTGGGCACTGACTTGGCAACATCCAGTTCCGTATCCGATGTACACATAGATAGGATTGCCATTCGATACATGTGGTCTGAAATGCTAGAACTCAGGGATAACGCGAAGCGATTGATCAGCTGCTTGTTTACGGTCCAGGATTAAAGAGCAAAGACTCATGGCAGTACTGAAGAGGCTAATCCTTGCCAGAGGAGCTCACCTCTCGGGATTCGAAATCTGCAGTGGGGAGCATAAGTTCCAGTATTCATACTAGTCGAATAAACAAACGTTATTGTTCACCCATCCCGTCCGTTTTTGAGTCTAGTTGAATTAGTAGAGAAACCTGGGCTCAAAGAACAAGTGATACAAGCTAACCTTCAATGATTCGAGAATGTGAAAGAATGCCAATCGGTCAATCGAAGCATTTCCTGTGCTTGAATAGGACATGCTCAGAGTCCTAACGCCTAAAACTAAGCAAAAAAGAAAATGCTAGTACACGTGCCACAAAACTTGTAATGACGAGTGTTCGACAATTGTCATTGTTCATCTAATATGTTCCTGTAATATAGGGTATGGGTAGTGGGTAATACGTATCTTCCTATGGGACAGATACATAGGTATAAGTGTGAATATGCTAGTTGGAGAAGTATGTAAGGGATTTCCGAATCCGAGGTACCGCTATCGAAGCATTTTACTCCATCGAGTGCCTAGCCTCGGTGGCCGTTTCTGTATCTGTGGACGCAGGGTACTCACTCTTACCACTCTTGTAATCGGACTCGCGAATACCAATTGTCCCGCCCATCTGTTTCCAATTCTCCACCCACTTTGCCTTCCTCGTCTTGCAGAGGCTCACCAGTACAGGCCAATACTTCTCATGAACGTATTCAAAATCTTGGTTTCCACCCCAGAAATCCTTCATCACCTGTGCGTGGGATACGTAGGTATTTAAATGACAGTTGATCGAATGCAAGCGACGACAAACCTGATCTTCAGCAAAAATCCCATCTTTCACTACATCGGGGTTAAATTTCAACTTTTGAACAGTAACCGGGTCGATGAAGGGTGTAATGATTTTGAAGAACATGTTGACAAGGTAAGGAACATTGATGACAAGGGCTTTGCCTAGACGTTCGGGGTAGTGATTCTGTAAAATGGACAGGACGGTGCGGGAGGTGGACATAGAAGGGTTTTTTGCTTTGTCGGCGAAGTTAATGAGAAGGTCGAGAGACCTGGTTTTGTGGAAGAAAGTGCAGACCGAAATGCGAGCAATGAATACATAGAAAGGTGAGAGTGATTCGATGTTGAACTGACTCACTCTACACCTTCGTCCATGAGATCTATGCATCGCTCAAGCATCCATACGGCGAACTCAATTTGACGCGTGGCTTCGGTTGTATTTTGACGACTGGGAATCATGTAGAAGCCAGGTCTGCCATGGACGTCATATCCGAACAATATTTCTTTGCCTGTGACGGCCTTTATACTTGAATGTCAGACTGATCTAGAATGAGCAGGAGCGTAAGCTTTCAGCAGCTTACTTCTGGTTCAAGATGCTCTGGTGTCATATGAGCGTATAGACCGAATTCTCTTCTCCATTTGAGAGTAGACTCTAGTCTCTTGATCGCGTCGTCTACTTTCCACTTCGTGGCACGCAAATATCTGTTATACATGCAGGTAGTATAGATTGGGTGCCAGCAGAGATGGGAGCCTGAAAAGATTTACCTCAGTTGGCATTCATATGATAACCAAAACTTTTCTTCTTCCATCAAGTTGCCATTCTCGTCGATGCCCGGAAGCGTGTATCCTATCTTTGTGAAGTGCTCCTGAATCTTTTCTTGCATTTTGATTTGTGGGGCCTTCAGTTCCGGCACTGCAAGTTTTACGGTCTCCTTAGGAGGATGCAACGGTGTGTAGACTTTGTCACTCATGAGACGAAAGGACGAGAGATAATTACAGAGAAGAAAATGGACGCCCGAAAATTAATAAATCAATTAGACGCCGATCACCACAGCTTCACTGTTCACCTTCACGACAATGAAGGAATTGCCTCTCGAAATTTGGTTATACATCGCTACCTTCATTCCAGAAGCTACGCTTCGTGAATTGCTTGGTGTCAACTTACTCTTCTACAATATATCGTTGGACATGCGGTATAAATCTATCACACTACAACGGTTCAGCTCCCGAACAATGAAATTACTCAAACGACTTGCGTGCGTTATGTTTGAGATGAATAATTCATGCCTGATTTGCTCCCTTTCTAGTGACCCGGCTATCGGAGAAAGAGTGCGACTCCTCACGGCAAGTCCTGACTTTAGATTTTACGGTGCAGTACGTGCCCCGCCAACGTCCAGTCTTCGTAAATTTCTCCACCCATTTCGCCTACTCGGATTTGGATCCGACAATCTTAACAAACCTCGACCGGAAGAAGAAGGGACTCGTGCACTGACTGACGCACTACCTGCAATGTCGAATGTCATGGCATTTACTATTGATTCTCACTCATGGGGACAACATCCTGGGACTCAGTTGCATCAGTTCTTGAACACGGCTTGGGTTTCGTTTGGCTTCAAGTTGAAGAAACTATCTCTTCGAGGGCATGCAGCTTCATTCCGCACCATCATTACGTCTAAACCTCTATTGCCAATGGTTGAAGAGCTGTTCTTCGAGCTCATTGACAATCCAACGTCTGACATGCGACAAGAGGATGCTGACACATTAGTCACTGTCTTCGCCCCATTCATCAATAGTTTTTCATCTAGATTGCAGGCTCTCACATTCTGGGCATGGACCTCTCTCGAACTTTCTGCATTCTTCTGGTCCCTAGGCAACTTTCCCTTGTTGACATGTTTTAACTTCCAAACTTCCTTCCCGCGAACATTTAGGGACGACCCCTCTAGTCTTTCGGCCTTTCTTAGACAACATCATACCCGACTAGAGATTTTAGTCTTGAGACTCAATAAGAGTCCTTTATTGCATGCGATTCAAACAGAACAGCCATTGAGTGAATGGATGCTAAGCACCTTCCAAGCGAATCATTTTTCTCACTTGGAGGAACTCCAACTCTACCCTTCCGCCCTACCCAGAGGTTTTGATGCCCTTCTGACATGCATTCAGTTGTCCGCGGAGACCTTACATACGTTGGTTGTGCGAGACCGTTATTTAGACCCACAGGACGTGCTTAGGCTTGTCTATGTTCTGCCTTCTAATATACAGTATCTTCAACTCAATGTTCTTGAAATGGACGTTCAGCTATATGATAGCCTTGCATACAGGCTGCCGAGGTTGCTCTCGCTATCGTTGTATATAAGCAAAGTGTTGCCAGATTTTACAGTGAGTATCATTTCCTCCCAGTTTCGTACTGACTTATTGCTATCTATCGTAGACCTTTCTTTCCGAGATGAAGATCCGAACATATACCGACTGGAGACTGCGTAATATTGGAGTTTGGCAAAATGGTTCTATGGGCCCCTACAAACTTATGCATGCCCTTGCAAATTCTATACCGTCGGTGGACAGTTTTTGGGGTGACGGTAACACAAATATGGACATGACAATGTAGATTGGTCAAACCGAAATGTCGACGATGGTATTCGTTGAATTCGGATTGCTTCAGCGAAACAGAGTATCACTGATCATTTGTGTCTGTCCACAGCCAGTAATGATAGTCTATAATCAACATTCACACTCCAAGTTTCATTGAGTCAGCTCGAAATTTACAAGTAATGTTGCGCCAGATGCTCTTCCATCCATGTTCAACAGGTATGCAAGACGCCATCCTTGTTGAAGGTGGTCTACGCGCGCACAAAACATTGCCAAATCCAAATCTTTTTCAAGCCTGCGATTTTCTCGGACTCGAAGCCTGGTTTCAGAGAGGGCGGCTGGTTTAATACAAATTCGTATGTGCTGCTCTCATACTACGCACCGAATGAAGGCCAACTCATCACGGTCAAATTCCCATACCAGATTTTCGTTCCACATCACGTCTCCGTCGTCTGTTGTCGCCACGGTCTTGGATTTCCATTTTTGGTCTTGTAGATTATGATAGAGCTGCGCCTCAACGTACACATTGCACGTCTTGTCCTGGCGGCCTTTTGGTAGTATCACTATTCTGAACATAAGCTCATCGCAGCGTATTTAAGCAAGGAAGTCATACAAGAACTCAACCCAACAATCTCGGCGCTGAGCTTGGATTTCCTTAACTCTTCATCAAGCATCCTCTGCGCATTGGGTTTCAACACCCATCCTGGACTACCCACAAACATCGCTTCGTTGATCTGCATCGAGGTATCGAACGTCTGCCAGTTTAAACTCACGACATGTGATCCATTTCTCCAGAATTTCAAAATATCCATGTTGCTAGAGCGAATACGTGTCCCTTTGGGAAAGATACGACGGAGATGTAAGCGGCCGTGCTGAATGAGAGGGTCGAGTTGTGTAGGCAGTAGAGAGAGGATCTTGGTTTCGGATATATTTATGAGGATATGGCGAGGATCAACGAGTTCTGTGCAGTATGATGAAAATCAAGGTTGAATGGAAATTGTAGAGAGAAGAATTCACCTTGTTGTAACCAGCCCACGGAGGGTTTCCAACTGCGAGCATAGTAACCTAGGGCTGCAAGTTCGTCTGATATTTTTCCTCGTTCAACCTCTCCTATTAGGACTTGTGGCAGATCCTCCCCTTCAATGATACTTTCTGTAGAAAAGTGCTCGAGAATAGGATCAATCTCATCGATTTCTTCTTCAACCTCTTCTTCAGCTTCTATCTGAGCAAAGTTCTTTGGTGGATAGTATTCTACCTGCACAGTTACAGTGAATGGTTGGACATGAGTGAAAATTCAGAATTAGTATAAGCGGTAGGGACGCACCATCAATATAATCTTCCCTTTTGAATATCTAGGAGACACCATGCTGTCATCATTCTCAAGTCTTCCCACTACAAGTTTTTCTCCCCAAGCGCTCTTTAAAATATTGACCATGTTCTGTTGCCCTTTCGGTCCGACGTGACACTCGAGGCTGACTAGAACGGGCCATGTACCGGGGCCAAGAGCATCGACTGCCTCGCCGATTGCTTCACAGACCTTTCGAAAAGATACCCCTTTGGTTAAGGTATACCCATGTGTGACCACGAGGCCCTCTGGACTCGAGCTTGGCCATACATCGATTTCGACACAACGCGCTCCCCGAGACAGGGCATGTGTATATGACTCTGCGGAGGCTCGCCCCACGAGCTGTCTTGATAAGAGGTACGTATTGTGTGAGGATCTACACTTTGCAAATAATTAGGCAGGCTGAGGCCGTTCATAAGGTCACGCACGAGACAAAGTAGTGTGTAAGTGGATGTGAGTCGTCCCATTCCGGTGGCGATAGTATTGGAAGCCGCGAAAGTTCCTCCTTGGTCTGTTTTACCTTCAGTCACAATGGGCAAAATGCTCCAGATGCTGAACTTACCGTATTCAAATTACTTTGAATGTGTTCCTCAATTGCAGAGCCAAGAGAAAGAGACTCGCCTTGTGGTGGATGAACGTTGTGTTCATAGTCGACTCGATAATATTCGTTTAATTGAGCGTGTAGCTGAGAGTCCATGAAAGTTATTTAAATGAGAAGCGCACGACGTGACTGACCCGTGACGCGACGGACCCGTGACGCGACGTGTCCAGACAAGTTTGCAAGTCGTAACCATCATCTCCACTGGCAAATATGACCCGCGCTCAACGTGTAGCAGTCATTTCGACCATTTTTGCTTCATTGTACTTCCTTGCCATCTTTGAAATTCTTCAAGTCCCGTTCATCGAAGGCAAAGTAGTCCAGGAGATCTTGCCGGCTGTGAGTAACATATCAATTTGCATGACATTCCTCATCTATAGTATCTATTGTAGCTGCCCTGGTGGCTACTGGTTTCATTTGGATCTTACTCTCTGTGGTCTTTGGGATGGGGACTGTTCACGTTCAGAGATTGTCCAGAGGCTTACGAAGAGTTATTAAATGTGCGTCTTTCTTCTTAAACATGAATTTGAAGTGTTTCAACGCTCTCACAGGAAATATCTCAAGCTAAGAATGACCTTCGGAATCGCGGTGTCAATGTTGATTAATATAACAGTACTGTTGTGCATCTATTTCTCATCTGGAATCAAAAGTAGTAACAGGGAACATCCTCGAAAATCTAATCTATGACGCCGCATAAATCCACCGTCGTTTCTAAACCTACTTGTTCTTCTTCTTCTTCTTCTTCTTCTTGCCACCTGGAGTGTTAGCCTGTTCATCTTCCTCCTTTGCTTCCTTTTCGTCTCCCTCTTCCCCTCTTCCCTCAATATCAGCCCCATTCAATCCATCGCCTGGAGTGCCTGGGGCAGTTTCCGGCGCAGATTCATCGAGAGTTGCTGCAACCATGGTTTTACCACCAATGTCTTCCTTGGATGCATCTGACGTTTCTGGTATCTCCACAGATGTCTCTGGCTCAGCAGGTGTTTCTGCAGCTGTAGGTGCAGTTTGAGCTTCGGCGGCCTCGGCAGGCGTAGCCTCATCACTAGGTACAGGAGCTGCAGTGTCTGCGGCAGGTTCACCTGCAGGTTCTGAAGCAGCATTTTCAATATGTGTTTCTGTTTTTTGGGTCGTCGTATCTGGAGCAGCAATCTCATCTTTAGACGGATGTGTTTCTGCAACTGCAGACTCGACTTGTTGTTCAGAGGTTGTAGGCAGGAGCTCGATAGTCTCTACTCTCGGAGATGAAGCAGGAATGGGCGTAGCAACTTTGGGTGTAGCAGCTGGCTTGGGAGTCATTGATGCTAGAGGCGTGGCTGCTTTTGATGGATTCTTTGATGCAGCTTTCGATGCAGCTTTGGGTGTTGCGGCAGGCTTTGGTGTCCCCCATGGCGACTTTGAGGCTGTCGCCTGTACCTCTATCGCAGGCGTAGTCGGATTGGTTGCATTAGGAGACGAGGAAGGTTTCGGTGATGCTTTCGTTGACCATGTGTTTTTGGAGGACGTGGAAACTGGAGACGTAGCATTTGTTGGCGATTTAAGTCCAGGTGTAGCTGTATTAAGCAATTCGGCAAGATTGTGTGTGCTCGACGGGGCTGATTCCGGTGGTGAGAGCAAGTCAGACGATTCGTTCGAGTTGATCAGGGGTTCATTGGATAACGAGAGCATGCCTGCTTCTGCAATAGGTTGAGTAGACCTATCAACGTTCATTTCTGGCAAAGTAATTGGTGAAATAACTGCAGAAGGAGCCCTATTAGAGAGAGCTGTTGAAATTCTGAGATTGGTGGGTCCCATATTGGCACCAGTTGCCTCCCCTGCACTAGTGAACGAGCCCCATGCTGCTGCTTCACTGAAAGATTCAACTACTGGAGCAGGTTCTGTCTGAGATTGATCAACTTCTCCGACCGAAATGCCACTTTCAAAAGCACCTGGCATATCCACGGCCGACATCGGTGCTTCTTCCGCAGTAAATGGAATAGGATCTGGTGGAGGGGGTGGTGCATGCAAAATTTCTCTCAACTCTCTTTTTACCGGAGACGACAACGGAGTAGCCTCTTTCGATTTGAGTGACTCTGCTATCGATCTGGCAGTAGGTGATACGGCACCCCACACGGACGAAAGAGTATCAGCAAGCCTCGAAGAAGAGTTCCGATTGCTGGTGCTCGTTGTACTAGAACTCTCATCTATGGGAGGCGATGTAATCGCTCTTTCCTTCCCTCTACTGACCGCCGATCGCCCTCTGGATTGATCTCTAGATGGATCTACCCTGGTCGCATTCTCGGTTGGAGTGCGCGAAAGAGAGGGTAGACGAGAAGACCGCACGCTGGCAGCGCTGCGTATACTTGGAGTAGCAGGAACAACTTCTGGAATGACTGATGGCACCGGTGGGGGCTCGTTTCGGGCGGGCCCGAGCATTGATGATCGTTTACTGTTGACAGTAGACATCGCAGGCGTGTGGAACGACGTCGCATCAACTGAATGGGCCCGGGAGCCTGGGAGACTTCGGTTTGCCCGAGATTGAGCTGGAGTCATATCGTCTTCTGGATAACTATCTGGTTCGTCTTCGTCCAGCCTATGTCCTCGTTCGTTATAGATTATTGATGCTGGACCGCTAACGACAATGTTCAAGAGTTGCAGAAGCAATCAAATAGAATATAAACTCACTATTTCGTGACTCCCTGGACGAGAGATACTGTCAGAGAGGAAAAGCATGTTACGAAGGATGTACGTACATTGTCAACCCATTTGATTCGCGCTTTAAACTCTGTCAACCCAAAATGAATTTCGACAGAGAACACGATGTTCCAGTATACCCTTCCGTGCTTGCCTGTCTTCGCTTCGGCACTGCTACTCAGCGGGGACAGATCTGCCCGCACCAGACAAAGCGTCGAGAAGTCCTCTACAATGATGGATGAGTGACAATACAAAGAAGATCGCACGAGCTACCCATTACCTGCTTGTCTCATGATCCACTTCGGTATAGTGTTTCCACCCCTGTAGCACCAAATTTCGACCTCAAATACGGAGAGTAACGACAAGCTCGTCAGCTCCGTGCAATACTTCCGCGTGAATACAGTAGATTCCTTTACTTTGACACCCTAAAGCAATGTTTGTGAACTGGGCAAGAGGGCGTATACGCACGCACTTACCCTTGCCAATATACAATCAAAGGCGTCAGGTAGAAGCCGAGGGCCCGAAGGAAGTTCGCACAATCTATCTTTCCGTTCAACGTGGTCGGGATCTGCAGAATCGTACTGTCGAAGATATTCCACCCCATACATGAACTTCGACATTCGAGCAGAGACGTGGTGATCACAATAGAACCCTATTGCACCATCGGCGACTGCTTTCGAGCTTGTTGTGACGCAAACTCAGCTAATCCACGAATAAAACAATTTTGGGCACTCACGTTTGCGTGTCTGGTCGACTTACAGCGACACGATAAGGCTCGAGTCTTTCTTGAAGTTGGCTAAATAACCATGCGCTATTGGCATATCCACCCACAAGGAAAACCGACTAGATGAGCATATTCAGCATGATGAACTCTGCCACTACAAACGAAGACTAACTAACCTTTATCATGCCCGAAGAAGCTTCAATTTGAGCCTTGATAGCATGGACGGCAGCTGTGATTTCGAATAAGAGGAGATATTGCTTGAAACATGGCACTCACCTTTCACTGATGGCTCAAAGAGCTCTGCAACTTCTGCACTAACTCATTTGTGATTAGGAATTGTTTAATGAAAAAAGCAGTCCGTCTTACCCGGAAAGCTTCAGTTGACCACTCCGTATACCGACCGAAAGATCTTTGTCGAGAGGTGATCCAAAAGATATGAACTGAGGGTCTCTCTTGTCACGGAATAATCGCTTGGTTGTTTCGTCGAAGCGCTTGGTGATATGATCCACAGCATCAGGTGTTCCGTATTTAGAGTTTTTGAGCTTTTCTGAGTCCAGGTATTGAACATTCAAGAATTACAGGGGTACCTCGGGGTCGCACCTTGGAATAGTTCTCGAGCCCGTCTGCTCACGAATACAGATCCTGCGAAGACACCTAGACATTGACTTCAGCCTAGGATTGTAAGATAAATACGTTTACACTTACAGTCTGGTGGCGCCACCTCTTCAATGACTAAAGGTGCTTGAGCACGAATAGCGTATGAACTTATGTCTAATGTACCGCCTCCCGCATCAAGCACAAGAAATCCTGATTTTGGAGAACCCTGAATGCGATAAATGAATCTTTTATCAACGAAGAATGATCACACTCACAGAAAGTACATCATCTGCCAAGCCATTCAAGACACAGGCATGCAAACTAGCTTCTCCTTCTGTAACAAAACGTATCCGAGCCTTACCCTCATTGGTGCCTGGAATTAGACCACCGTATACGGCCGCTCGGCGCATCTTGGTCTGCTGAGCACCTTCCCATCCATTAGGGTGTGATAGAACGAACTGAATGTCATGTTCAACGGCTCTCCATAGAGATGTACCATTCGCATGAGTATCTCGAATGAAATTGCGTGTGCAAAGGAACAAATAGGAAAGAAAGTCGCCGAAAACGTCCACGGCAGACTTGCGATAAGGTAGAGGTCCAAGTCTCATACCGTTCATGTTTAGCTTCATTGTACGAGGCCTAAGCCGTAACTTGAAACTGATTTGGAGGTGGTCAATGAGGACGAGTCCAGACTGTCATGGATCGAACGACGCACAGTTCAACCTTTATCCAGCCTTCATCTTCAGCCAACGACAGGATTGAGGGAGTATCTGCCTCTGCCCCAGCGGCCATCATCTTCCCTTCACTATCATAGTACATGATAGTTGGTATTTTGGAGTTGCCTGCAACATGTTCCTGCCCCGGGAAGCTAGAGAGATATTCAACATTTCATTTGAAGAAAACAGGGAAAAAATACCGTGTAACACCATGAATTTTGGGTATTTCGCCAGGCTCAAGAATTGCATAAGAAACCTATGTAACGCGTGAGAGAATGTATGAGCGGCCAAAGTTGCACTGACCCCGCTGAAGGTAGTGCCAACATCCAAAGCTAGTACCAGCGATCGAATAAGGCCTGCATAAGGCTTGCGCGTGTCCGAAGAAGATTTCATGCTGCTATTAGCAAGAAGGTCTCAAGATATCGAGAAATAAGATAGAATAAGCCGTGGATTCCACTCCAATGCCAGCAGTCATAAAAAAGGTCGTCGAGGAGCAGCGAACACTAGGATCAATTAACAAACAAAACTCTCAAACAGATTTCCATCGAAAGGACGCGTAATACAAGGCCAACCTTGTGTTCACCACACCGTAGAAAAAAACGCGTCTACAACGAGGCAACCTCGTGGTGGAGCACAAGATTCCAGAAAGCCTCATATCAGAGACGCAGGCTTGAAACTTTTGTATGTATCTATCTCGTCGCCAGTTGATTATCGTGTTTGTAATTGCGGTCATGCTACCCGTTGCTAACTTGCACCTCAGAGAACTCGCTACTGCGACTGTCGAGTTTTTCGCTCTCCGTACTCCCACCAACACTCCCACCCATCGTCCTCAGGACCTGGACGAAGAGCGAACTCTCACGCCTGTACACGACCCTGTTTCCCGACTAACCCGGGAGTGCGCCTCGTTACGTCAACGTCTAGACGAAGCGGACCGTCGGCAAAGTACCTGCACTTGCCAAGGGGACTCTATATCGACCTTGCACCATCCGTCAATGAGGAAAACTATCGATGAGACGAGAAGAGAGCTCGTGCGCACTCAAGCCGAAATGACGAAGCTGCAGGAGCGATGCAGACTTCTGGAGAAGACATTGTTCGAGACGAGAGAGATCTTGAAGGCTAGAGATGAGGAGCTGGAGAAACTAAAAGGAAACCAGGCGGAGACTCGAAGCTTGAATGCTAGTATCGATCAGGAGGACGACCAGACACTCAACTTCGAAAAGGAGGATGACAATCATCCAGGTTCATCGCTGGATGAAAATAGAGCGCTCTTGAAAACGACGGAGGTCTTCATGACACGAACCGACGCTTGGTCAGGCGCCCAGGTCCTTCAAGCTATCCACGATCTTAATTCCGAGATACTCCAATTTTCAGCAGCAGCTACTGAGCTTTGTACATTTGGAAATACAACTTCGTCCAAAGTAGCTATCCAGGCCACTCAGGACACAGCCTCAAGGCTAGGACCGAGTATAGTGAGGATACTGTCAGGGCGAGATCACTCGCAAGATCCTATCCTCGTCCAGCTAGCTCTACAAGGCTGTATATCCACTTGCGTAGCTCGTGCACTATCTGTCTTTTGCATGGGTTTCCCTACAAAAGCAGACGCGGTCTTGACGCAGATCTACTCGCATATGTATGCAGCAGGTGAGAAACTCAACGTTTAACATTAGCACGAAAAATCGGCCATCCTGAATATGTTCATCAGAGCCACAACCCACATCTTCGAGATGGCGGGCATTGACTCATCGTCACATTCATACGATGTATCCATACTTGAGTGACTATTCTGCGAACGAGCTGGCCGAGACGATGTATAGATGGTCGGCGGATATCCTAGTGGTTGCAGGCTGTCAGGGGTATGGTAAAGGATCCCTTGGGTCTCGAGATGGTCTGAGAGCACGCTTCGGAGAACAGGTACGTCGAATCACAAAGACGGCTTGTAAACTCGCGCAGGTGACAAAGGAGGAGATCATGTCGACTTGCTTCGAGATCATTGCAATAGAGCATGGTGATGTGTTCGATCCTCGACGCATGTTTGATTCATTCGGCGAGTACGGCACATCAAGAGGTTCTATAATAACGACTACGGAGCTAGGCTTACGGTGCAAAACACGAAGAAGTGGAGAAATTACGGGTATAGATGACTTTGCAACAGAGATACGGATGTTGATGCCGCCTAAGGTCGTACTCGACTCGGTGTTAGACTTTGTAGATCCCAGATAAAAAGCACGATGTTTTACAGTGTCGGAAAAATCAAAGATAGCCTATGAGGGAATACAGAGAATTACAGTCTCATAACTCATCTACAAGGCTTGTAAAACCGTGCTATGTAGGTCTTTTGAACCAGCTACAAGGTAGAAAAGCAATGATTTCTGGTCAAAATCTCCACTCACATTGAAAGGTGCGGCCTGTACAGCATTAAAACTGAGGTACACAGGACGGAAGTGCATTGTGGGTGAGGTCGAAGTGATGAATGACTCAGCGGCCTTAGACAACAGAAGTGTTTCGCGAGAGCAGAACAGGAAAAAGGGAAATGCGGGTAGGTTCCTGAGGACAGATTATTTTCTGGTCTCACCACTGAGTAGTAATTTTCTGTAACAGGTTTTTCAAAACCTGGGCCTCCAGTCTCCGCTTGAGGAGAGTCTTTTGCAAATATGTACCTAGATTCCCTTGCGCTAGCTTGTACGATATCGACGTCTTACGATATGCATACGGTGCGACCAATTCAGGCGAAACAGCAAAACTGGTGGCGCTTATCTGAATTCACGTAAGTAGGCGCAGCTAGGCCAAGATCCTCAGAAGAGAAAATCGAGACATTCATCTGTGGCGCTTACAGGACAATCAGCAAGTGTACGTACGGTAGCAGCGGCTCGATGGCGACGATAACTACAGATAAAGTCCTTCTGGAGTGCCCTCGTTCTTCCTGTAAAGAACCTGAACAAAACTGTTCAGATATACAAAGATTGGAACTCAAAAATGGAACAAACCTTTTCTCTGGCAGAAGTGAAATCGTTCTTCGTAACCCGCATCCGCCTCTCTCTCAAAGCCAATAGTCCGGCCTCTGTACATACTGCTTTAATATCCGCACCGGATAAATCGTCTTTTGTCATGACGAACTCCTCCAGATCCACGTCTTCAGCCAGATTCATCCGCGATGTATGAAGCCTAGATTTCATGATCAGCAGAATGAGATTGTTCAAGAAAGCGCGTACTTGAAGATGTGTCGTTTGGTCTTCACGTCAGGCAGAGGAAATTCTATCTTCCGGTCAATACGTCCAGGACGAATAAGAGCAGGGTCCAATGTTTCAATCCTGTTTGTAGCCATGATGACTTTAACGTCCCCACGCGTGTCAAAGCCATCCAGCTGATTGAGAAGCTCTAGCATAGTTCGTTGAATTTCACGTTCGCCGCCAGAAGTAGAGTCGTAACTAGACAGATGATTGTTCGGCACGGGCGACAACATGAATGCGCTGAGAATGACACTCACCGTTTTGTCCCAACGGCGTCGATTTCGTCGATGAATATGATGCTTGGTGCGTGTTCTTCTGCGACACGAAATAGCTCGCGAACGAGCTTGGGACCATCTCCGAGGTATTTCTGAATGAGCTCCGACCCAACGATACGCAGAAAGGTGGCGGAAGTTTGATTGGCAACGGCTTTGGCGAGAAGTGTCTTCCCTGTGCCCGGTACTCCGTATAGAATGACACCTTTAGGGGGTCTGATACCCATTTCCTCGTACAATTCTGGATGTGTGAGTGGCAACTCGACCGATTCCTAGCCAGGTTTTAGCAGCATAAGAGGTATCCGTACATTACGCACCTTGATTTCCTGTATCTGACTCTCCAGACCACCAATATCTGCATAACTCTCTGTTGGCGCCTTGTCGAGTTTCATGACACTGACCATCGGATCTGCATCATCCTGGAGGACACCAACAATTGATTGAGTCTTGTGATGAAGCAAAACTTGACATCCGGGCTCTAGAAGGTCCTTGTCGACATATGTCATAATGGAGACGTAGAATTCGGGACCAGACGCAGTACTGATGATAGCATGGTCGTCGTCAATGATCTCTTCCATAGTACCGACTGCCATAGGACTTCCTCTGAGGTCGTCGACCTTTGAGCGATCTTCTTCATTCTTCTCCTCGAGGGAAGTCTCGGGTTTGAGACGTTCTTGGTTCTGGATAAACTCCTCCTCGAGTAGCAAATAATCCTTTATCCGTTCCTGCTTGTATAGTCGCAGTCTACATCGAGTGGTCGGGTATACTGGCGGAAGCTTGGAAGCAGCAGAAGGACCTCGTCTCTTCTTCTTGCCAACTCGCGTAGGAAGAGGCGGTTCCCATTTCTTTTTCTGCTGTTCCTTTTTGTCCTTGTCGTTTGGGTTTCCCTGGCCACCTGGCGGGTTAAGTCCTGAAGCAGCGTTACCCTGGATGTCGCGAGTCAGTGTACACAAAAGCGGAAGGAGGTGATACAGACCATTGATCAACGTTAGAAGAGAGAGATTATTTCGACTCAAATTTGATGGGGCGACGCGTCAGTGTCTACGGGCGTCTATCCAGCCCGGCTTTTCTCACATGATGACACAGTACCTTGCGGACCGCAACTCAACCATGAACATGGATTCCGCGACTACACCCTTGACTGCCAGTTCTCAGTTCATTCAAGCGGGTATGATGACACTCTATAAAGGCTTAAACTTCGCTCATTGTCCTTGGTAGACGACGATGATGACTTTGATGAAGAGAACATTCCCGGTTTTTCACATCCTGGAATGCCGCAGTCACCACAACCGGACAAGGGCAAGAATCGCGCCAGGGAGCCAGAGCAACTAGGAATGCCTTCGGCAAATGGGAATAGCTCAGCGCCACTTTCTGGAAATATAGGAAGCTTATCAGGGCCTCCACGTTCGGCGCGACAAACAATCGGAGGTATACAAGTCGAAACGCGGTATGTCTATGTTTATCTCATGTTTTTCACGATCCGAACTTAATGCATACTAGCTATACTGGCGTTGATACCCTTGACGAACCCGTGTCGCAAACCATCGTTTGTTTTTTCTGAACTGCCCATGATGATGACACGTATCAATTCCTTTCCATTTCTTTTCCAAGGCTCGAGACCTTCTCTCAATTTACTCCAAGCTCATACAAGTTGTATACCCTCGAAGGTCCAGTGGACGTGAAGTTCTAAGGTGATAACCTTCTTTTGACCGGCATCACGCACTGACTCGTTTTTATCATTATTGAACTCCAGAGATTGGGATCTATGGGGTCCTTTCATGCTCTGTCTTCTTCTTGGAATCATGCTCAGCGTCAATGTCAGTTTAATCCACGTATATTCCTGCTATACCAACTGATGCTATCATCAGGCCCCTCAATCGCAATCATTAAATGTTTTCACCAGTGTGATAGTCGTTTGTTCTCTTGGAGCTCTTGCGGTTACTGTACAGGCCAAGGTGTGTGTATCCGCTGCTCTCTCTATGTTCCATTCCTCATGCATAATACTTGCAGCTTCTTGGTGGCAGAGTGTAAACTGATCTAGTTGACCTCTTCCTACAATCATGCTAATAAAGACTTTGAGCAGATCTTTCTTCCAAGGTCTTTGCGTTTTGGGGTACTGCATTGCACCCCTTGACCTTGCTGCTCTTATTTCCTGCTTTGTACGGGTTATTTACGTGCGCGCGCCGGTTGCGCTGCTAGCCTGGGCCTGGTGTATTTGGGGTAAACCAACACCTCTTGCCAAATGTTGGGACACTGAAATTCTTTTCTAGCATCTGTGAACTTCTTGGACGGGACTAAAATAGAACCTCAACGCATCTTGCTTGCGGTTTACCCTCTTCTGTGAGTCTCTGCAATGTGCATGCAGTACGCTCCATGTATTGACCACACGCATAGATTGTTCTATTTTATACTTGCGTGGATGATCTTGATACAATAAGTAATGTACTGCTTGCAAGTGCTTATGCGCGCGCATTAACATTCCATTTTTTTTCGGCCGATGTGAAGCGGAGAGGATATATAATGACGTAACATGCATTTCAGCCTTTTCTTTGTCTATTACATGTGATTATTGTTCGATGCATTGCGAACCGGAACGAACCTTTACCTGGAGTCCGACTTTGAGGGCAACACATTCAATCGTCCCGTATAAAGTAAAACTTGGCTCTGATTCTAGTACAACTGCATCTCATCACTTCCTAAACGTAGTCATCTCTTGGCTGATTCGTCCTCGTCATCGGTATCATGGGCAGACCTACTCCTTCATCTTCGCAAAATAGTCTGACTGTTCACGACAACCGTACTGGCAAGAGCATTGAGATTGTGTGAGGTTCAGTACGAGCTCATGCTAAACTCAACACTGATCAACCTCTAGCATAGAAGACAACAGCATTCCAGCAACCTCATTTAAAGCACTATCAGCAGCGCTAGAGAAGGGAGAGAGAGAAGAGAATGAGACTGGCAAGGGATTGAGGGTTTCCGACAAAGGATTTTTGAACACCGCCGTGATGAGGAGTGAAATTACTTATATTGACGGAGACGCTGGAGGTGTGCTTCATTGCTGTTTATGATTGCAGTTACCTGAAGCACCGAATCCAGTCCTTCGCTACAGGTATGCATTTGTCAAATGTGATCGTCTGTAATCATTCGAATCATTCGCATAGAGGTTACCCCATTGAAGAACTGGCCCTGCATTCTTCTCACCTCGAAACTGGTTCGCACAAGTAAACTTGCCATGATTGCTCGTGGCTAATTAGTCTTTCCAGCTTATCTTCTCATATACGGTTCTCTTCCCTCCTCGTCCCAACTAAAAGTTTGGGAGAGCGAGGTGATGCATCACAGTGTCGTGCACGCCGATGCTGAACAGTTCTTCCGATCATTCCGGTCAGTGGAAACATACTAGTTTACATATCAGTGTCCTTGACAATTCGATAGGTACGACGCACACCCGATGGCAATCCTCACCAGTGCATTTGCATATCTCGGGTCATATTATAGCGAAGCGAATCCCTCCTTGCAAGGTATTGTTCGCCGCTGCTGTTCACAATCGTTCATTGTAATACATTCTCGTTTATCATGTAGGCCAAACTCTGTTCACTAAGGGAAATCCAGAATCACTTGCTGTGATGGATAGACAAATATACAGGCTAATCGGGAAAGCCACCACGCTTGCTGCGTGAGTCCTGCATCACCCCGATCTTCAATAGCTGTAAACTAAATTATACACAACCGTAGAATGGCATATCGAGTCCGGCAAGGAAGAAGTTTCGTTACACCTCCAACTGGGTTGAGCTATACCGGCTCGTGCGTTCTATGTTTCATCATTGATTCCAGCGGAAGTATGATTGCATCCTCAGCTTTCTATACCAAATGGACCACCTTGGCGAAGAAAACTATAAACCGAATCCTATTCTGGAAAAGGCTCTGGATGTACTGTTTTTGCTACACGCTGATCATGAGCTAAACGCCTCTGCGACTACGGTTTTGCAAACTGCAAGTTCACTCGTGGACCCGTATTCTGCAATTGCGTGAGTATCTAGGGTTTTCTTGTTGCGGCTAAAATCATTGCTGAATAAATATCTTGCAGTGCTGGATGTGCATCTCTGTAGTAAGTAATGCCTTCGAGTATATGATCTGGATGGACTCTTATTTAGGTTTCAGCGGCCCCTTGCATGGTTCGTGATGAAAATTCTTGGGCTTGGAGCGAGTCGCTCACATCTATCAGGAGGAGCAAATGAAGCAGTCATTCGTATGCTCATCTCCATCGGCAGGTAAGCTCCTCTGCAAACCTAAGCTTGACTTTCCGTTGATCCGGGACCCTGCCTATGTACCAAGTCCCGCGAATGTTCCAGCTTTTATTGAAGCGGTCAAGAAGCGGGAAAAGATACTTTCAGGATTTGGACACCGGTGCGTCATTAGAAGCGTGGCTCTGATTGAGTTGTTGACTGTTCCTACCTAGAGTGTACAAAACTGTCGGTCTTCCCTTAGCCATAGGGCTCCTTCATAATTTTAACGCATGAACAGTCGGACCCAAGGTCGTTCATTGTAAGAAAGACTGCTGATGAGGTATTCAAAATGTATGTTCCACCATATATGACGTGCAACAGACTACGATAATGCCATCATCATTGTGCATGTAGAACTGGTAAAGATGAACTCCTGGAGACTGCAATGGCTCTCCATGAGGCAGCCATGAAGGACGAGTATTTCATCAAGCGTAAGCTGGCACCTAATGTCGACTTCTGGTACGTGTTTTTCCCTGACTGGCGGGTCATCGACTTGACGATTACTGCTTGTAGGAGGTAGGAGAATGACCTTGTTCACCCACGCGTTTAGCGAACTTACAATTGTATCAGTGGGCTCATTTATCGAGCTATGGGTACGTGGTACTTTCATTATCTTGTATGCTCTCACCGTACTGTCTATTACAGGTTTCCCCCTCGACTTTTTCCCAGTGCTGTTTGCTGTACCCCGGGTGGTGGGATGGCTAGCTCACTGGCGGCAGGTAAACTCCGTTTTTGACGGTTTCTACGCTTTCCTCACTCGTGGTTCAGATGATGCTCCAACCCGGCGGTGTCAAAATCTGGCGGCCAAGACAGGTAAGCCAGCGTGATGCCTTGACCACGACTTGAAATACCTCCATATTCATTTCACTTTCGAGATCTATGTCGGTGCAAGCAAGAGAGAGTATGTACCAGTCGAAAGACGTATTCCAGAGGAGGGATCTCGAAAGACGCCCTCTCAAATATCTCATTCTGGGTGAGTCACAAATTTACCATCTGAGATAGTGACCATGACGACTGACTGATATTTTGTGCGTTCCTGCCTCAACTTCGGCACGTTTCAGGATCTCAAAACGGACCATGCTTGCAACGTTCAAGGGGGCAAAGCTGTAGGGAATACAGGCTATAGGCTCGTGTATGGCATGAGGATTTCTGTAGTTTATGTATATACAGTCCGTTATTATCTCTTATTACGAATCGGAACAAACGCGTCGAGATCAAATGATAAACGTGTCGTGAGCGGTATAATTTGACGGAAGGTGACAATTGACCGTTGTCCAAACAAACCGTGGGAGCCGAACGACAATGGCTCGGGGCGCAAACAACTCTTTCCATCAAGTCGCCTCTTGTTCCTCTACTTCCACCTCCCGGTCCTATAAATCTTCACTCCCTCACTTACACTCCCCACATTTAGTGAAACATGTTCACCACACTCGTTACCGTCACTCTTTTTGCTGTTGCTGCCATCAATGGCGCTGCCGCCGATTTGACCATCTCGACGCCTACAATGACAACGGTACCCAAATTTTTTAACCTGGCCAAACTCGAAAATCTCACCGCCTTCTCTGTAGTGTGAACCCGTTGATATAACCTGGTCCAGTACCACCGGCCCTTACAATCTGATTATGGTCTCTCCTAACGACCCTTGTGGTGACGCTCTGTATGAATCAAAACCTCGCTTGGTGAGGAAAAAAAAACCTGACATATTTCTACAGTGTTGATCTTGGAGACCAAGATGGTACCTCTGTGAGCTGGACCCCCAATGTCGCCCCCGGCACCCAGCTGGAGCTGTCTCTGGTTGATGCGAATGATGAAGAAGCTTGGTCGGGAACTGTAAGGTCCTTTACCGGCTGTAAACGTCGATTTCTCACCTCATTTCTATTCAGATCACTGTCGCACAGGGCTCGGACACCAGCTGTGTCCCTGCTGACGCCCTTGCTGCTGCTTCCTCCTCTGCGGCTGTTGAGTTTTCGTCCACAGTTGCCACAGATGCCTCCTCTTCTGCTGTCTCTTCTACTGTCTCATCCGTCTCTGTCGCTGTCACTGGTACTACGTATGTACATACTACTCCATCTTCAATAACCGTCTGATATTGAATATACAGCTTGGTGATCACTGGCTCTGCTTCGACCGCTTCTGCCAGTGCTTCGGCATCTTCTAGTGCAGGACCTCTCGGTGCCGTGGGTCAAGATGGCCCTCTCGAAGCTAGCAGCAACGGTGCTATGACTTTTACTTCTGCCCCTATCATGGTTCTCAGCGCTGTCGCGGGAATCCTCGTCCTATCTTTATAAGGATACCGCCCTCGCAGGGGGTATAAAATACCCATCCACTCATACCTTCTCTCGTATCTTTATTCTTATGTCTTTCTCCGACCCCGGATGGCTCGTGTGGATCATGTTTTCTACCCGGGTGTGGCTCGGTCAATCGCCACTTTACGTCGTGTGTCTGAATGACTGTCCTGCTTTTTTATTGAGTATTCTTGTCTTGTTTTATTTTGGTTGGTTCTGGAATCCGTGTTTGCTGCTTGTTGTGCCATGCGGGAGCTCTTTTCGCGTACATAATTCAACTTTTTAAGCCTGGCCACTTGTCAGGTGGGGCTGCTGATTTATCTCGATTTGTGGTGGGATTCTTTTCAGAGGCGCACTCCGAGCTGGAGAAATCTGTAGTTTGCTTTTCTTGCTCCCCTTCAATTTGTTAGCCACGTAACTAATCGCTTTGTACTTACATTGTTGACTATCTTGATGCGATGTGGTTGTACCGTTTTCTCTGAACGGCTCAATGTAAATTGAACGACCATGTTTTTCATCTACTTTCTTGATGGCTTTAACATCTCAATCGGATCCTGGTCCATGACAGAAACCTCTATTTTCTTCACAAACAAGAACGAAATCTTTAGCGCGTTGAGCGTCGTGTAGTATTGATTTATCACCGGAACCCACAACTCTCGGACTCGGAAAACCCTCCCCTCACCGGTTAACAGATTCCCGCGATTCTTATCTGAATATGCGCTGATCTCCCTCCCTCCGTCAAAACGAGTGGAGAACTATTCCAAATGTGAGTCCTCATTTACTCCCATCCACATGCCAACTGCTGAGAATCAGCGACTTGGCTAGAAAGTTTCATATTTGACTTGCTTTTGGTCATGGTCATTTCTACCAATCAACAGCCCAGCTCGACTGTATCTCTCGAGGGACCAAACTCCGGCTCCCACTCCGGACTGCCCACAACGACGCCATCTCAGCCTTCAGACTCAATATCGATATTCACTCTCATGTCGCGAACGTCTTATATCCCCCCATCTACTTTCACGACAACGGGATTCACGGGATCGACACTCGATGATTCTAGGAATCTCGTTCAGGAGGTACATCTAGAGAAGCTTCAAGAAGGAAGAGGAAACCTGACAGAGACAAGAGCAGAGGCGAAAGCAGAGACCTCGTTGGATGATTTGTTACAAACCCTAAGCTCGTTATCCACCATCTCCGCGAACAATTCGTACTTCTCTCCGTCGTCTGGGTGGGATAATATCAAGACTTAGGCTACAAGTGGATGATCATGATGTTGAGGCTTTGGTAATGTTCTTGAGTTGTGCAAAAGAGTAAATTCGACTTCATTGATCATAGAGAAGGGTTTGATTGGTTGCGAGAGGAGGTGAATATGACAATAATGGCTCAGATGAGGCGGATAGTGGATTTGTATGTATAAGGCTGGTTGTGCTAATCGAGATGGAGATATACATACTTCGATGAGTGAGCACTGAGAAGTTTATTTGTGTTTACAATCAACGTCCCTTTTCCACGACTTTCATGCTCGAAGACGCTTTCATCCAAAAACGACGAATACGCTAGCTTCATTAGGTCAAACTTCTACTTTGTCAGATCGCGGCGTACTGGGAGGTAAGGGAATTGTAAAACTCATAAAGGTCACGGATTGGAACCAGCGCAAACCAACGTGGCCTGGTCAATGAAACTTCGTAGAGAATCTACGTCTGTAAGGAACACAATCATTGGCTCGCACGACTGATCAATTGCTAACAATTTTTGCCAAACTTGTGAAGTACACTTGCACTTATTCGTTGACGAACTTTACATACATACAATACAGTCTAACAGATATTGAGTTAGATCCACTAAATTCTCCCCACTCGCCTCATGAACGATGTTTCCAAGCTCTCCTTTCTATCTAGTAGATCGCATCCAACGAAAATATCATCGAAATCCTCATAGTTGCTCAAAGCAAACCATTCGAAACGATAATTTGTTTTGCTGAAATCCTCATTCTGATCCAAACACATCCCTTCCTTGGTCCAAACACATTTTAATGATTTGTTCGTCTGTTCTGGCGGTCTACCGTTTTTGCTTAGAGATACTGCCAGAATTCCTTCCCGAGCACTGATCGTCTCAAAATCCTTTGATTTCTCGTCTGTTCGTTCAAGCTTCGCTTCAAAATCAACTCCCATTTCGCGTCTCATCTCGTCAAAATCCACATCAATATGCGCCAGTCCCTTCACGCCAATAAAATCCTTTAAGAGGACGAGCAACTCCTGGTTGGTTTGACTTTGGATCCATTCGTAGTGGGCTTCGACAGATCTCCAACCGGAGACGAGGTAGAATGTAGATTTGGATGTAGGAGATAATGACTCAAAGAAGAGCACTGGGTATCCTGATACGGCGGATTGCTTCTCAGCGACGAGACGGAGGTGGTCGATGAGGGGAGGCTGGGTTATTGAAGGAGAATTGTCAGTCGACAACCCGAGGACCTCGAGGGTTGCAAATTCGGTTATGGGCATGGTTTCGAGATGATGGAAACAGAATGAGATGTACGCGTCATGTACCGCTAATTTTATTTTGGACGATTACAATAAGTGATGAGAGCTTTATGTTATACAACATATCAGTCATTTTTACTATTACAAGTTCACAGGATTGTAGCCAGTACACTGGTTGGCAGTAAATCATTCTCGTCTTCCGATCATTCATACGGAACATTGTTGGCTTCCCGCCCTTCAATTTATCATCATCGCCTATGCCAAAGACTGCCAAAAGATTATTAGAAGTCGACGACTCCTATATTGGGTCTGTCAACTCGCTGGCGATTCCTTCCTTCTCCCATTTTCATTTCCTTGTACTTCTGAATAGCTTTCGGTGGCTTTATTCGGATAATTTCTTCAGAGCAAATCCATCTGTCTTCTTGTTCGAGCCTTCAACTTGAACTTGCGAACACATACAGCACTCGGGCTTCTATTGTATCCTTGTTCAGATTCTACTTGATTTGGGCTTCTTTCGGGAATATTCTCTGCTCCAGAATGGCGACTTTGGCTGCACGATTGAACGAATTGGCTGCAGCAAATGAGAAAGGCCTGTTAAAGTGCGTTTTTCACTTATCATACCACTAGTTTTCAATTAGTATTAACAAGGGTCCAGCGACGACGAATATCGAATCTTGAGGCAAGACGTCTTTGAGCGATACGCCGAACTCGGACGTTCAGAACGATCAAATCGAGGCACAATACTTGTCGAGCCATCGAACACTAATGAATCAACGACAACGAACTCTGTCCAGCCTCGACTAAAGAAACTTACTCGACGTCCATCTGAATTCAGGATAAACGCTTTCGCTTCAACATCATCAGAGAAGGACAAAAAGTCGACTAACAATGCTTTATCGTCGTTGATTCGTCGAGCTAAGTCACCATTGAGGAGCCCGCCATCGCTACTTGGTCCGAATAATATTTCTCTGTCAACATCTAGGAAAAGTTCACATGAACCCACGATTTCGAGATCAAGTTCGCGAAAGAACTTGAATCCGGTTCCGGACCCACACCTACTATCACCTCCAACGAGTCCTACCCGACCTGTACCTAATCATTCTAAACGCACTCAAGGCTCATCATCTTCCATCATATCTTCCATCAAATCGTCTACCAAGGTGATTCCACTACCCGCCGTGGTAAATCATGATATCTTCGAAGACGGTGGACTTTATACGTCTGCTGACATTCGGCATGCAATAGCAGATTTGGACGAAGATGCGAAACGGCTAATACGAGCATTTGATGAATTAGAGGACAGTGCGGTCAAGAGAACAAAGACTACAGCTCAATCAGTTGGCCGTGTAACTGCCATTCCGCCGTCTTCGTCTAGTTCAAATTTGCTGACTCCGCCTACAATCCAACATCGCTCGAGGTCGGACTCTGCGACAACTGCAAGCGGGAGTGGAATGCAGTTTACTGCTACATCTGGTAATGCGGCGTCCAAGCCTGTTCACACCCGAGCACGTTCACGGTCTACGACATCGATTCAACCCATGGTCGTGCCTCATAAATCTCATCCTAATCTCACATTTCATACCACATCTAGCCAAACACCTACCCTTCAAAGGAAAGGCTCGGTATCCTCCCTCGCCTCATCATTGTTCTCATTGAAGTCCAAAGCGTCAATGCCATCCTTACCCTCTTTACCATCCATCCCAAGCATCTCCACGATGCCTAGTATTCCCAGATCCAGAAGTGGCAGTGTCGCATCACCTACTCCCTCTTCTCACAACCCATCTGACTCGTTCTCCAATACATTCTCGTCTGTGTCAGGTTATTCCATCTCAAGTTCTGGAAAAAGTATCAATCGAAGACCATCAATGTCCACTGAAGCGAGCTCAAGTGGGCATGGAAGATCGAGTACCAGCACAGGTGCTAGTAGTATCCATACTACCTCTAGTACCTCTAGTACCGGGAGAACGAGCATCAGTAGTGGACATGGACATGGACATACCACCGCTGCCCCCACACCTTCCACCACGACGCTCTCTCGTGCGGCATCTACAGCGTCTATATCTCCTTCAAATCTCAAATCGAGCTCGTCTACTTCCGTACATTTTCGAGGGGATTCAACCGACTCTGGTCGTCTAAAACCTTCAGGGTATAGTAGTTTAGATGAAGTGGACGAACTCGATGAGATTCGTCAAATTCAGCAACGAAGACGAGATGTGATTGGGAGGTATGATGCTCGGAGGGAGTATCTTAAGGCTAGATTGAGAGGGGCTGAGCTGCATGAAAGGGTTGTCAAGGGGCGATAGACATTCTTTTCGTGGATTATTGATGGATCGAGAGCGAATAGACTTATGTTAGTTACTGGGATGGATGAAATACTTCTCCTTCATATTGTAGTAAGTTAGTTATGTGGACTTTGGATACTATACGCAGAAGTCACTTTATTGAAGTATTTATTGAAGTACCATATACACTTCCTGCCGAATCTGGTCGAGAAACGAGAAACGAGATAGGCGAGAGGATTATAGAATATACAGTAGTTGATTTCGCATTCGATTTTGACATCCATACATGAAAACACTTTGGCATCTGCTTGTCAGATAGATATCAAATGATTGGCTGATATTGGTCTGCTACAAAATACATATTACACAGTGCAAATCTGGCGCTTGGTTTAACCTCCCAATTCCACCGTTGAAACACCCCCGAAGTTCCTGCCTACCTCCTAGCAGAGTCCTTTATATCAGGACGTTTGCCATGTCGTTCCAATCAAGCCTGGGCATACTCTGATAAGTTCATATGTAACACCTTGATTTTCTTTGAAAGACTTGTCGGTCATCACCCCTTCACTACAGGCTCTATTCCCCCGGATCCTGTTTCCGAGGAGGGGGTAGATTCTACTATGTAAGCATTCGGTTCCGTGCCTCGATACAGAAAATTGCATGAGATTACACGGCTACTTATTCTATTCTACAAGTACGCCAAGCCTCGACATTGTATGGGACGCGAGGCCCATCACTGAATCACTAGGTTGCATGATCCTGGATTTTTATCTCTCGATATTTATATGCCTCCGTTGGTTGCAACTTGAATTAGTTCCCCCACTTGTGCTGATTATGAAGCCAACATTCTTTGCATTTTCGTTCGTTTCCCTACCCACTCTTTTCGGTGAGAGCCAATATTTTTTCGGAGATGTTCAAAAAAGTTTGAAAAAGTTTCGTTCTTTCTAGCAATCGTAAAAGGTCAGAGCAGCTTGACGCTCTGGGCACTCCTCCCTTCAGATGATGGTTCTGGTGATACCGCTTCGGTTAGCATCCCTAGCCCCACCGCGTGGGTCGATCCCCTTGGAACTGCCTCCGACGGTAGCGAGACGACCTACATCTATAATGAGATTGATAGCGGAGACGCCGCACTCTTCGGTGACGCTCAAACCGGAACCGAGGTCGTCACAACATGTGAGTAGAAGAAGTTAATTGTAGCCTATCGTTTGACGATATATCTTTCTATCGAAAGCGTTTACTATGATTGCATCTGCCTCTGGATTCAGGATTCCAGATGTAGCTTCTATGAGTGCTGTATGCACCCTGGAGTCTTCAGATTCTGGAGGTTGTGTCTACATAGCTCCGGCTGATGTTGGCGGAACATCTCTAGTAACCGTTACGGAAACAGGACTGCCCGTCTCGTTCTATGAAGTAGCTATCTCCGCTGCCACTCAGGCTGCTAGCGGAAGCAGCTCGGGCTCCCCTTCTGCTGCGACCTCAGGAACAGCTGGAGCTCAAAACGGAGTAGCGTCGAATCAGCAAATCAATCTGTGCCTCTTAGGATCCATCACTCTTAGCTTATTGGTTGGGATATGTCTCTAAGAGTGATGTCAAGGATTCTCTTACATTAGTATTCTAACTGCTCCTTAAACAAGTTACTTCTACTTCATCTACCTTCATCGTTCATACTTTTCGTCCCTCGTGCCTCATGTTGGCACAACTGGATCAGGCTGATAAGCTCGTGGTGGAAGCATTTGAACATACAACATCCTTGTACGACTCAACCTTGACTTTAGACGATTATCATGTCTATCACAATATCGTCTATTGGGCATTCAAACTTTTGTTACGCTACTCCGTCGGATAATGTCAAGATCAAGCCTGACTCAAAACACGGGGGGAGGCGCTTCACTGTGTGATGCTTACTCCAGTCCGAGTATCCATTCTATGATTTTGTATAGCACATGTAAGCTTCTGTTCTGGCTCATTCCCGTCTGACAAGTGATGCTTGCCATTAAATCATTATTGGGCTTGGAATTATTTTCGAATTCGATCGATAGTTGAGATTAGAGTCTATCGATGACAGAACTTCTTTTTGAAAGAACAACATAGAGTCGTAGGTTTGCATTATGTAAGTTGATCCTTATCGATTGTAATCAAGAAAACGTTCAGTACTAAAGTACCATGTTGTTTGGGAAATATCTCACTTTCAATCAACTTCCCATTCTCCCTACATGTCCAACTTGAAAGCAACAGGATATCAAACTGAGTGGAGGCCAAAAGTCAGAGCTCCGCAGTCATCATTGAGCAACACATCTTTGAAACATGCAGAGGCGCCTCAGAAGGGGAATTTGTCCCTTCGGAGCCCTTGGTTGGAACCAAGTGTGAGTGATGATACAATCCCATCCAGAACCCATGGTCATCATCATGGAAATACCATTTTGGCATTGTACACACCTCATCCTTCTCAAAGCGAGTCCTCTAGTGCTCAAGGGAACATCCAGTCATTGTTTGGTGCACAGCCTGAGACTACTATTCCACAGTGTGAGGCAATGCCAGAACAACAACTGCAGAGAGTCTCAGGGTATGATCATCTGAGCACTCCCCACAGCCATCACAGCAGCTCATACTATATGCCCACTGTTGCTCCTTGTCTTGGAATCCAGATGCTTCTTCTCACCTGGAGGAACAGTGGGCATATAGGAACTGCTATAATGGCTATGGGGAGTGCTCAGATGACCATACTACCCTGATGAGACTTTCTGTGGTGGTTGTTCTGGCATTGCCTCGTGCTGCAGAATAGTCTGTGCGATGAGGTGTGTGGGATGCTAAAATAGTATTTTTGCTCAGGTTCAAGGTGTACATTAAATTCCTCAATCACAATAGTCATGTCAAGAGATATGGAACAAGTTTTCACTGATTATGATCAGGCTAACACTGAGGATGATAGTCCGCCCGACAACCTTCCTCCTTTCAATATGGAGTGGCTATTTCTCCTACGAGCGGAATTGGCATGATCTTGCACAAGTTCAAAAGCAAACGGCCCGCAACGCACAGCCCCGAACGGTGGAAGATACCGAAGGCCCTTTCACAGCGGGACCGTGCACCCCACAAACGACAGCGAAAACAACCTTGTTCCCGATTCATTCTCATCTGTATATCCATACCTATTACATCTCAGTATTAACTTATCTGTCTCGGAGCAATGATGTAGCGGTGCGTCCTCCAGCCTTTATGTAAAAGTTGGACTTATGATAGCAATGGCCCGAATGTATGTCCTCGCAGCTTTCCTCCCTCTTTGTGCCTGCGCTCTAATCCCCAGCGCTCGTTGAAGATCTACTGGGTCGCCGATCCCGAAAACGAGCCGCCGCAGTTAGTAAAATGTGAGCTTTGAGAAGCATTATAAGTAGTGCAGTCATCATTCCTGCATTTGGCGATGTAGGACGCCAAGGTGCCCATACTACGTGTATTCGAAGGTATTTGTCAACCAAGAACGGAAGATGAATCGTTGATCAATACTGACGCGTGAACACAAGGATTCTGACCTGGGGGAATGTTTCCACTCCCAGGCTTTCCATCGAGCTCGCCAGTTGCTCCAACCCAGTCGACCCGCACAAAGCTGCCTGCACAGACAGTGATAGTTTCTGGTGCGCCTGGTTCCTGGGCCAAGCTCGCCATGTTCGGAATCAATAGGACGGAGATAATATCGGATGGCCTCCGCGGAACGATGAAGAATAAGCCTGAAGAGTACTATGCCATGCCAGGGACCAGCGGGCTTTGGGGTATGGCTCGTTTTGGTGAGTTCTATCAGTTCCTTTCATTATCGAGGTCATAAATCAATCACATCCTATCGTCGGTTTGCCTCCTGATTTGCTTCTCTTTTCGGGAAGTCGAGTTCTATTGAAGACTGTGTAGCCAGAAGCTGATGTTGTATAGTATGTAGGCTAAGTATGTGTACCTATCGAGATAATACACAGAGGAGGCAAGCAAGGAAGAACTACTCTATGCAAAACTTAAGCGTTTACTCAGATACTAGCAGATCCGTCTGGAGCGTCAATTGCGTCTAAATCTCAGGATTCATATTGTTGTACTTCTGCGTACACTGGTCCCTGTAATTGTCGCTGACAACACACCCAAGATGATAAAAAGAAAAGACTCATGAGCATCTATCCATGGACATAATCAGATTTCAGTGCTCATCGTAACCAGACGTTGGTGTATCGTCGGCGTGACTTCCACATCCACCATGACCCAAGCTTCTGGCTGACCTTTCCTGGGACTCTTCAACTTTCCAAGAACAGAAGTGATACTTGGACGACGTGTTGGAGTCTGTGGGCGAGATGGAGTTCTTTCATTCGCCGAACTATGCGAGTTTTCTTCAGAATTAGGGCTCGCATGAAGTATCGAACTGGAAAGCTGAGAATGGTTACTACGTTGGACATGACTAGAACCAAAGCTGAAACCCCGTCGCACGGATGTTGTTGGCGACAAGCGAGCCGAGCCAGAATCTTTTCTCTGGTGAGACGACGAGAATGGCGTTGAGCTAGCAGCAGGAGTAGACGCGACGATGTAAGTAGAGCTTTGCAACCGCGACCGGGAAAATAACGAAGAGGATTTTGAAGTCAATCCAAAGTGAGAGGGCAGATTGTTGTGATTTTTCAGCTCTGGAGATTGCATGGGAGTAAGTTGGAAAGGCTCTGAGATTTCAGGGCGTTTCGCGCCATAGGATGGAGGCTTGGTGTACCCGACAGTGAATATCTGTGGTATCCATGCAGGATGACAGTCACCGGGAATCAAGTCATCTTGCAAAGGTTTCGAAGAAAGATTTGTTCGATCTTCCTCGGCCAAGTCCACTTCTATATAATTGGAGGTCGACGTGGTAGTGGTGGAGAAGCGTGACGGCTTTAGGAAGACACGTTCAATAACAAAGCAACAACAGAGAATGAAGTCAAATCTTACTAAGTGCGGTTCACAGTCGGAATGCCCAGAATCATCATGAAGGAAAGTAGAAAGGCGTGTATCATCGTGTCCATTCGGAATCCAAGCTGGCTCGCCATTTTCCGTCTCATTTGCATAGGAATGATCCTGTCCATACTGTCCAAAGAGTTGTTTTCCAGAAAATGTCGACATGCCATGGTCTGGATCCCAGATAGCGGCAAATGTGAGAGCCGATTTGGGCGTTGCATTGGCTACAGGTCGTAGGTGTGACGTGTATACGACGCATGCACTGTCTTGTGAGTATATAGAACCCTTCATCGTGGTTGGAATGAGGTTCAGAAGTCTCCGTAGGAATGAAAAACCACCGCACCTGATCTGATACCTCAGAAAGCGGGGGAAGATAGGTTCGATCTTCACGATAATGGACCTTTTGGAAATAACCTACAACGAAGATAAATTTTGCACACGAGTAGAACAACGCGCAAGCTGCACGCACTCCTTTCGCCTGTGAACACATCGTCCAGCGCGGTTCTGGAGACTTCCGTCGAATTGAACGCGGAGTGCTCAGCATCTTTGGGAGTCAAAGGAGAGCATGTTGCAGGTATTGATGATGCCAGACTATTTGGCGAAGGGAGTTCAGGTATATTCTACACGAAAAAAGCAGGTTGATGGATTTTAAGAATGAGCACAAAATGTGTAGGACTCACTGCATTCATATCGTACGAAGTGCGTAAATTGAGAGTCGGCCTCGCAGTTTTTCGTGCCATGATGTTACAGATGTCCAAACGTTAAAGAAAGCGGAACACAAATCGCAGCAGCTGTGCTTATACGCGTCAGCGCAATCCTGCAAAGATCATCTGAAAATCAATACACATCTACGCACAGTCGAAGAGGTGCACAATGAGGGTGCTCCTTAGTAGAGTAAATGATCTCCTTAACCTGCAGGAGTGGAACGAAGGAACAAGAGTAAAAGAAAAGATTTTATAGATATCTAGCAAAGGTTCTCGTCAGGTTCTCAAGACTCGGCATCAGTTGTGGTTGTCAGGCTTCATATATCACTGACATGGCAAGGTGGCAAGCCATTGAATGCCATTGAATACGCGTTGGTAACACGTCACGCGTCACAACGCGCCTTGGGTTCAGAACGTTCAACTTTCAATTCCAGACCACTACACTTCGCAGAATCAGACCCAAACTTGAGGTATGCTCCAAGTTCCCTGAACATTACTGAGCTTAACCGGTATCATGCGAAGCTCCTTTTAAACATCTACTCTAGTAGAAGTACTAGAACCAAGGAGTCCGGGCAAGGACGAAATTTAAATGAGGGAGATAAAGGAAGGAACAAGGCATTTGAAGGCAAGTCCTGCAAGCCAAAGCAAAACCGTGTATTCAAACACGTTTTCTATGTGAACCGCCGCCTTGATTCGTGACTGACTTCTATGCAAATCCACTGATCCCCTTCTGCGGATTTCTTCGACCTCGGACAAATCAATTTCGTAAATGATTTTCGTTCCCGGTTATCGGTCAAACGTTCTTCCCTAGCGCTCCGTGGCGGCAAAGACACTTGGTGGCTGAACACCTCCCGCTTGAGTACTTCAGAAGGTGGTGCGGGTATATCAGCGGGACGAGGCTTTGTGAGACGTCTTTTAAGGGGAGGCTGTTGATCCATGTACGTATAATCCGGATATGCTGGGAATCCCGGAGCTTCTATGGCAGACCAGACTGACGAAGCGCCATCACTTTCGATTGAGACGAAATCAGAGGTTCCCGTGGTGGACGCAACTGATTGCGCGCCTATAGGAGGACGATTGGGCTGTGGAGAGGGGTTAGCCCTCGAGAAAAGCTTTCAAGTCAATGAGTTGTTACCCTTGAAGAAGAAGCTTTAGCCAACGTTTGACGTTGTCGAGGAGCGATATCCACCTCAAAGAACCCTTCATCGGTTACCGTATCATCTACAACTTCCTTCCCTTCGACGTTTCGCATATATCCTTTCGCAAAAGATGTGCGGGGATCGAACTCGAACTGGCCGTCCAACTCATTCATACATGAATAGTATCGGTTGTCTGGATGCGCTTGACCAAGTAGCGAGCCACGTAAATATACGTCTAAGCCCCCTAACGTTGACGAAGTTTGCGTACGTCCCATAATCGCCCGCTTTTGTGAGTCGGAAGTTGGTGGAAGGTCATTTTCTGCAAGTAAAGAACCCAAATTATCCCGAAAATATAACAGCGTGGAAGACTTGTCGGATATAGGAATTGTGGACTGGCCTATAGAGAGCACCTGAGAGCAAGCATCGGACGGAGAAAGTGGCGACCGTAGCAAGAGCTCTTCGGTACGAGAATCCTCAAGAAGCTCTCCGTCTGAGAACAACACGAGGTCATCGGAATCCAAGAATACTGCGAACTTCAGAGCGGTCTTTGGAGGAATAACATCAGACCAGCGATGTTCACTTGGAGTCGTCAGGGGGGATGTTATGTTGGATTGATAACACTGCGAAAATTGGTTTAGATATCAACATATAGTCCAGGACAAAGAAAGGCTGAAATGCACCCCTTCGGCAGACAAGGATTTTGACGAGTAAGAGGTTGTAGACATGTATATGAGACGCGTAAGCTAATTGTTGAAGCTTCAATAAAAAGAACGTAAAAGATAAAGAGAGCCAGTCTACTCTCAATAACTACTATCAGAGTGAGGTCATTTTTCCACTTTGATTGTAGACATACAGATCCGAGAGCGGACGGCCAATGTCCAAGGCAAAACCGTTTAGAGAGAGAGCAATCTTGGTCTTGAAGAGCGGCGAGATGGTCAGAATAATCCAAACAAAGGAGAGTCCCGTCAAGGAACACTTGAACATTTCCTGTGTGAAATTCCAAATGATATCGGTTCATTCACGACGTCATATCCTTTCGAGCTTTCAATAACGGTTTCCTCAAACATTTAATTAGCTAGCTCAAGGCTAGTCTCGATATTTGAGATCAGATGGTAGTAATAAGTGGTACCAAAGCGGCCGAAAGTACTATGATTGAAAGATAAGGATGAGAGTTTGGACATGAGAAATAAATGGCTCGCACCATTCTTGGACCTTCCAACCATACCCTTCCCGCCTGGCATCACAGTTCCCAGACCAGATGCTAATTCTTTGGCTCAGCACTGAGCAGTGGATTCTGGAAGGACGAACAATCTGGGCGCTACTTTAAGCGCTCGCTATATTCTACTTTGAAATGCTAGTCGTAATCTGCAATTTCTTGGCTAGACTCGACCAAGAGTAGGGTGTTGACATCTTGCAAAGTTTTTTTAAAATTCCATTTATTCGCTTTTACGCTATGGCGTATGTTAGCGAGCAGACTACGTTCTTTGTGTATTACATATGTGTAGTGTCCATGCCCGTTGTTCATCCTGTCGACTACGGTTAAGTTATTCAGCAGCACTGACTACTGGTTCGAGTCTATTGCTTGGTTCACAACTAGGCTAGCCACACCGTTATCTAGTGCCCGTCGCCGTTTCAGTGGGACTCCGAAACTCAATTTCACTTGCAAATTACAGTAGACTAGGCTCAAATTTCTCGAACTTTTTAGCTCCCTTTAGCTTCGGGAAGTGGTTGAGATTCCAAGCTGCTTAGCTGGCAAGTTTAGGCCGAGTTCTAGAATTAAGTGCGAGATACAACCTATAATAAGACTCCTAATAACATAGTACTCAGAAATTACAAGCCAGGTAAGGTCCATGAAGGTAAGGTTCAAATGCCAGCGTAGCCATTCAAGTTACGACAATGGTAGTGTTGAAAATTTGGAGCGAAGGGAACAGCAATGCCTGTATCGTAGTCAATCCTCTTACGTGAGAAAAGTATCCCAGTATAAATGAATCGTAACATACCCCAATCAGATCAAACAATGCAACTCCCAACTGAGATTGTCCTTTCTCAAAATCCGATGGAACAATGAGGGTGAAGTTCTCATGGGGAGGCAGACCTCCTGTCCCAGGCTCAGTCGTGAATTGAGGATTATACGGTCCACTGTACAAGACCGTTCCTAGCTCTTCAGTGGGTCCCAGGCAGCCGCTGCTATATTCATTGCAGTTGAGTAAAGCAATCACAATGGCTACGTTCTTCCAGCTGCTGTTAGAATCCTATTGATCGATGTGGAATAGTGAGTCCGCAAATACTCTCTCGAGTGCGGAAGACAGGGAGATTGAAATTGAGAGTTTACTCACAGGTTGGCTGATCGTGACATTGAAGGTCGAACCAGCAGAAACCTCAGTCATGTCTGCAGGAGCAGAGATAAATGCGTTCTGAGCGACGGCTGCGGAGGTGGCGAGAGCGAAAAGCGACAACAGCGACAATATGAATCGCATTTTTGTCGGACGTATCAGTTAGGCTATAAGAGGGGGTGGGTTACTTTGATGTCGGGCTGGGACTTGAGGGGAGTCAGTTTATATACACCACGGACCCAATTGACGAGACTCGGCCCTCTTGGGAGACCATGAACCCTAGCCACAGCCTACAGCCCCGACCAGATCGATACGGGAAATGAGTACCGGGGTGTGAAGTGCTTCAAGAATGTAGCAAGCGGGAACTAGCCTCGGATGGAATGGGAAAGGATTGATACTTTTGAGAATGCAGCGAACTATATAGATGGTTATGGATAGTTGTCACTGTAGAGCACAAATACACAAAAGGGGTGGTAGTAAATATTAGTAAACGGTAGCTCAGCCTAAACGCTAATGAAGTTCCAGGTGGCAAAGACACCCGGATCTTCATAACCAATTTTGGGGAAACAGTGTATAGCAGAAAAAATACGCGATGAAAGAAAATAATTCTCTCTCTAGAGGGCAACGTTGTGTTAGTATTAGAGTCAAAGTCGTCATTTGAGGCAGTGTGTTCAAGGCATAATCCGAGTCACAAGTTTAGAAGAATGGACTTGATTTCAATGGTGACTTTTTTTTCTGTTATCCTGTCCATAAAACGGCAAAGTAACGAAACAACAGGAAAGTGGGACGTATCAAAAGTATGAAAGCAGACTCATGGTCATTGGGAGAATTCCTAACTGGATATCGAAAGATGTGGATTATAACGCAATGTCCGTTGAAATTCTACTTAAGTATACAGAATTCAAGAGACAGCTTTGAATTGATACACAACACACAGGAGAACCGGATTTAGAATTGGGGGAAAAGAACGTGCCATCGCAGCTTATGCGCTAGATCCAGTCGAAAAATTTAGAATGCCGTCATTTTGAGTGGTTGTTTAAACGAAGTCTGAGATATTAGGCCATGACGGCTACGATGACACGGCTGGTGCGGGGTATCTCTCGGAAAGCGTCTTAGCAAAGAGATATATTGTAGTAGACAATTACTGGGAAACCGTTAATTAGCATCAGACTCATCAATCGCAGGCCAAAAGCTTACGAGGAAATAATCTGGTACACGCCGCGAAACGAGTGGTTCACCCGCTCGTGGAGCAGGATCAAATTGTAAGCTATTGAAAAGGGTTAGTAGAACTCTTGATGCATTGTAGAAAGTAACCGACAAGCTGTAAGATAGCTTTTCATCGATCTCCATGATTGCTGCTTGATTGCCACATCTGTAGCAATAATTGGGTGCACTAAAAATCGTGACAACGTTTCTATCCTGCCCCCAGCTGTAACCTATTGACGCAAACAGTTATAAGTGACGTAATTCAGAAGAAAAAGATATTCAGAACGTACCCTCCATAACCAACTGATGCGCGCGCGCGACAAGTGTCAATCCATTATTGTGATTGAAGGCTTCTGATATATCCTGGCCAAACGTATATCCAGCACCACGAGGAGAAATTCCCCAACCACAACGGTCGTCTGGATCAGACCAAAGAAGATCACACATCGGTCCTTCGTGAGGGACTTCTTGCACCCGGTCAATGGATCGAACGTGATCTAGGGTATCAATGGATGGGGAGAGACCGCCGTGTAAGCAAAATATCTGGAGAGAGATACGATTAGGACCTTATCACACGATAATTTGAAGAAGGACGATGGAGGTTGATACTTGTGGGTTCTGGGAGTCGGAAAATCCATGCCCCAAGCAACCTCCACAAGAAACAACCACGGATGGTAATGAGAATGTCCAGAGAGAAAACCAACAAGACAAAGACATGGGGAGACATACTTGATTGTCGATGAGTGCAGTAAGGGGCAGGTAGTCAAAGAGGTCCGTAAAGTAACGCCAAACGTTAGCGCTTCCGTATTTTCGAAGGCATTCATCGTAGAATCCATAGACTTGGGTGATCTGTCTTGATTCGTGATTGCCCCGTAAAATGGTGACTCGGTCTCGATAGCGAAGCTTCATGGCGACGAGTAAAGTGACAGTCTCAACCGAGTAGTAGCCACGATCTACATAATCACCCATGAAAAGGTAATTGGTGTCGGGTGAGTTTCCTCCAATGCGGAAAAGCTCTGATAAGTCATGCTGTGAAGGATTTGAGCCATCATCGAATTATTGAAGGCGACGAGGAACGCACGAATTGGCCATGAATATCGCCACAGACCGTTACCGGACACCTCACAGGCTGAACATTGGATTCATCCATCAAGATCTCCCTCGTCTGCACGCAAAAGTGAACAACGGGTGGAAGTAAATGTAGATCATTGGCTAACGGACCTTTTCGCAGAGACGCTTCACATCAGCTTCAGAGAGCTGTTTGCACTGGCTAAGTTGTTCGATCCAGCCGTCAATTTCTGATTCCATCATGGTAAAGGTGGTATAGGTAAACGAAGAGGTGATGAGTGAGTGTGATGGCTGTGTGATACGTGACTGGCTGTCACAAAATTCGCGAACGCGTCTTTCTTCTTTAAAAATGTCAGAATCTCAGGCGGTGTATGCTACAGATGAGGCAAGCATAGCGTTCTTGGATATGACACAGAAAGTCTAATATACCTGCATAGTATGGCCGCCCTTTCATCATCGTCCGAGAACAAGGAAAGAAAACAAGATCTCATGGCGTAGAGGCAATCAAGGTCCTTATTGCTCGATTGTTTACCAGAATATTGCTGAGCAGCCTATAGTCGCATATACTAGCAGCTCGAGCGGTGGCTAACATCATACGGACATCACTAGGACCAAGAGGTCAGTTCTTGCTCTTGCGTCGACTATTTTATGCCAAAAGATCTGTACAGGTCTGGACAAAATTTTGATAACTCCTGATGGTGAAATCATCGTCACAAATGATGGAGCCACGATTCTATCGCAGATGGAGGTAGAGCACCAAATCGCGAAACTTCTTGTTCAGTTATCGAAAAGTCAAGACGATGAAATTGGTGATGGAACAACGGGCGTGGTTGGTGTGTCATACTTATTTTTTTTGCAGTTCATCATACAGATTGTCTAAATCATTGCTTCAGTTCTTGCAGGTGCTCTTTTAGAGCAAAGTGAAGCCTTGCTCGATCGAGGAATTCACCCCATCCGTATTGCAGACGGTTTCGACCGTGCTTGTAAAGTTGCGGTTGAAGAACTGGATCGCATCTCAGATCGCGTCGGATTCTCAAAAAGTGACACATCCAACCTCCTCAAGACTGCCATGACAAGTTTGGGTAGCAAGATGTGCGTCCATTTGACATCACGGTTCAAGGTCCATTGACCCATTTGGCCTCTTTAGTGTCTCCAAAGAACATCAACAGTTCGCTCAAATCGCAGTAGACGCAGTTCTACAAGTTGCAGATCTTGAGCGTCGAGATGTTTCCTTTGACCTTATCAAAGTAGACGGCAAAGTCGGCGGGTCCCTGGCTGACACGACACTCATCAAGGGTGTTCTCCTTGATAAAGACATGTCCCACCAGCAAATGCCTCGTTCTGTAAATGATGCCCGCCTTGCCATTCTCACATGTCCGTTCGAACCGCCCCGCCCGAAAACCAAACACAAGCTGGAGATATCGAGCGTGGACGAATACAAGAAACTTCAATCGTACGAGAAGGAGAAATTTATTGACATGATCAAGCGGGTGAAGGACACTGGCGCGAACTTGGTCATTTGCCAGTGGGGCTTCGACGATGAAGCTAATCATTTATTGATGCAGAATGATTTACCTGCGGTACGATGGGTTGGTGGTCCTGAGATTGAGGTGAATCATGTTAGCTGCTTTCCCGCAGCGAATTGCTGAAAATATCTTAGCTTATCGCGATCGCCACACAAGGTCGCATCGTTCCTCGATTTGAAGACTTGACCTCCAAGAAGCTTGGTAAAGCTGGTATTGTTAGAGAGATCTCGTTTGGTACAACTAGAGATAAAATGCTGGTCATCGAAGAGTGCGCGAATAGCAGAGCCGTAACTATATTTGTTCGCGGTAGTAACAAAATGGTTAGCTTTGGCGTCGGACGTCGATTTTGTGACTAACTTGTTATCTTCTAGATTGTTGACGAGGCTAAAAGGGCATTACACGACGCGATCTGTGCGGTGCGTAACCTCGTTGTGGACAACCGGGTCGTGTACGGTGGAGGTGCTGCTGACATTAGTTGTTCACTCTCTGTTGCGAAAGCCGCCGACGAGGTGTGTTTATCTCTCCTGCTTGCGACAATTACTCATACATAGCCGCTTCTCGTAGATCCCAACCATTGAACAATATGCAATGCGCGCCTTTGCCTCCGCTCTCGATGCAATCCCCTTAGCACTGGCAGAAAACAGTGGTCTGTCTCCAATCGAAACTCTGGCAGATGTCAAGAGTCGACAAATCAAAGAAGGAGATTCACACATTGGCATTGATTGTAGTGGAAAGGGAAACAATGGTGATGTACGCCCTTCATGATAAGGTACCATGACTAATTCTTGTCTCTGTAGATATGAAGAAGCAATTCGTATATGATCCCCTCATTTCCAAAAGGCAACAGTATCTGCTTGCAACACAACTTGTACGCGCAGTCTTGAAAATAGGTCCGTTAATGTTTGAATCTCCCGGATTTCCACTGACTGCAATTAACTAGATGATGTTATCACCGCTGGTCAGACCGAAGAATAAAATTTACACTGTGTGCATAATGAAAGATAATTACGATCCATATATCACCTTGAAGAATGCGAAAAGATTTTATCTGAAGCCTAATCCACTTTTATTGACTCCAGGCAAGTCGAATACTGCGATAGCAATGCAATCTGCATTGTGTCAGAACTCAGCAGCATCAGTGATTGATACAGACAGCACTGAATGTACAACCAAGCCTCATTTGAAACCAACGATGCTTGAGTATTCTTATGATATAGCATACATTGGCATAGACGAAACAAAAGGCACCCCATCCCATGGTCCCACTACTAACCACTACTTCAGTTTCTTCTTACTATGGGTAAATTATTTAGTTGAGTCAAGGAATGGCAGAAGTAGGAGCAAAACATACGGTCGCAGGTTGTTTGAGTGGCCACAAGAGCGCTTGCGGCAGTTAGTAGCACGGGGAGGAAGCCGGGCGTAGCACTTTCGACAAATTTTCTTTTCGCAGTTGAACTTACTGGCAAGCTCTTTGAGAGAGGGTTCGATAATGCCTCCACGGAGACTACGAAAGAGTGGGATCAGCTGATAGACTAGAATACCAGTTGTTTGTTACGTACCGGAGCACCAAGTGCAACGTCGACTCCTTCTGGATGTTGTAGTCGGAGAGTGTTCGTCCATCTTCGAGTTGCTTTCCAGCGAAGATTAAACGTTGTTGATCAGGAGGGATACTACACAGATCAAAGAAAAGGTTTAAGCATCGTTAAGATAAGCTGAAGAACGGGTACAGTCATACCCTTCCTTATCCTGAATCTTAGCCTTGACATTGTCGATGGTGTCTGAGGACTCCACCTCGAGGGTGATTGTCTTACCCGTAAGGGTTTTGACAAAAATTTGCATCTTTGAAAGACAGGTAAGAGAGAGCAAATAAACAGAACAATGGTGAGGGCCTACTTTGATTCTAGTAGAGACCCGGAACTGAAAGGACGGTTGCGCGAACAGGGAGGTACCGTGCGAAAGTAGCTATACAGCTACAGCGTGGCTCACCAACCAAAGTCGCGTGATGTTATTTGAGCAGATTCCCATGACGTCACTGAATGCGCCACAGTGCAACTCATGATGGACTTCTGGACTTCAACCTCCAACTAAAAGGATGAGCTCAGCAGACTTTCAACCTCATTGGACATGCAAATATCGCAAACGTGCGCTTGACATATATACGTCGATGCTCAAACTGACGTGACTCATTTTCATTTTTTCAGCCAAGAATCCCATTGAGGTATCGGATCTTTGACGAGCTTGTTTGTTCAGAAAGTCTGATATCCAAGTACCCTTACAGGCCCAGCATCTCTACAACCATAGTCAGCTTCCAATTTGAATGGTTTCAATTCCTGCTTCATTTAGGTTTCTCTAGTTAGAACCGTCGCTTTCCTGCTCGACGCGTCGTCAGAATGGCTTATACCAGCATTCCCTTTCCTAGGATCGTTGCCTCCTGAGATGCAATTTGGCCTGGACTCCGTTATTGGTGCTGCATTACCCGGATTTGGCGATGTCATTGGAATGATATTGGCGTTTTACCAATTATTCCTGAGCATACTATTTGGACTCCCTCTGAACGTGATAGGAATTATGGTATTATGCTCATCTACCAGTCCATTATCAAGCTAATCTTTAGCAGGTGTTCTACATTTTTGCTGATGCTTTCATTGGAATTATTCCCTTCATTGGTGCGTACCTACTCGTACATATTTAACTGATCATTACCAGAATCATCCCTTCTGTAGGAGAGTTTCTTGATGTTGCATTTAAATCAAACCTGTATAACCTCCGGTTGTTGGAGAAGGAGCTCAAGCGAAGCAAGTGGGCCACTGCCGTACGTCCTCGTGATCAAGCGTCTCATGGGAGACTGAGTTCTGCGTTCTAGGTCATTATACCTCAATACACAGACTGGATACCGCGACCGAGGAAGAACACGAGATTTTTTGGAGCGACGAAGTAATCAATACGCGCTCGATATTCGAACAACGGTCTTCAATTTTCTCATGGATCATTTTTCTTCAGTCGTATTCGATTCCTTGGCAAGGGGAACCTCGCGCTTAAAGACGCGGTTGTATAAATAATTCATACGTTCAAATGTCACTGCAATAATTTAGAACGCGTTGTTGTTGATGTTGCGCGGATGGACTCAAATAGGCCATTTGTGGATAATCGATCCACCTGGGAAAACGTGAAGGCTGTATTCAAATTTATTCAGGGTTTGGATAATCTGTATAGATTCGCGAAGTCGAAGTGGAGATGTTCAAATATCGTTGGTAGTCAATGACGTCACGATGGGATTCCGAGCGCCTCATTTCTTACTGGAGAAGTAAGAACAACGACAGGCTATCTGTTTTTCATTTAAACTGAAGCATTTTGGGAATCTTTGACCTTCCGAAGATTTTCCTGCCAAAAATGGCTTTCCGTAGATGATATCTCGTGATAATTTGGAGGAGAATAAATATTGGCGCCCTCAAGTTATTCTCCCTGCTCTTATTGTACGACCATCATCTATGTATCCTGAAATTCAGCCATACGAAACCTCGACACTCAAGGTCTCTGACATACATATACTCTAGTATGTAGCTCAGAAACGATACGTACTCTGTTAGGTCCTCATTCACTGTCGCTATTTCCAGTTACGAGCTTAGTGGGAGTAAAGACGGGACGCCTGGTACTGACTTGCCTTTATGAAATACTGTGGTTAATGACTTTCACTGCCTCTCCAGTTGTCTTTGTTCATGGTTCGCCTGCGATGATGTCTCTTGGGACTTTCACATACCAGCCCGTTTCGTAGGTGGCCCAGGAGGAGGATGCGATGAGAAGGACCGATCTTTTTTCAACCCACACAAATACAAGGTACGTGCTTATGCGGCTCAGATAGGCGGATGTGAAATGGCGTCTATCCCGTAGATCATCCTCTTTGACCAACGAGGGTCTGGAAAGTCAACACCGTAAGTAACGATTTTGAATCCCTGCCACTCGAATCCATACATAGGATCATCGACTCTAGTACCGCATGCTTGGAAGATAATACCACCTGGGATCTCGTGAAAGATATGGAGAAACTGAGAGAAAAACTCAACATCGAAACATGGCACGTCTTTGGTGGATCATGGGTCGGTCCCTCCATCCTGTTGTTATCATGATTTGTTACCAAGCTTATCCAGGGTTCAACACTTTCTTTGGCCTACGCTCAAGTATGGCATACGTTTCTCACTGTTCCTTCTAACTTTCTGAAAACCTTTTAGTCTCATCCGGATCGTGTAAAAAGCCTGATATTGAGGTGCGCTCGTCCGATATGATTCCCTTCCCCTTCTGCATCTGAGTCTTCCTTGTACAGAGGTATTTTCACGCTAAGGAAAAGGTCCGTTGCCCAAAACTACTCTCTAAAACGTCCGATCTTACCAGGATCTTAGCGAGCTTCATTTTTTCTACCAGGATGGTGCCTCACACCTCTTCCCGGAGGCCTGGTAAGATGATACTCGGAGGTATTAAACTTCGCGGTGCATTGACTGAAGGTGATACAGGGATGAATACTTAGCTCCCATTCCCGAAGCAGAACGACATGACATGATCTTGGCTTATCATGCACAGCTCAACTCAATCGACGACTCTACGAGAGTCCAAGCTGCCAAAGCGTGGTCTAAATGGGAGTGCGTCGGTGGTAGAATATTTTTCGAAGCAATGCTGATCGTTTATCGTATACAGGATGTCAACATCCAAGTTATATGTGGATCCGTCCTACATCAGCCGAGCTGAAAGTGACGTTTTCGCAAAGTGAGCGTTCGCACTGCCTCTTCATCTCTTACTGCTTCTGGGACGAAGAGATCTAAACCAGTACCCTCAGCGCTTTTGCTCGGATCGAGAATCATTACTTCATTAACTCTGTGTGTCTACCTGCTTCTCCTCGCTTTTCATTGTGCTTATCGTTGATTATCAGGGATTCATGAGAGACGGTCAGCTTTTGGAAAAGCAGGAGATTGACAAGATGTATGCTTCGTTCATCAGGCCGTCCGTTAGTATTGACGATTTCCATATAGCCGCCATATTCCCTGTATCGTAGTGCAAGGAAGATACGATGTCGTCTGCCCTGTACGATTTCAACCAGGACTTCAACCAGTACCAATTTACTAATGAATGACCACAGGCGACCACGGCATATTCCCTCAAAAAGGTATAGATTCCCAAACCATCTCCATATATACTGATTCACGTTGAACCCAGGTCTGGCCAGAACTGGAGCTTCACATCGTTCCAGATGCAGGTCACTCTTCCCGGGAGGTTGGTATCGCAAAACTTTTAGTCGATGTAAGCTCTTTCTTACAGAATAAACAGTCCCAATTTTTCTCACCCTTACATAGGCCACCAACAAGTTTGCGGATTTACAGTAAGGATTCTGAATAGAGCCTTGATATTGCTTCAATAAGACCTCAAATATATTATGCAAGTCCTATGAAATACTGAGCAATTTAGTGTACAGGCTATGTAAATAAAGGTGGTAGTCCACATGAATGCGGTAATTCGTCGACGACGAGAAAGCCGTTAAATATGGCTTTCCGACAGAGAAATAGCAGTAACGATATGAATACTGCTATAGGGCAGAATCCATCAATAAGAGTAGCACTGTAAACATACTGTAAAGGTATCTTCGTAGTTCTTAGCTTCTGCGCACATTCCTCCCGCATGCTTCGCATTATCCTGGCTGCTTGTGGCTCGGGCATGAGCTTGATAGCAGTGCCACCTTTTGCTACTGGGTATGATAGACCTTGAGAAAGTTAGGATCTTTGTGTACCCTCGTCAATCTGGGCAGAGTGGTTCGTGTTTTTACGCACTACGGCTGATGCTATAATGTTCACATGGAAAGTGGATATGGAGATGGTTTATGAGCGCTCCTATTGATGAGCAGGGAAACAATTATGTGAGGTTCAACGAGGATAATCTTTAAGTATGTATAGCCACTGATAATGTTAATTTTTTTCCTGGGATATTATTTAAAGATTGAACAAAGGGATTATATATTTTTCTTAGGAAAAGATCAACATTAACATTAGTGGCCTGAGGACAAGGAAAAGGCATTCAAATTTCAGTCTCAGATGTGAGAATACATATATGCAGCCGGACCGGTACTACATCTGCGACTTACCAATACCAACCACTTCCATTCACCATTAACAATGAGGACTACAATTTATGACCTACCCACAGAGATCATCGAAGAAATTCTCATTCTCTGTGACCCAATCGAAGTGGGCATGATCTCTTGTTGCTCTCAATTGTTCTACAACTTGATCTACAACTCTCGGGGTGATTCCTCTCAGCATCTCTGGCGCGCTCTTTATCTCGCCCAACCTTTTGACGACCCTACCAGATGCGTATCCCATCATGGAAGGCCTCGTGTAGGGGAATTCAACTGGAGATCCGAACTCCAGGCCATTATCCGTGCAAGGACGGTACTGAAAGATGTATCGATATGCAAGCCTTATGAACGGATCCAAGTGCTCAAAACACTGCTCAATATGGTCTCCTGGGTACCGCCGCTGAGATCTTACGGAGATATACTCGAAAATTTATCACAGAACTTACTCTGGGTCGCCGCCGTCACTCGGGGCGGAGTCTTTCTCGACTCAGGCAAGATCGGCTTGCCTTCAGACGACTCAGAACCAGCGGAGGAGGAGGCGCATCTACGTGCCAGGCTGCATACGATCATTGGATTGACCCCTGCCGACTATAAGCCTGCTTCACGGCTTGCTGCTCGGGCGTATGTGTATAATATGCGACACTATAACTGGGCAAATGAGTTCGGACCTTTCCTTCCTACAAGCACAGAGGGCAGCGGGATTGGAAGGGTAAATTGGGTGCATATGAGGCATATACATCACTCGATAACGATGCATATGTTGGAACTGGCGGATGATGCTGCATTCGAGGTTGTAATATACCCATTGAGTTTTCCTTATACACAGATTATCATCCCAGAGGGGATAGATTTAGACCAAGAGGAGGATTGGGCAGGCGTGAATGGAGTGTGGACTGTGTCGTTTTGTTTTGTGGACCATTCGCTTCTTCTTCGTGAGCATTGTCAGGTTCACTAAAGCTCATCGTTCAAAACTCACTCATAATGATTCAGGTTATAATAATATTCCTGTATGACTTCAAACCCTCTTATCCATATCAGCTAATGATTCCTGACAGAGTATAGAGACCGGTGGATTCCGCGAATCGCTCCTCACAGGTCCCGCTTTCCAAGAGATGTTTCGCTCCATGAAATTGACTTTACAAGTCACGAGCGTAAAGGAGGACCCGAATCATCCTGGACGTCCCAGAATATACTTTCTTGGGGCCATTGCAGAGCCCTCCAACGGATCGTCCACCATTAACGGTTATGTCTGTATGACCGATGACAACCAAATCCGATGGCATTTCGTAGGCGGTTTCTTCTATTTTTCTAGCCCTCTCACGATAATGACAAAATATTTCTATTCTTACAGGTCTCAGGGGAGCAAGGTCAAGCGATATGGAGGTTTGTTTTCCGTTCATACTCTTCAAACTAAGTTTGAATACATCTATCAACAGCTCCGAGGGTGTTCAAGTAGGCGGTATTCGCTCATCATATGGGGTTCTAGTAAGCAAACAACCGCTGCCATCTACGTTCACAACTGAAAAATATACAGGGGTCTTGGACGACGATATTCCATGACGAAGACGATCCTGTCGGTGAGCTTGTGGAACCACGGTGATTATACTCTGCTGAGGCGCAAATACAGGTCCATTCTGGCTGCGAAAGCCTCCTACTGACCAGACGCCAGCTTTGGGATCCGCGGCGTCTTTGCACTCATCATGATTCCTAGCTATGCGGGAACTTGTCGAATTGCCACAGAGCCTCTATAGAGCAGTCTTGGAGAATAAGTCAGGGTAAAGATGGACATAGCATTCATTGAGAGCCGACAGATTGAAGGAGGCAAGAGTAGTCCTGCTTCTTCCTACTTATGTGAATCATAGTCTTAAATTTGTGGCTCTGACAAGGTTCGTCGAACTACTCGGAAGAATACGGAGATATAGATAGGTGCTTACTACTAGTAAATGAAAGACTTTCTGTTTATTCCAGCACTCTGGCCGGGTTCTACAACTTTACTGTGAAGTGAATAAATTATGATACCGTCAGAGCGTCATTCTGAACTATATCATCGCAGCCATACGCCCATCGTTTTTAATTTTGGACATGACCCCATGTTGAATCTTGCACGATGAGCCCGTGCTGAATGTTATGTCTGAACCAGATTACAGACCTCAGCCTTCTACTACTCTTCGTCCTCGAACCTTAAAATCTGTGCATCCTCGTCAGCAGGCAGATTCCGGTATCCCCTACGATTTCGAAATGAATTCGATAATGATTCCACATTCGATGCGACATATTCCCAGGCGATGCCAGCCAGTCCGACGAGGAACCATGGCACTGAGGCCAATGTTGATAAAATACCACTGTCACCTTCGAAGGCCCGATTTGATCTTAAGTCGGTAGGAAGCCTGATATTTCTAGGATACGAATACAGGTTAGCAACATTTAGCGTTGACATTTGGGAAGACACATACCCTCGAGCAACTCCACTGCGACGATAGAAGTACAGCCCAACCAACCCAGCCAAACCGAAGGAGATGAGGATAACGAACCACCAGAACCATCCCGAGTGATGCTTGAACCCGGGGCATGGATGAGGTTTGCCACGATCTGGCCGGTGGCCGCCATCACAGCTCGAGTACGATATCTTGCGGTATGGCGTCCGCTCATACCAGAACTCTTCACCGGCTCTGCAGGTTTCATCATTCAGTAAAGGCGTTGTTCCTGGAGCAAGGACACATTCGTCATTCGCATTCTTGATGTAATTAAATTCACTATAGAATTGTGAGAGAGGCAGATGAGAAAATATAGAATTCGTACCATTCGAAGTCAACCGCAGAGCAAGCGCAGTTATTTTGAATCTGCGCTTCTTCCTTGGCCTGATCTCCAATGTAGCAGTTGGTGTTCCGAATACGACGATGGTAAAGCGTCTGAATTGTTATGGGTACCCGAGGGTTTGCATCTTGTGGAAGTTAGGCTTACCTGACGACCGAAAAGACAAAGTTCGTTACGGTCCTCACTTGGACTCCACAGCTCAAAGTCGTCGTGAGTTGGATCCTCAACTTTCAGAACACCTGCGAAAACGCAAACAAGGCTGAGCTTTTCAATGAGAGTTGCCAAGAGAAAGGATTTACATTGTCTGCCCGTAAGCGCCGAGAAATCAATATGCACCACCACCGATTCCGCCTGCTTCGAGGGATACTGCCCCATTAATATAAACCTCCTACTAGTATCCGAAGGGACCGTGACAATCGCGGTGACCCTAATCTTCTCATTGGTGAATTTGTACTCGCGCCATTTAGCTCCCTCATCCGTACTGAACAAGACATGATCCGTGGGCTCTTCATCGTTCGCCATAATAAGAATAGAGCCAGAGTCACCGAATTCCCAAAGATGGGCGTCTTTGTGGACTTCCTCCCAGGTAAAACCAGCGTCGCGACTTAGGAAAGTGTCGCTGTCAGTGTAGGGCGCGAGAACTTCGCCGACATTGCCAACAGCCATTATAAGCCCAACAATGGAGGGGCTGCTGTAGGTGGCTCTCGGGTCTCTTCGTTCAGTGTAGCCATGGACGTGTAGAGAGCAAGCCTGGATAGACGGTGTTAAACATGAAGAGATACAAACAAAAGGATAAACGAGATACAGTTGTGTCACACCAATATGAATTTCCTTCAGAGTCAACAGTCGGCGGCTTCAATGGCTTCCATGTACTCCCTATATTACGTGAATCGTCAGTGAGAGAATCCCTCTTCTCCTAGGAAAGTGGAGGCAGACCATCATTGTGTGTAATTCTACTCGCAATCATCTTCCTCCCAGAAAGCATTGCATCAAATGGATTAGCGATAATATTGATCAACGCGATCCCATCTAGACCAATCATCTTTTCGAAATCCACGTAGCCCCTCTCATCACGGTTCACGAGATCTTGCGATACGACGAAATACGTTCCATTCGAGTTTGATTTGAGGATAGTGCCCCAATACGGACTCGGGGGTTCGGACATTGTCATATGGATGAAAAGGGACCCAGTAGAGGATTCAAGGACAGTGTATGCCTGTCAATTGAATCAATGACTCAAGTGCTGGAGAAGGGCAAATGAAGCGACATACGTGTGTTTCAGGATGCATACTTGGCGGGAATTCTCCAGTAGCAAAGTTCACACCGTCCAGAGAAACTTGAAGTTCCAACGCACGACCAGAAGACGCAAGCTACATTGATTTAGCATATTGCACGATTAGCGTTTATACGAAATCCAGATGGCAAAAAAACACACCTCCGCGACAACCAAAAACTCGGAAAACTTCGCAAACCCAACCACCTGATTGAAAAGCTTTTTCTTCTTGGAGTAGTACCCTTGGCCTTCAATCAATTCCAATGGGTTGTCCTGCAGGAAGAACCTCTGATTGCCCTCTTTTCGCTGATAACTCTCGCAGAGTATTTCCGTTGGATCCGCGTTCAGCTTCGTATCACTTGCCCAAGCACAGTTGACAACATAATCTTCGATCTTTTTCCAAGACCGACCGTGGTCTCGGGTATACCAGGCAGTGGCGTGACAGTCCTCAAACAGACCCGTGTTGCATTGTAAGTTACCGGTCCAAATGAGCCTATCGGCTTCAGGTTGGAATCGAATGACCTGAGCACGGAAAGTATTTGGTGGTGCAGGAGCGTTCCATTTATTCCATGAACGACCGGCGTCGGTGGTGGAGTAGAAGTATGATTCGGAGGTGATGAGGTAGGCGCGGTCGGAAGAGTGCGGGTGGTGATAGAAAGCAAGGAAGTTTTCATCCGGGAAGAGCTGACTCCAGGTGTAGCCCTCGTTGCTAGATTGCCATATACTGTTGTCATGTAAGCGTACCAAAATGGTCTGGGAGGTAGTTTAGTTTAGAGATGGAAAGACAGATGGAATGAACGGGTTACAGGATGTTTGCGGAAATAAGCATGCTGGACAATCTGACTGGGAAATTCGAACTACAAGGCTAGTTAGCAAGGCGAACTTCGAGGTTCATGTGAATAAGCGCACAGTTTGATGTATAATCTCGCCTTCTTTAGGTTGAGCTACGTAATCGGGTTAGTGGTGACACAGAAGCAGGCGATAAATTGAACACACCATTTGAGCAATCCTTCTCAACCTTCTCATCCTTGCGTCCTCCTGTGCACGTATTACCGGGGATTTTCCTCCATCCAGAAGATCCCATGTACTTTTGACTCGGAAGCCTACACACTCCAGCGGGAATCGGCTCTGGTCCAACAGGAACACAGTCGTTACCATCACGGACAAAATTGAAGTCACTAATGAAAAGAACATACGAAATTCGTTAGTAAAGAATGCAGAAAGGAAAAGCGACAGCGCACCACTCATAATCAGCATCAGTACATTCGCAATTGTCTTCATGTTGAACGGGATCGATGAATTTATCGCCTACATAGCAGTCTGCTGTTGATTTTCGGCGACGATACCATTGCTGGATAGGCACAATTAACGAGAAATACCAGAAGCAGCACGATCAACTCAAACCTTGTGTCCCATCAAGCATTCCGATTTCCCTGACCTCGCATACCATCTTTCAAAGTCATTTTCTTCGCACTTTCTGTTCCTGATCCCTGCAAAGTCTAGGAACACCACAACGTATCTACCGTATTTGTTGTAATTTTCGTCTTTACGGGAGACTTGGCCAACGAGTAGGAACTTTTGCGAGGTCGAGTCGGGGACAGTAGAGAGAGCACGAGCACGAAGTTTAAGACCAATATTGTACGTCTTCCTGTGTGATGCAATTAAATTAGTGTACAAAGGTGAGGTGTAGCGAATGGACTAACCAGGTTTCGCCCATATCTAGCGAGTATATGATATTATCTACGCCGTCTTCGTCGTTTATGGCCATGACAACACTTCCAGAGTCTCCAAACTCGTACTTGTGCGCATCCTTCCTAACCATCTTCCAGGTCAATCCTGCATCCGTACTCAAAAATGTATCACAGTCCTCATATGGAAGCAACGTCTTCCCGATCGAACCCACACCCATGACGATACCCGGAGCAGGGGATGAGAAGATTCTTCCAAAGTTGTGCGGAGCAGTCACAGACCAGAGGTGAAGGGCGCAGTCATCATCACCAGGATTGCAATTAATTCGTGAGCCGTCGGAGTCGTATGAGGGTGGTAATAATGGGGACCAGTTACTCCCGTCGTCGAAGGTTGTGACGCTTTTAAGAAGCTTGGAAGCACCTCGTCCTTCAACTTCTTCTGCATTAGCCACCACATTCGCGATCCCCACGCCATCAACGCCATACAGTTTTTCAAAATCTACAAAGCCCATCTCGTTCCTATTCGTATCCTTCAGACTCTGTACGAAGAACGTTCCATTGGAGTTCGAGACAAAAAGCGTTCCGATGGTGCCTTGGTCCTGAAGAACGACATCGACTGCTAGTGAATGTGTGGTCGATTCGACGATAGTATACGCATTTTCCCTCAAACGCGCAGAGGACGCATGAGGGAATTGTGCTTTTGCCCAAGTCTTGGTATCCACTGTAACATACAACAGCATCTCTCCATTGCTGTCCGCTGACATATCCTTCAGTGCGACTACAGCATATTTTGCTACGATAGCAAACGCAAAAACACCTCGTGCGTTTTTACTACCAATTCCGAGGTCCTCAACGATCATGTCTTCGTCGAAAAAGGTAGTAGTGGAATATAGTCGGCTGTGAGAAAGGGAGTGTATTCCTTCGAGTGTGTCGAACGCGACACAGTAGATCAAGTCCGAATGCGCTTCATGCTTGAAGTCGATCGTACTGTGTGCAAATTGACACCTAGTGGTTTCTGATAGGAGGAGCATTGGTTCATCTGAGAAAGCTTCTTTGGTGTAATAAGTCTGATGAGTGCATTTCAGCAAATTGTAGATTGTCTCAAAGTTTCGAATTGGCACCCACTTCATCGTGGCATACAGCTCCCCATCCGACTTCATCACATGCGGTTCCTTGATACAATATGTATCCATATTTCTTTGGGTCCGAGTGGAAAGATAGCGGTTGAGCAACGAACGCTGGCCTGACAGGCATATCGAATGACCTCCAAGTTTTTCCTCGGTCTTCGGTTCGGTAATGTGTGTATCCTCGTGTCAGCACAAAGGCCTGTAGGTAGCAATGAGCATCGAGACGGTGATATGACACGTCCACGCACGTAATTTTTCTCAAAAGGATGCTCAATGACCATAGCTGCGTCTCCTGCGGGAATCGTGTCCGCTGAACTCCATGACTTTCCTTCGTCTTGTGTAATGAATAAGTTCCCTTCAAAATCATCAAGATAGAACGCAGTCTGTAATTAAATGTCGGTATAATGCTTGCTTGAATTTTGGGACTGATACGCACCGTGGTATCTTCCAAGAATACCAATTTGCCGGGAAGGTTTTCGAAGGAAGTTATTTGGTGAGATGGGTCCTGAGCCACGACTTGGACAGCTAGAATTGATAAAGAAGCCAGCGACAGCCAGAGTGCTCTGAGAATCATCGTCGTTGCAGACACGGCTTACTTCAGGGTTGACGCCAGCGGCGCAGCAAGTTTGATTGCTAGTTGTCCCGATGGGCCGATGAGTTCAAGGGAAAGCCGGATAAGCGCCCTGAATATATTGTAGTATCGCCCTTATTTTACTGATAGTATCTCCTTAGCACTGTACTCTACTGTACTCTGCCGTGAAACGAGACAGGCAAAGTGACATTCAAGGAAAAAACAATGACTAAGGCATCAATATTCAATTGTAATTGTTGAAAGCTCCTACTTACTTTTGTATTTTTTCGCACCGAAGCGCTCAAGCTCTCACGTTGCCGGATATGGTCAAAATCGGGCTGTCGGCTAGGGCACAACTCAGCAATGTTTACGACTTCATCTTAATTATAGATTGAGCTCAGGAAAGAGGATGAAGATCTCGATCACCGACCTGGTAGCTAGTAAGAACCTATGACCGCAATCCCACTGGCAAAAATTAATGGCGACCAATTGGTATGCCAACACCACTGTTGTCATTCGAAGTTTGTAAAAGATTGATCATTCCAGCTCCCGTAACACGAGCTCTCTTAGTCTAAAGTCAAGATGTTCCAGTTGGTAAAACTATGTAGATTGACTGATGTCCGTATCATTCGTGGGTTTGGACAGGTCATCTTTGAGTGTATTGGCAAATTCAACATTGAGGATGGCCTGAGGAGACCGTAATCCTGGAAGAATTCATCGTGAATCGTGTGATGCTTCACTAATCAGTTTCTGGCCAGCTTGGAAGTTTTGAAGTATGGGAAATCCCAGCAAGTGAAGAATCATAAACTCTGTTGATTGCTTATTACATGAACCTCGGTGAGTTATCGGCGAGAGCCAGGAACCTTGTGTTGAGTTGGATATAAGTACTCAAAAAGCACGTTACAACCCGTTGAAGCTTGTGGTGCGACACCGATAAGGAGTTCACTATTAATCGAGGAGGTAAGCTGGATAAAAGCTCATAAGGTCTTCACTGACTGAATTCTTGATTCAAAATTGTTTGACCCAGTTTCAAGTTCACGATGATTTCAAGGATGGGTTTCTGGAAGCCTCAGCAAATTACCTTCGTCCATCCACAAACAGAGCTGTTGAGGATGTCCACTGGCACGGAAAGAGTTGACTTGTAGGTGCAGGTGGGAAAGAATTGCAGCAGTTTCTGATCATTATTCGCGTCTTCAAGGTCGACGTTCCTAATACCAACATGTGTGGCGGTAGCGTCGCTTGCTCTATTGCTCTTGCACATCTCCGTGTCTCGCTTCAATGCGGAACCAGCTGACGCGTCTGGCGTGGTCTGGACGAGGTTGAAAAGGCAAATCACTACCCTCGGAGGCCCAACTATCTTTTCGTTTCACCTCGTTCGACTTTTGTCTTGTGCAACACTCGTTGCTCTAACTATCACCGAACTAGTATGCGAAAAGTCAAGCACTTCTATAGCGTTACTCTGCATCTTCGTACGTGATTTGCTTCCCTGAAATGTGCGCGTTAATACTGAGTTCATCGCAGTTATATACAACTGCCCTTTCCCTGTTCTCTCTCGTCACGTCATATCGCTGGAGCCAAAACTCAATCCGACACCTCAACCTTGTGCTATGTGCTACTTTGGCAGTGTATGTTTATAGGGATGTGTATCCGCTTGGGACATTTCAGCTCAAGCCTCAGGATGACTCAGAAGGCTTCTTGTGGGTGAAGATTGGGTTACTAGCTTTAGCGGGAGTTCTAGTTCCACTGTGTGTTCCAACGAAGTATGTTGCTGTCGATCCAAAGGTCAGTCGCGAGTACTTTGGCATCTACATACTAATGTATCATCGTCCTTCTAGCACCCTAAACCCCCTAACCCCGAGCAAACATGCTCCATACTCTCTCGGCTCACGTTCGCATTCATAGACTCGGTCATTATCAAGGCCTATTATTCACCAAGTCTACCGTATGAAGACCTTCCCTCTTTGTCAGATTATGATTATGCGGAGTATCTAAAAAAAAAGAGTTTTCGCGTGAGTTTTCGAATCAATTCTGATTTCCTTCATATCTAGATCTTTATAAACATGTGTATGTACAGTATCTCGACCCGACGATTATCACCAAACGTCGAAACGCATTCTTCTCCCTCGTTCGCGTGTTCGCTTGGGAGTTCTCAGTACTTTCGGTGATTGTGCTATTACAAGCGGTGTTGGATTTTGCGACGCCTATAGGAGTCAAAAATCTGCTCGGGTGCGTATGCATAGCCGTGCTCCCAATTACCTATATCTGTTAGCTGATCTGCTTCATTACTAATTTCATTTCTGCCCCTTCCGTCTCTTTCCTATGCTCTCTTTGTACAGCTATATTGAAACCGATGGTGTTGATGCATTCTTCAAACCATGGGTATGGATAGCATGGTTATTCTTCGGTCCGTTGTTACAGACTATGGCCTCAGAGAGTTATTTGTATATCACCGTACGTGCTTCGATATTTCTGTTAATGAACTTGTGCTCTATTAATCGTGTTCTGACTTCTGGTTTTGCCACTGTAGACCCGTCAAACTGTTCATGCGGAAGCCATACTCACTGAAGTCGTCCTAGAGCATGCGCTCAGGATACGGGTTAAAGCGGAGACGGACGACAAAGAGGATATGAAAGCTCTCGACACATCTACGACCTCTTCCAACCCTTCTCCTTCTGCGTCTGCGACGAGCTCACTTCCTGGGTCTGGTGCGGCGACGCCATCTCCGGGCAGTGAGGATGATCGAAACACTTTACAATCCGATACCCATTCTAGAGCTGCAACTCATACAACAGATGTTACAGATGCTACAGACACCACTCTCCGCCTAGGTTCTTCATCGTCGTCCAAGGTCAACAAATCAAAAGTACCCTCGAACCCTCTTAAGGCACTCGCACTCACCAAAGATTCTTCAAAGCCCTCTAAATCCGACCAGTCTGAAAAGGCCAAAAATATCCTTGGCAAACTTTCTAATCTAGTCACGACGGACATGCAAAATATCACTGACGGAAAGGAAGCTTTACGTCTCATCATCCACGTCCCGATTCAGGTGGCGCTATGCGTGTGGTTTTTAGAAAGGGTACTAGGATGGAGGTGAGTAATACAGTATATAGGGTCTTGTAATCTATCTTCTCCATTAAGTTTTTGACTCCTCATCTTTTCCCCATAGCGCGTTTGTCGGTCTCGCAATGATCATCATTTTATTCCCCGTGCCAGGCTATTTCACAAAATTAATGCAAAGCAGGCAAAAGATCAAGATGAAAAAGACGGATGCTAGAATCGGCGTTGTTACTGAGAGTATGTATTTCATTTGCCCTAAGTGTTTGGTTTTAAACAATATTGTGGCTTTCTCCCTTGCTGATAACAATTAAGCTCTATCCGTTCTGCGCATGGTCAAATTCTTCGGCTGGGAGTCCCTCATGGACGCGAGAATCAGAGATGCTCGAGAGGAGGAGTTAGTGTATGTCAAAAAGCTGAGGTTGCTGGAGTTGGCTACTGCATTATCCAAGTGAGTCGAGACAAGCTTGAATCCACTGTTACGGGATTTCTAAAATAAAATTTACAGCCATATTATCCCTCTGAGTGTAATGCTGGTTACGTATGCTACTTATGTCCGTTCAACTCTGCTGTTGCAGTTTTCCTACTGAGAGAGCTGATCTCGTTTGCTCTTGTAGACGGTGGTCATGAAGCAAGAACTTTCTGCGTCCAAGGTATTCAGTAGTATGGTTGTTTTTGAGAAGTTTAGTATGTGAGTGCTTGGTCACTCTTTTCTCTCGCGATGTCCTTCTGTCTTGTGAGATTGTCATATATTCCGATCGTTAACTTATCTGAAATAGGTTGATGTGGCGTGTCATGTACTATGTCACTCAAAGTGTAAGTTCTCTCTCTAACGTCTACTCAGTCTTATCAAGGCTATTGTCGGTTTTCATACTACTAGGTGAACGCAAAAGTATCTTTGGACCGTGTGACGGAATTCTTGTATGAGGTGAGGACCTCGTATTCACCTTCTCATATTTGACGGACCGCTTTTCCGTTGTTATCAGACCGAACTTCTCGATAGTTTTCAACCGCAACATTCTACCACATCTGCAGTTCCTACCAGTCACGAGTTAGCGATACCGATCACTGCGCCACCTCTGCCCTCTCTTCCATTCCCAACTCAAGAAATTGGGTTCCGCAATGTTGCATTTAGTTGGTCAAACGATTATTCCGAAAATCTGGGAAACCATCAGTCAGGCTTTTCGACGCCAACATCGACCCACTCCGAGCCCTTAGGACACTCTACATCTTCATTGAACACCCGTGCTTCGCAGTCCAAGAAACGTCAATTCACCCTTCAAATTCCCAACGAAGTGATCTTCCAAAGAAATACCATCAACCTCATTGTCGGGAGTACCGGATCAGGGAAAACGTCGATGCTCATGGCGTTATTGGGCGAAATGCATTATATTCCCCGGAGCGCTGATTTTGGTGAATCGTGGTTCAATCTACCGAGAACGAGAGGTGTAGCCTATGCTGCGCAAGAGTCGTGGGTTCAGAATGCTACTATCAAAGTAAGCCATGCATACTCATTAACTGACTAATTGAAGTTCTTACCCTTCCGCTCTCTTTTACGTGATCAGGAAAATATAATCTTTGACTCTCCCTTCTCACCGTCGCGGTACCAAAAAGTTTTATACCAGTGTGCTTTAGAAAAAGACCTTGAGTTATTCCAAGCTGGGGATGAGACCGAGGTTGGGGAGAAAGGGTTAACGCTCTCTGGAGGTCAAAAAGCGCGGGTTACGTTGGCAAGAGCGATTTATTCAAGTGCAGAGGTATTATTGTTGGATGATGTGCTTGCTGCATTGGAGTGAGTCTGGTTCGGAATCCCTGTCGACTACCAGTCATCCACCAGAACTCCCATTTACATGTCAGCTTATATGATTGTGTGCTAACGCTAGACGCATTTCCCTGTTCTAGTGTTCATACGTCAAAATGGATAGTGGAAAAGTGTTTCAAAGGAGACTTAGTCAAAGATAGGACAATTCTAATGGTGGTAAGTACTACTCTCATCTTTTCCTTCAATGTGCAAGCCTTACTTCTCTTTACTTCTCTTCCTCCTCCATCTACATTCTTTGCTCTATCTGTGCATCTTCATTTCTAACTTCCCATTCTATTCCTCACTTCAAATCCAAATCCCTATAATTATAGACACACAACATATCCTTAACCCAGTCCATTGCCGGATTTGCAGTGTCCCTTAAAGATGGACGTGTGATCAGCCAAGGTAATGTACTCGAGGTATTTGGAGAATCGGAGGAGACAAAACAGATTGAAGCACGATTGGATGATGTCGAAATTGGGGATACCATCGAGACCATTGAGCAAATTGAAGATGATATCGCTGCCCATCAAGTGGGTACCACTGGCAGCAGTGAGGACGGGGGCGGAAATTCGAAGTCAAAGAAACTGGAAGGTCAAGGCAAACTCATCGTAGAGGAAGAAGTCCAAATTGGGAACGTTGGTTGGCCCGCTGGTACGCGCATAATCTTTTATTATCTGCAACTTGGTCGATTTCATATCCGCATACTTTTTCCATTCCAGTGCGATTACTCCTCAGAGGCCTTGGCGGAAATCACGTTCTCATATTCGTCACCTCTTTCTTTACCTGCTTCCTTTTATCTGAACTGGCTGAAATCTTCCAGACGTGGTTTCTTGGCTATTGGGCTAGTCAGTATGAGCAGAAGGATCCTTCGGATGTGAACGTTATTTTGTAAGTCAAAGACATTTCGTGCGCGCGTCGGTAATCCTTGTTCAAGCTTCTTCCTTTCCTTTACTCCCTTTCTGCAGTTATCTCGTCGGCTATTGTCAGTCCTTCTATCTTTTATCATGCCTGATGATACTGACGTACTGTAGCATTTATCTTGCTATTCGTCGTCGTTATGTTCGCTCTCGGGTATATCATCTACCTGTACGCGGTCCTGAGGGCTTCCAGGTCCATACATAAACAACTGATGCGATCAGTAATGGGATCGACCTTGAGGTGTGCCAAATGTGTAATGTTAACTGTCTGCCCATTAACGAGGCGTCTATCTTGTAAGATGGCTGGATACTACCCCGACGTCTCGAGTGATTACGCGGGCTACACAAGATATGCGTGACGGTACGTTCTTGTTTTCCCTTTGATCATCATTGTACCACTTATATGTTTTTCGCATATTGCTATCGAATCTAGTCGATGGACCTCTCCCTAACCAACTCAGTAGTCTGATTCGATTATCCATTATGATGTTCGGACAATTCTGTTCCGTCATTTACTTCAGTCCCGCGTTCTTGTTCCCCGGAATCCTTGTTTCTATAGCAGGTGCCTTATGTGGATCGATCTACATCAAAGCCCAGTTGCCGATAAAACGTCTTCAGTCGAATGCGAAGGCACCTGTACTAGCTCAGTGAGTACTGGTTGTTCTTGCTCACGTTGTTCTTTTTCTTCCTTCATCGATGTCATGATCTTAACCTAAGTTCATAGCTTTGGAACAGTCATGGCCGGGCTAGGTAGGTCGTTGCATAGAATGACTGTGTGCTCCTCGCTGAAGTTTTTGCAGTATCTGTACGAGCATATGGTGTCCAAGACCGATTCATCAAGGAATCACTCACTCGGATCAACTACTACTCTCGTCCTTCTCGTGTATTTTGGAACCTGAACCGTTGGATTGACGTTCGCCTTGACCTCCTTGGAAATGTGTTTTCTTCCTCGTTAGCCGCCTATTTGGTGTATGTCAGTCACGGACAGGCGTCTACAATCGGGTTTTCTCTGAATATGGCTGGTAAGACCTCTGAACTAGTGATTTAAACTTTGTCCTCATACGTTCGCAGTCATGTTTAGTTCTTCTATCCTATACTATATTAGGATCCTTAACATGTTCCAGGTTCGAGGTATGTTCAGGTTTTTTATCTGTATGTCAAATCAATGATCACTTATCACATTCACTCTAGCGAATAGGTTGGTCGATTCCTATGTTGTTGAACCCTACTTATGATAATTGATTCTTGTGTGCTACAGTTTGGAGCGTATCAACGCGTATATAGAGATTGAGCAAGAGGCCAAGCCAACCAAGGAGGGTGTTCCTCCAGCATATTGGCCCTCTGGCGGGGATTTGCGCGTGGAAAATCTCAGTGCTCGGTATTCACCTGATGGTCCGCAGGTTTTACAAGGTGTCAACTTTCATGTCAAGTCTGGTGAAAGAATCGGTGTTGGTATGTGTTGGATGAATTTAGTCGTTAGCTGATTGCTGAGCCTAATTTTCATGTAGTTGGACGTACGGGGTCCGGGAAGGTACGAACAATACCGTTGGACTAGGCTGTACCATTACTAAATATTTCACAGAGCTCTTTAATGTTGTCTCTTCTGAGATGCATCTACACTGACGGCGAAGTGTATCTGGACGGCATAGCAACCTCATCCATCAATTTGGATGACCTTAGAACAAAAATTACAATTATCCCTCAAATGGTATTCTTTATTACTACTTGCTCCTTCCCTTTCTCTTTTCCTCAAATTCTGCTTCACAGCCGGAGCTTCTAAGTGGAACTGTGAGACGAAACCTCGATCCATTCGACCAATACGATGATGCTGCGTTATACGATGCCCTCCGTTCCGCCGGTTTGTATTCCATCCAAAGTGAAGATGAAGACGCCCGAGTGGGTTTGGACACTGCCGTGGCTAGTGGAGGAGGTAACCTGTCTGTCGGTCAACGTCAGATCATCGCTCTTGCTCGAGCGATGGTTCGTGAAAGCAAATTACTCATCTTGGATGAGGGTCAGTCTTCAAACCTCAATGCTATGTTGCCTTTCTTGATGTCTTCTGTTCCCCGATTTTAGCAACCTCTGCCATTGATTACAAAACGGATGCTATTATCCAATCCTCACTACGACATGAGCTGAAGGGGGATGTCACTCTCATCACCGTAGCTCATCGTCTGCAGACGATAATGGACGCCGATAAAATTGTGAGTCTCGCTCTCGTGATGAATGAGTACTGGCTAATGATAACTCTGTCTCATAGATGGTTCTGGATGCAGGAAGAATCGTAAGCGCTTTTTTGATATCCTCTCAGGCTTTCACTCCCGTGACGCCTTCCTTTGATTATTTCTCCATTCTGCCATAATCGTTCTGATTCTGTCCATCTGACTAGGTTGAATATGACTCTCCCAAGGAATTGCTAAAGAAAAAGTCGGGACATCTTAAAGCATTGGTAGACGAATCTGCTGATAACACTGCGCCGAGGTCAATAAATCCTGGCCGAGAAATTATTTGAGAAAGTCTAAGGGAATGGTTTCCTTTCTCAGTGAATATCCTGCTCGGAAAAGTTGATAAATTTCAGGTGTAAAATTTTGTGCGAAATATTTCCTTTCTCAGTAGATTTTCTGCGTGAGATTTACTGTGGTATTAATTGCCTTTTATCACAGCAAAAGAAATGAATTCCTGATCATTCTTCAAAGGGAGAAAGAAACTGGAATTGTTTTCCTTTTCTATACAAATTACCTTACGGTAAAGGTTACCTTTATCGACTGAAAAATGTATTGAAAATAATTTCATCTTACTTTTGGAATTTATTTACTTTCCCAGCCAAGAAACAAATTGGGCGAAAGGCGGGAGATGCTTACCCGATGCAAATCCGACAAACGTCCCCCGAGCGCAAGCTCAGACGGCAGTGGCGATTAACGGGTAGTTATTGGGGCATCTCAAAAGTCCTGTGATCACTACCCTGAGGCGCCTTCAAACAACTGAGACTTCATTCATTGCCTTCATAATACTAATCTCAATCTCATATTTTCAAAATTGTATGCCTATCGTTCTATGTTCAAATCTATCTCAAGATTGTTGTTGCTAAGTAAACTTGATTGATCAACGAATGAAGTCAATCCTGCGGGCATATTAATAATTTTGACGAAGATACAGAGGCTTTGACTTACCGAGCAGAGATTAACAGCTATGACCAAGTCATCAGTGATAGTCCATCTAGCAGAGTGCGCCGCAACTTGTTTCATGTCTATAATTTCGAGGGTGTGGGAAAATTTTGAAGAAAACAACTTGGCCTCGAAACCGTTCGCCCAGAAATCACAAAACGGATCTGTTACAGTTACACGAGGAGATTGACTGCGGTGAATAGCAAATTGAATAGGACTATTCTTGTGTCGCCTGAAAATATGCTGAATCTGAGCAGCAACCCACTCTTGTCCTGGCTGGTAGTTGCGCTCTGGCTGGAAGCAGATGTAGCTGTTGCCTAAGGCACCCTCGATTGGGATCGTATAATCACCCTTGGTAGCAGGGATCCGGGTGAAAGATTCGAAGGGATCCAGTCCAAGTAATTTTGTCAGCTCTGGCGCACTTGCAATGGTCTTCTTCGAGATAGGGTGAGCAAAATTACTTTCGATGAGCTCCAATGTCGTTTCAGCAGCATCATCATGAAGAACGGGCCTGTGATCATAATTGTAAGCTTTGTCTATCAGTTTTTGGCAGTATTGCAGAATAGGTGGAGCATTGGGCCGCATCATCCACTGGCGAAAGAAAGCTCCTCCGCAGAAACTATGCTGGAGCGTGTGTTCGAATTCACCTGTACAACATATATGGCAGATTAGTGATGTCATAAAAAAGTTGATCTCTCGACTCACCCGGTTTATGGTTTGTTGGGATACGTTGAAGCTTTCCTATCATCTTCTCAAAGGGGAAGAGCCACCAGTGGCGCACTCCACTGAATAAATCCATGAACTCGAAGATGTGGAAAGCGAGGTGGTGAGAAGGGAAAATCCATCCAGGAAAGTTTTGTTTCAACCCCATTATGTGTAGCCGTAGTAGATGACGGAACTGTTCGCGACGACTCATGCTTAGTTTGCGCTTCGTCATTACTAAAGATGCACAGACAAGATGCATCACTGTGTCCATGACAGAAGCCATATCACAAGCATTTGCAGCAGCCAAAGGTGACGCTTCTTTCCACAAGCTCAACGTAGCCAAGGGCACATGAATCGCAAACAGGGTTCTCCAATTATCTGCCTTTAAGACTCCTGCCTCATACAATCCAACGTTCGGAGGTGGATTTGTCACCCAAGCTGGTGTTACAACCTCGGACACAGCCTGTTGAACTCTCCGTAAGAGAGCAGGAGAATCTATCGATGTTGACTTCAACTGCTCAAGCGGCTTTGTCATCCTCTGAAAAACGTCAGGAGTACACCATAACTAGTAAAACTAACACACGCACCCACTTTATCAATCGCTGAACCATATCGGACTTGGAAAATTTTCCGCCAGGAAGTTGTTCGATGTCCGTACAAACATAGGCCAAGGAGATTCCAGGGAAGCTGCCCAAGGTTTTCCGAAGTTCAATTTCCTGCTCACCTTGAGCCAGCGGTTGTTGAAGGACCCGGTGAATGCCACCAACGTGTGATGCAGAGGAATAGTTCATAGACTTGCCGAGGTCCTCTAGAATCTCTGTACGTTCCCCAGGAGTGAGTCTGCGGGTGTTAGCAGAAGTATCTCCGAAACCACCTAGAGGATAAGTTGGAGCCCATGAGGTGGCAGGGGGTGGTTTATCAATTGGCGTGAAATAGGGCCATACAAATACTTGCGTCTCTTGAATGCTGTTGGTGCGCTATGAACATATATGAAGACACTCAGAAGCGATAGAGACAGATACAGTATACGCACCCAATCTATCAGTAAGTTGGTTAGGTGTTCCTTCGACACGTTGTATTTGAGAATCTTCAAAGATGATTGGAATTGTGGGCATCGATGGTCGGGGAACATAGCAAGATTGTCACAAACAAAGAGAATCGCGTTCCACTTCTGTTTATGAATCCTCCCGTATAGCACTTTCTTCTTTGGCAGAGTTTCAGGCGCCTTCTCTGACAGATCAGTCAGTATTTCGAGAACAGCTTGGTATGCGCGGCTGTCACTAAGAATCTCTGATTTCAGAGATTCTAGTCTTGTGCGCCGACAAACACAGTGCTCGAGAGAAAGGTGAGTCCAGTCTAGCAGTGATAGTCGGTGTTCATCCAGAGGTTGTGACACATATCCAATCACGCTGCTCCACCCACGTTGTGGGGTCTCTATCTCATCGACAAGAGAAGACAAAGAAGGGGGCGGGGTGAAATCGTAATAGAATGCAAACTTGAACTTTGGCTTATTGCTCTTCTTTTTAGGGTCTTCAGGATTATCTAAGCCAAGTATATCTCGAAACGTTCTTTGGAGGAGGATGAGAAAGATTGTGTGCATAGGATCAATGCCGATCTGATGGAGCCGCCAATATGGAAGCCGCCATAACTCTGAGAACCGAGTACCATAGAGCCTTTCGATAGCTTTGCGATCCTTGAGCATGGCATTACGCCACATCTCCGCACTTTTCCTGAGGCGTTCATCGTCTAGTGGCTTCCAATTCTCGTAATCTGTTCGTCCCAGATGTGCTACATGCCAGCAATCGCAAAGGAAGCAAAAGTGATGTGAAGTAACATCTAAAAGACCACAGAATGGCCGAATAGCCTTAAAATCCATTGAGGCTAAGGCAACAGCAACGTGAGAGACATGGCTGTAAGGAGTGTCGGATTTGCGGGTCAGAAAAGTGCTAAAAGGTCGAACTCCTCTGGTATACCCTTTTAGTAGGTCGTCGACAAGTGGTTTGAGAAAATGGCGGTGCTCTGCATCTTTTGCATCAGGCTCATGTGGGCCTTGGATTATGCCAGGGATATAGAGAAATGCATTATCGTTTCGAATCTCCAACGGGAGATTCAAGCAACTCATAGCAATCATACCAGTTGAAGACTTCTTTCCACGAATGCGGTTTCCTTCAACATTGAAGAAGTCAGAATTGAGAACGAAGAACCAGCGTCCCTCGTTCCCACGATCCGCAACGAAAAGCTGGCCATCCTTGTCTCGAAATTCATGGACAAACCGTCCATCTGTCTGGTCAATCTTATCAACAGGTATAGATTGGTGGCTGGAGATAGTGTCGCAGAACTTGTTGCCATATTCCTCGATGCCTGGTTGAGCTAGGAACCTCCCAAACCAATCAAAGAAGGGATAATACTCGTATTTCTTTAGGGGCTTCCCATGTGCCAGCAAGGATGCACCACAGGGTTCCTCTAGTGGAGCTCTCCTCTCTAAGCAAACAGGTGGATAGACAGGGCGTGAAGCATTGTTTGGGTAAGTTGGAGGATGTGTAAAGCTGCAGCTCGGACAGATAGCATATGGAATACACTTGATGTCCAGATTGAATTTCTTCTCTAGTGTTTCAATCGATTCAGGAATACCAGCGAGGGCTGCCTCCTGCTCGGAATTAAGGTCCCGGCCTCCCAATGTCGCAAATGTGAAACCAAACAGCTTCAAAAGCTTCAAAATCAAGCTTCCGCCGCCCTGCGCCGTAGAATTGAAAACCCGCGTAACAAGAGCAATGCAATATGCGAGGATGGTAGGAGTGCTCTTGCCTTCACCAGGATCAAGGAAATATTTTCCTATACATGAGGCTCTTTAAGGAGTCACAACTCGAAAAATTTATCACATACGGTTATCGATCTTCACAGGAGAAGAGTCGGGATACTCCAATCTCCATGCACAGACTACTCGATCCAATGATTCAAGTATCGCTCTCGCCTCCTTAACTTCTTCAGCAATGGCAGGTCGGGTTACAGAGTCAATTTGATAGCGGAGAGCTTCGGAGCCATCCTCAACTGCGCGTAAGGTATCCTGGATCTCTTCAATTGGGGTATGTAGTGGAGATATAGTCTGGATCTTGCTCTGCAGTCTGTAGGCTGCGTCACTCACATTCACGACAGTGAACAGGGCGCGGGTTGTGTGCTTATTACGCTTCTTCGGGTCCCCAAACTGCAATCGACCTTGAGCGCCAGGGACCAGTAGTGATTCTAGCGAATCCTCTTCAATGGACGGACTAGCTCTTGGTGTGGGGGTTGCGATCATATTCTTGGCCTACCGGAATATGCGTCTGATTAACACTGGAATAAGTGATTCTTGTTGGTGCTTACTGTTTCTCTGGCAACTTCTGCCTGGAAGTCTTGAAATGCAGAGTGTAATGACTGTTTTTGTGAAGCGGCCTCTTTGGTATCGCTTGAGGATGCCCCAACTGCCATTACTCTCATCCCATAGTCCAAATTCGAGTTGAGATTTTGATATTTCTGTTTGGATGCTCGAGATCGATTATCTGACAAAGACGCAGATGGTTTCTGTAATCTAGAAGGCAATGGATCATCCTTCAAACCAGTGAGAAGGTCCCTGTACAAGGTCATCGCTGTTAATTGAGAAAATTGCCGGCCAATTGCCGGTGAGCAGACTAATGAGTGACCAATCCAGTTATAAGCGAGACTTCACCCAGAATTGCACCTCCCCATACCAGTACAAATGTAAGCATTGATCAATTACTTTAGACCCTCATACTGATACTCTTGTAGGTCATACTCAGATCATGAAACACGCCGACACATCAATGTTGGTAATTCAAGAAATACTTGTTTATGGGTCTGACTTAAATGACAGAAACTTGCACGGAAGATTCTTGAGGAATTTCTCAGTGTTGACGATCCATCCAATTGGGAGGACTTTACTGTGCCTGCTGATGAGTTGGGATCATATCTTGCAGATCCAGATGCTTACACCATGTCCACTGCACCTCCGATGAAACTCGACACTTCTTTAGACACTGCTGCTAAAATGCGAGATGCCCCTTGGAATCAAATGGTCGTTAAACTCCTGGCAATTCAGGCATTGAAAGGTGCTTCAACAAGAAATGGTTACTTTGGAATCAATGAACAGACAATTGACTGGCATGCTCTCTTCAATGAGCGGATCTACCGACTCTTCCTCAAAATTGTGAAGGCTAGAGCTGGTAACCAAGACTATGACTATGAGAGGAAGAAGGTTGAAAGTCGAAGAAGGAGGTCCCGTGAGTATGTACGTGCCATTTACACACTGGACATCATCTGTTCATCTCTTGTGCTGATCGTTGTCTACTCAGAAATTGGAACGTCGTCTTCAGATTGCAGCAGCTATGATCCGCATCTCAGAGGCTTTGGCCAACAACGAACAGTGTGACTGCTGGACTAGAATACTTGATTCTATAAGCCAACTTGGTACAATGGGTATGTCTGATGACGAACAGATCTTAGACACCCAGGGACAGCATGGAATTGTTGTTTATTCCCCTACATTCCGTCATTCGCAATTCGATGAACTATTCAACAAAGTCGACTCAATCAGGGGGCTTGAAAAATATCTGTTTACCCGTGTAGGAAGGAATCGGCTTCCTAGGATTCGAGGATATGAGGGTGTTGAGCGCTCTCCTCCAGCAAACCTTCCTTCATCATTCTATCAGCCTAGTTATCTAGAGGCGATGAAGAAAGGGGTTGTTAATGTGGTCGCAATCTCCAAGGAAAAAACGACTATTCCAAGGTGTGTTCTGCGTCAGTCACTTGAAAATCTAGATTCAGATTCTTCCCAAAAGCTTACCGACACCTTTGGACTACAACCCATTGGTATAAGCTGGTCGGCCGCTCAGTGCTTGGTGCTCGCTGTGAGATGTCGTTAGTCACCGCGCATGCTTAATCTCACGTTGCATCAGTCATTGCAGGATATAACGAGCTAACTAAAACATTTTCGACATATCCAACGTTGTCAGGCGCTAAAAGCTAGAATTGGTACTATCTCGGAAGCACCGACTACTCTTTTACACAGTTCTTCAGACTTCAACACACTTCTCTCCTGGACCCCTTCGCTTCCTGACTTCTTTTAACCTATAGAATATAATTCTCCCGGTCTTTGTACTTTTTTTTTTTTGAGTTCTAACAGAATACACGAAGGTTTGTACCGTGTTACTTCCTTTGTGCTGGCCAGAATCTCTCAGCGAAAGTATTGCGTTTCAGACCGTTGTGGCTGCCGGGACGCGTTCCTTCTGAATGTTTCCCGCCTGAAATATTTCTCCGCCACGGAGCCCGATTATATTTTGCACACCACGGTTGAAGTCATCTGCTCTACATACATCGCTATTGCTTAAGCGTTTATTTTCTGTCGACTGCGAGTGATTTTCTAGTTCGATCGTGCATCGTACATACAGGATAAACTTCGGTCTGAACCACGCCGGGGTTTCTCCCTTCCTGGTTTTATAATGAGCGCTGATCGAACCGTTTTGAACATGGGCAAAGCTAAAAAAAAATGGAGGTAAAACATAGATTCTTGCCAAGCTGGGGCATGAGATGCTTTATCCGATCCATGCGCAGAGTGCGGTTGACGTCCGCATTTTGTATAAGTATAATCTTGAACCAGACGCAGAAAGCCCGAGAATACAAGCGCAAGGGTCAATATGCCTATGCCAGTCAGATACATTGGTGTAGAGCTTTCGCGCATCAAATTCGATGAACGCTCAGAGGCAGAGAGAGTCGTGAATACTCTCCTTATTATTTAACGCGTAATATCATATCATTGGATGTCAATGTCATGGATACTGAAAGGTAAAATTGTACGAAAAAGTATGATCTAGAGTTGTTAAGAAATTACTTCCCACTGCTAGCACGCCTCGGTTTTGTTTTCTCGACCACAGGGTGATTTTCGGCAGCAATTGTCTCTAATTTCTCTCTCTTGAGCACAGACTTCTGGTATTTCAGATGATTCCGGATGAAATCATCTACAGCCCACAAGCCACTGTATTCCTTCAAGAAGACAAACTTCTCGACAGCCTGACCTGGGTTTAGAATGGTATTTATAGAGTGGAGTAGCTATACTGACCTGTTGTCGGACCTTTTTCATGTTCGCTGCCGATTGCTCACTCATAGGAAGCTCGCAATCTAGATGATCCTCAACGAGCTTGTTGATATGTTTCTGTTGATATTCAGTGAGCCACAGTATACATCGGGAAATCACATATGTGTACCTTGACTTTGTCATATTTCTTTTTCGGCCATGAGAGAATGTCAAAAAGTGAATAACCACCGCGACCTGGCCTTCCTGCTTCACCAGGAGGTTTTGGTATCAAGAAATCATCATCGGAATCATCCTCAAAGACAAGCGCAGGTGGACCTCGCTTCCTCGCATGTTCTGCAGGTTCTGCAGGTTCTGCAGAGAACCTAACGGTCTTGCAAGATCCAGCTCTCTGTTCTCTGTCAATGAAGCCGTTTGTAGAAGTAGGAGAGGTGTCTGTGTCTGCGTCCCTATACCTGGAGGAGCTAGGCTTGGAGATGCAAGGAGTACCCATAGAGGTAGGCGTAGGAAAGATGTCTGCAGTGTATTCGTGCGGCCTTCGCTGAGAAGTCTGGGAGTGGGCGAGCTGCTCTCGCTCAGAATCGTATTCGAGCTCGCTGGATAGAGACTCAATGGAGAGGGAGAGTGATAAAGGCGAGTGGTATTGTGCTCTTTGAGGCTCTGGAGAAGGGCTACTGTAGGGTGATGCACGGTTCAGATGTTTCTGTGCACGAATTGGACCAGAGGATGGAGTGATAGCTTTGTGGTCGATAACATGGAGCATCTCAGAAGGTAGGCGAATCTCTGTGTGATCAGCACACAGAGGACGATGATCGAAATTACTGTAGGGATTCATGCTAGAGTGGAAGAAAGATGGAAGTTACGACTATTCACCTTTTGAGAGAGGCATACTGAGGACAATAAAGGTGCAAAGGCAGAGTGTATAGCTGAAAGGGGCTCAGAGTCAAAGGTCTGTGACAAAGCAGCTTCTGACTTTGCGTCGTGCAGCCAATGAAAGGGCATCAAAGACGCTGTGAAAATGCATTCACGAAGGAGTGGAATTTTTTTCCGGCAAATAAGCTTGATTATGTAATACATCCTTTGTTCGAAAGACCAAAATGTATATGGCAGGCCAATTTCTGACTGCCTCACACGACATAACCATGAGCTCACATTATGAGCCACTCACAACCTTGTCTGGAGCGCGCGATGCCATTGTATCACTGGCCTTCTCAGCAAAGGCTAAGTTTGTTTCTGCTGCTGGTGAGTGCTATTCATCCCATACTTCTGGTACCTGAATCCAGTGTACAGGGTACAGCGGTGTTTGCGTTTGGGATCTCTCAACTTCTGCCCCTACTCCTCTGCCTCATATGCTGTTTGCCCCTCAGAACCCTAAATATGTTATCACTTCATCAGCCTGGGTATATTTCCAGAAGAATAAGCGTCACATCCTGTTACTAGGATCTATGCGAGGAGACATGATTCTCTGGGACTACAGAAGTGATATCAAGGTAAGCTGTAGACCAGACGATTCTCAGTAAACATATCTCAGTTGGGGATATAGTCCTTTCAGGTACTCTATCGTGTACCCCCGATGGAAAATACAACAGACGAAATATTATCTATGGATGTCTATGAACAAGACATCTCACCTGGCAGAGTCGGAAGGGTTGTTGCAGCCACAGCCAGTCGACGCATTACTGTCTGGACTTTGTCTTCTTCTGGAGAGTTTTCACAAGTGTTCTCCACTATGCTTGATGAAAACATTAATCCAAAGACAGTTCGCATGTGTAAAATTACTCGAGATATATTTGTCTTCCCATTTTATGGAGGTGAAATGTGTGTACTCATTTACTATGCTTTCTGAATGTCTATCTTACGTTCACGGGATGCTAGACTTTGCCTAGATTATAAGACTGGAGCAATCAAGTCCCGCAAATCTCATGGCCCTGCAATGATGTACGAGCAAGTTCACACCCGCCAGTAACAATTCTGACATATTTTTTCAGGGGATCCGTCGCATTGAGCAACACAAGCAATAAATTTGTGGCCTATACTGGAAAAAATTTCCAACTCTATCGCCTAACCACCTTAGAGGTCTTGAAGACCTTTAGTGCTGGGACACCAGTCGTCATGTTCTCAAAAACTGTTGCATTTGGAGAATCAGACAATATTGTTGTCGGCGGAACTGATCGTGGGTGCGCTTTGATATATGAAGTCAACACCGAAGAGATTCTTCAGGCATTAAACTATCCTCGGGGAGGTCTTGTACAACCTGTGTCGGCGAGTGCCACAAGCTTACTTGTTCTTATTTGCCGTACTAACATCCATTTGGCAGACAATCACACTTCCTGACCGTCACCTAGTCGCCATTGCAGGATCCACTGCTCAGCAACCTGCAGAGGTCATCCTTTTCGAGAAGCTCATCCCACCTGAAGAAACCTCTTCTCTGTCCCTCCCAACCGTGACCCGCAGAGATGTTATCACAGCTCATCCTCCAGCCGATTTCATATTCGTCGGCTTCTACTTACCAAAGAAGAAGACCTGGTATTGGGCAATTCTCAGTGTCTTGGCAGTTCTCGCCTTCGTTGGGTATCATATTTTCCCTCAGCATCTACCTCAGGTTTGTATTTTCTGCTGTCATTCTGAAGTTAACATTGATGGAAGGTGGTGTAGATCCCCTCATTCAATCGAAACCAGAAACCAGACAATTACAGGAACAAGGTTCAGAAAGGTATGGGTTTTGACAGGCGGACCAGGAATCTTTACAGGACAAACATGGATAATGTAGAACACAGGCGCCACCCAGAAGAGGGTGCAGTCATAATTGTAGAATGAATACCTGATAAAACTGTGTACACCTGGGCGCGGGCAAAGGGTAGACCCTATGATAAACCACAGTTTATGAAATGACAGTCGACTTGGAATAGAGCACATGCAGATTACATATAAGGCTTCATTAAATACAAATATCATGAGAATGTTAGAAGGGGATAGATGTTGCATACTGACCAAAGTCACGAATGACCCAAGTGAAATAGACCTAGATGAAAAAAAGCGTTGACTTCCAAGTTGATTGCATCGCAATTCCCATGATATACTTACTTTGGACAATCTGGTAGGTTTTTTGTGGTTGAAGTTGTTCATGCAGTACCAAATGGATTTGAGGATACTACGTTTTCGCTCGTAAGTGACCAACTAGTGGGAATCATACTACTCACGAAGCAAAAGGCGTAACACCAATACCTGCACCAACTAGAAGAACGACTTCGTAATCCAAAACTAGACCGTCCAAGAATGCCATCGGTAACGGCCTTGCGCTTCTTGCAGGCATCCATGAAGGTTGGGAAGCAAACACCAAGATTCCCGCCCCCAGCTTCAAGTGCAACCTAAATCCGGGTTCTCCTTCCAGCGAGTCGGAAAAATCTCATCGTGGGCAGTGAGGATAGCACCAAGCTTATCGCTCTAAAGCTCATGAAGGATCCATGCCTCGATAGATCCATCAACGAACTGGTCAAGAGGGGTTACAGTGATCTGGCAAGGAGCGCCTTTACCAACAAGGTCTGGCCATTTCCTCGCAAGCTCGAAGAGGTTACCGATAGTGATAGCGTTAGGCCGATCTGAGGTGGTTTAATCCCCGTAGAAGTCGAAATCGTGACTCTCAAGGACATCTTTGCAGGTCTTCTCGCTATTGATGGCCACCTTACCCTCTGCAGAGAATATCAAAGGCATCTTCTTTATAAGAGAGGCAGTGAACTCGCCGTGAATCTTCATTTGGGACTCGGATGAAGAGGCTTTCTCGATGGCATTGGTAATGAGAGTGCTGCCATAGATGATACCAGTGACGACGTAGGTAGCTCCATGCTTGATGGCCCTCTGATACGCCTCGACAGTGATCGTATCACTCTCCTTCAAACAAACTCTACTCTCACGGAATCTCTACCTCGGCCCAATGCGTCATCTGCGCGCTCGCTGAGAGGAAGGTCCCATTCGAAATCATCGAGGTTGGCATCGTCAAAGGTGAACACAAGAAACCAGCGTAGAAGGAGATGCAGCCTTGGGGTTTGCTTCCTGTCTTGGTGAGCTATTTCATTCTTTGCGCTTACGGAACACCGAGATAATTGAACCTGCGCAGGAGGAAGAGAATGGCTTCCGTCTGCACGAAAGTCGAACCATCTGCCGGTACATCACAGAGAAATACGCAGATCAAGGAACACAGTTGCCTATGGACCTCGAAGCGAGGGGACTGTTTGAGCAAGGTCTGGCAATGGAAGCTGGGGCGGTCGACCCTTGTGTTTTCGCGGCGCTGAACGAGAAACTCTTCAAACCGTGAGTCTCCAGATTCTCATTTCAAAAAAGCCTTAGGGCATCGTCCTAATAAACCCGGATCATATGAATTTCGAAGGTTCAAGACGGGAGCACCGTGCGGCGATGAATTGTACATTGTCCTGCTTAAACGCGTTGAACTAGTTTTGGATGTGTATGAAGTCATTTTGGGTGAACAAAGATATATCAGAGAGAATGTAAGTCATAGAACATCACTGCCCTTTGACTCTTACAAACTGATTGTGCTCTGCCAGCAACACAGTCTCGCAGACATCTATATGTAATGGCCTATGGGGCGGCGAGAGCGACCTATGAAAATCCCGCCGATCCCCACCGACACCCCGACCGCCTTCTTCGTCTTCTTCTGCAACAGGCGGGATCCAGATCGTGTGAGGACCTGCAGCAGTGCCAGGATCATATCCGACATGTCCTTGAGCAGGCAAACGTGATAAAGTCACGAGTGGAGTCGGCAGATATGCAGAAGGGAGATTAGGATACTGTCGCCACTCCATATCCGCGGCAGGGTCTGCCGGGTGAAATGAGGAAATGTAGCTGCTGGATTGTTGGACAGTGGAAGGCGGGGATGCATGGCATTGCTCTGAAGCCGCAGCTTCAGAATAAGGAGGAAGAATTTCGTCTTCATGGCTGCCAGGTCAGAAGAACAATGGTATAAATGCAGCCACGGGCCGTAATGGGAAGGATAACCAACTATGAATGAAGCTGGCTGTAACTCTGCGGCTTCGCCCATAAAAGAGGGAGTGTCGAGGTGAATCGTACCATCCCTGAAGCACATATGGGCAGTGGGCATTCGATTAAGACTATCACACGCACCTGCTTTTGATCAAACTTTTCCGCTCCAGTTGCCTTCCCTCTGGATCACCCTGGAATCATACAATTCAGCGCCACACCGACCACCAGGAACAGACAGAGAAAACGGGTTTGCGCTGGGAGAATGGAATCTTGCTCTGGCCAGTACCACTCGGGGCACGATTCTTCCGGCGAGGCCATTGCAAAGCGGGAACGTTGCGAAGAGTGATGTATTTTCGAATTGCCGGTATTATCACCCGTAATGCAAACAAAACATCCCAACGATAGAAACAAAAGTCAGATGTTGCTCAAAGTGAGCGTAATCCTGAGAGCTTTCGGAAAGATAATGCGAGGCGCCCATATCCTGAACATTGATGATCGCGGTAGGCAAGAGCAAGGTTTCACAAGCCGTAACCACCGTATGCAACCACCGTTTGCAACTTTGACGAACAACAAACCAACGAACCACTGCCGCTTGCAGTCTCGCGAGAATTCGAAAGTGAGGAGATGTTGAATATTGTATTCAAAGTACTCGTTGACTGCGCTGGTGCGAACCGAGTGAGAAAGCGAGGGTAGAGATTTCATGAGTTCCAAGTCTCTGCAGCCAATCTTTTCAATGAGCACTTTAATCGCGGCCTTGGTTGGTTCTCCGGCGTTTGCTACTGGCATGGTCGTGAATCCAAAAGTAGTACCAGTCTCCCGGGTTGACGGCGCAGGGATGCCAAGCGCATATTTTGTGGCAATTTCGCAGTATCAGAGTCGAAAAGATGAGAGGATTTGCGTAGAAGGATAGTGGATAGCGGGGTAGTGAGAGTCACCGCGTAGTCGAGGGCAAACACTCTTGCAAATCTAGTCGACAATGCTCGTCTGATAAACTCTCGAAGACTGCGAAATGCACCAAATGGTGTTTGAATCGCCATATGAACTTCTTTAGGAAGTGAACTATCGCCAATTTTCTTCGGCAAATGAGCATTGTCCAGTACCGCGCGAAGGTGCGCAGATAGCCCGGATAAGCTGAGGTGGAGTAGCGATAACTGCTAAGTAAGAGCAAGGTGCAAAGGGGTAGAGAGCGGGCGCCGAATGATTTTGGTGCAATCGTTTTGGCAGCAGCTGAGGGGCCACTAGTCAAAGTGAGGAGAACAAGTGCTTTGGTGCCTTGAGAGCTAAGATATTTCCTCTGATCGAGGCAAGCCCTCCTTTGCTTGGTACCTCCGCCCGGCTAAGAAGAAGCAGTACCAGGCAAAGGTGGAGCGGGCTCGCCCATCGTGGTAAGAGAGCAAAAAGTTTTACGGCGGTCGCCTTCTCCGCGCTTATATTGACTTTCCACAGGTGTACAACAATTCAGCAGCAGGATACGACACATACTCATGAGCTCAGGATCTACCACTTTCTCGAAGATCGCCAACAAATAAAACACTGCGCTCATTGGATTAATGACCTACTACCGAGAGGCGGTTATCCATACCAACGAATTGCTGGACTCTCTAGTCAAGGCCGAGAACAAGATCCAAACGTAAAGATTGGCTTAAGTAGTAAAATGCCGCCTCGTTTCCCTCCCGCCGTTTTCTATACCCCAAAAGAACTTGCTGGGCTCGGTATGTTGTCGATGGACCATGTTCTCATTCCGCAGACGATGGTCGAAACAGGCAGACGCCGCTGGTAAGGCGCCCACTATAACTGACCCGATGCATTGCTAACCCAAATTACTCGTGTACATCAAAGAGTACGCTTCTCATGGAAGAAGGATTGCTAACGACGGTGGAGCCAAAGCAACTGAAGGTGTTAAAGGCGTATGTGATTCAATTTCCGACTCAGCACATACTCATCTGCATGTCAACAGAACGGCGATCTTCAAGGAAGTACTTATGTCTCAACTCAGATCCCTCACAGAACGCTTTGCGAATGATGAGAATTAATTGCTAAGTGGTATATTTGCGGTTGGGCAACTTTTGCACAGGTCGAAGCATGCAAGATGATATCTGGGACCCAATCAATGTGCTGATCGATGATGCCCAAAGAGATCAGGAGTTTAGACAATGGTGGACTGAAATTGATGAATGGATCGAGAAGGTATGTTTGATTTCTGCAGGAACCAGTTCCGGTCTGATAAGGTCTGACTAAACTTTGTTTACAGTCCTTTCTGGCGCCAGGATACGTTATCGAGCCAGCCTCGAGCAATCGCTGCCGGAACTAATCCCACTACCCAACAGGTTCCTGGTGGACAATCCTCCCCCAATGCACAGTCGGCTGTAAGAGGTAAACATGGAGAGCATTTCGATAACGTATTTGATGGGATTGCCAATTGGTCGGGGGCATTGGTTCGGACCCTTTGAACCGCCAGTGCGTGATCGATTCTCAATTCACAACTTTTGCTACTGATTACGCACTTCCCAGATTCGGCACAGACATTCAGCGCCTCACTGAGAACTTACTCTTTGACTTGGAAGGCAAGCCGATGTTCAAGCCTGAGCTATGTCAGGACAAGCATTATTCCTGGCCTCATCCAAAGGGTAAAAAAGGTTTTATGCGAGTTAATAACTCTCATCTAACATCATTCAAGATTGGTGTTATCCCATCCCGCGGATCGAATACACCAACAACTCGCTCGATCTGGTTCTGGAAAATCTTACGATGTCGACTCAAAATCTGTTTCCCAATCTGGTTGAAGTTGAAGTCAGAAACTGGGCACGTTTCGGCAGTGGAACTGTTACCAGAAAGAAAGAAAGTAAGACACATCATAACCATTTGTCGTATCCACACAATATTCACATACTGTAGCTTCCAAAGACATCGCTACGAACAAACACTCCCTCCATCTTCATCTTTCTCAAATCCAAACTGACATGCGCGATGTTGCATTTTACTTCAGGAAGAAGAGCGGTTTGCCCAAATCGAAGGATTCCGGTGTCTTACTTGAAGGTGATGGATTGAGTGTAAGTTGCATTGAAAATCTTCTGTATACTTCGATGTGCTCAATACATTCGCACAGGCAACAATTCACCTCGATCTTCTTCCGACCCTACTACTCTTTATGACATGAAAAACATCACTGTCAAAGTCGATACTTTGAAATTCGCTATCCGAGACTCCCAAGCACGATTTGTTGTACAAGACTCTCAGACCTCTTGCCACCGGTCTGATCAAGAAGCAATTCAGAAAGCTGTAAGCTCACATTCTACCCATAGCACAATTCTAGTGGCTAATTCTCAATAGGTTGCCGATGGCATGCGCCCTGGGCTCGAATGGCTTGGGGAGGAACTTATTGCTGTCTGCGATAGACTGAACGAAGCCAGGGAAGGTGCCACCGAGGAAAAAGAAGTTGGCCGGTTCAAGGCCATGCAGGAGGTAAAATAGGAAGTGGAATTGTTTGACCATGAGGCTAACTTATCTCTCATCAGGTGTTTAAGCGCCGCAAAGACGATGCTTCATCAACAGTGCCTCGATCGGGTAGTTTTTCGCAATTCCAGGTTGTCTCGAACAAGGTATGTCTCAGCCAAGTTCTTCCAATGATTGTATTGCTCGCAACAAAACACGTCCAGTGTAATTCGCTCCTAGCAACCTCTGGTCATCCCTCCGGCTAGGTCAACAGAGCTGACGAGAAAGAGAAGACAATCCACCAACTTCCAGCTGGCGAACGTGGGAGCACGCGCGCTTAACCACAAAAAAGTCTTCTCGGAGTCTGAGGTATGTACAAAGACAAAGTAGGTCACCGCCTTGATCTTGAAATTGAACCATCCATTCAGCACTGAAGGATTAAAATTTATACTGCCAAGAGCAAAACAGGTTGTATACATAGTATTAATACAAAAGCTTAGAACGAAATAAACAGATGAGTATATAGAATGTGAGATGGTTTCTCTTCAAAGATCGAAGGAGATCGCTGGAGGGAAGTAACGCTGGCTTCTGATTGGACTTAGGGCGTCCGAAAGCCTAACGGCCCGTCAATTCAAAGATCATGATGAATAAATAAATAAATATAACTTACCTTTCAATCGCTTTATCTGCTACCCGATCCTCCAAACCACTGCGCAAATTCCTCACAGAAACCCTTTTCCCACAAGCAATGAGGAGAACATCTCCATTGATAGGGGACCCTCCCAAGTTCTGAATGGATTGGTTCTGCGGAAGCATCTTGTGTTTTTTGAAGAACACAAGGAATTTGTACAATGTCCTGCGGTAGCGGATGCTCAGTGTGATGTCGTGAATATATGTTTGACGCCGAGGGTTTCCAAGTAGATCTGCTGCGAAGACAAACCGGTCCTTTGATGGTTGTCTGGTGTTTACTCTGAAGTGGGCTGTGATGGAGTTTGGAGATGAGCTATCGGCACGATATATTCGGGCGCGGATACCCTTCACAGTGCTCTGCGGGAATTGATAATGTCAGTATTCAATACCCTGAAAATGGAAACTCAACTTACATATCTGTCAGGAATGCAAGTCGCAATGTGGTGCATGCCCATTTCAGTATGAGGATAGTGGGTGTAGCGTAGAAGTTGAAGTATGCAAACGCGCAGGTTTTAGAGCTCTATTCCAAAGGGCTCTGCTTTATATCTTAGGTCAGAATTCACTCCTTTGTCACTATATTCCCTTTATTCCCTTCACTCAAATTAGTAACTTCTCTTTGTGTTGAGTGTTCTGCCCAGCGCTCACCCCTTCCTTCCATTTCACCCATGTCCAAACGAAGAGCCTCCAGTATCTCTAGTGCATCTAGTGTTGAACGTTACTCAGTGCGTGATTCACAACCCTCTGGACTGATTCATTGATTCTTCCAAACCAGCAGAAAGTTCGACTTGTAGCGCAACCATCCAGAGAGGCTCGACAACTCGAAGAGCTACTTCTTCAAAAGGATCAGATGTTAGAAGATGCAGAAACTGAGCTCGATGACCTGATGGTGAGTTCCATGATTTTGCGCTCTGTGACTTCTTATATATATTATCTATTTTCCTCAGAATTGTGAATCTGATCGAGTAGAATTTTTGGAATCTGAAAGAAAGGAGATACTTCTACAGAAGACCATTGCAGAAATCAAGGCAGAGAGGTTGCAGCGCCGCGTCAATGAATTGGAGGTTGAATTGCATAAGCTTCAACTCGCGAACAAGAAATCTAGTATAGATCGCACCAGCACAGATGCAGATGCTCAAGTCGATCACGCTAGCGAAGCAGAGCGTGAAAAACTCTCTGATTGTGGGCTACTATCCCTCCAGGAGACCAAGACAGATAACCATGAGGTCAGTCACGTTCACCCATTAGACCGATGTTCAACTGACCTAGTGCCATACTCCCGAAGACTCACAAAGCCCCGGGTGCCTTGTCTAAGGAGGGCTCAGGTTTTATAATCAATATTTCTGTGCCCAAAATCGAGGAAACAATCTCCAAGGAAATTCGACAAAAGGTAAATCCTCATCCGTATTGTTTCTGTGACTAACGTTGCTCTTGTTGATGGTTTTTTCCCCACAGCTTCCTTTGTACCCTACAGATGCTCTGCATTCGGAGAATGCTCAAAAATGGTTTCCTACCGCATTTGAATACCTTAATCAAGATCTCGGCGAAGATTATATTACCCTTCTTGTGAATTGGGTCAACTTCGAGCGCTCTAGAGGCTGGGTGTCCTCGGTCAAGGGACTAGCGTGCAATATGAGGCCAAAGGCACTCAGCAAGTGGATACTCAACTGCAGGTATGACAGAACTGGTAATGAACCAGACTTCGCGGATGAGGATGTCCTTCGTCATTTCTGCAAGAGCTTTATGTTCTGGTGGAACACTCTCCAAAATTCATGCCAGCTTGTCGAAGGGTTGACCACTGGTAAGAAATGGGAATCTCTTGACCGAAGTGGGAAGAATGGTTGGCTCAGTGTACTTGCTTGCCTCAAATGGTGGGGTATGGCATTGGGAGAGCAAGATGATAGGGAAGGCCCAAAGGGTTGTGAATGGCGTGCTGTAGTAAAGGATGCTTCACTTGTGTTAAACAGTCTTATTGCATCAACTCGAGAGAAGAAATAGTAGCATATGTACCCAATATCAACTAGAGTTAGAGAAAGTAATAATTGGGCCCAGCGTCGCATACCTTGTATGATTGTAGAGGTTGCTTTCAACACATTGTCTGACCGGTCTATTTGTCGCCCTGATAACCACAACTTGTCCTCTTCCGTCCATTCCATCCATTAAGGCGTGAATTTGATCTTGTTTAGAAGATCAAACGGGTGCCCGTCCGATTTCGAATATAATCATGAGCAACTCGACCATCGGGTCCCGCAATCACAACTTGGACGACTGAGAATTGTAAGACCGCGCGTCTGAGTGTCAGTATTTCTGATACCCAAAGACCCGACGGCGTTGAGCATTACCACATTGTCTTCTGCGAGCAAGATACATAGACTCAGAGGTTGGGGGGACCCTGGGGGACCGAATTCCACAACCAGAGTCTTCCACCCTGAGTTTGACCTCTGTCAAATGGAAGCACAAGAGGAGCGTGATAAAACTATCTTCGTGAAGTAAGTGATTTGTAAAGAATCAAGCAAGCACAAACCCTTCATTGGTATATTTAATGGCATTTGATAGCAGGTTGAAGGTGATCTTCTCCCACATCGATAGGTCAACGAAAACTTCGTGTGCATCATCCAACTCTCCACAGTCGACAGTATAATCTGTAAAGATACACGATTTGAGCAACTTAACGAACTCAACATGAGTAAAACACTTACTGATTCCCGCGTTCTCAATCGCAGATCAAAAAAGGGAAGCCAAATCCGTTGCCACAGGACCCAATCTTACAGGCTTATAAGCCGCTTGTAATCTCTTTGCCTCCGCACTCGAAAAGAGCATCAATGAATTGACTAGGCATAGTAACCTTCTACTAGCGCAATAGATCAACTTGTATCGAGAGCGTGAAGTTGGTTCTGGTTTTCCTTCCTCTTTGAGAGCGTCTTTGCATGGGCCTTTAATGAGCGTCAAGGGTGTTCGAAGTTCCTATGAGATGACCATGCATTAGTATGAAAGTAGGGAAAATCCATCAGTGACAACTCTGACATGAGAAACATTTTGGAAAACATTGTTTTGGCCCTATCTAAGGCTTGGAGTTCCTTTGTTCTTTGGATTTCTCTCTCAAATGCCTGCGCAGTGATATAGCTCAAGTCGAGATTACGCGGGAGGGTTTGATGAAAATTAGTGTAATGCTCATCATAGGGTCTCGTACCGGGAGGCTGTCGCGAAAGTCGCGGACGCACTTAAGACTGCTGGAGTTTCCTAAACTAATGATATTGATGCGCACGTATCGTATCAAGCACGCGAATATGAATACGGTGATAGCGCGAATATGGCTCCCTCCATTCAAGACCATACACTCTGGCCTCCTGCGATTAGTATCATCTCATGGAAACAGTTGGCTTGCCCTGCAATCATTGAGATAAGAAACAAGCTGGGGGCCTGAGGCAAAATGGAGCGGACTTACGCAAAAACCCATAAATTCTGAGGGTCGTTGTAGGTTTCGAGAGTATAAGGAAAACGTACTACAAAGTGACACGAGAGAGAGTTAATTTAGCCACGGCTGCTTGCGCTATTAACTTACTTTTCGGAAGCTCAGAGAGGTACGCTGTTGAGAAGATTGGTATTGATATGTATTAGAGACACTTTTTGGCTACCCACCAATCGGAATGCTTTCGTTGAGCCAGCTCCAGGCTAGGAATAGTCAGAAATCGTTATCAATATGATAACACAAGTATGGCTTACCAGTACGCCAGTTGTGTCTTGATGATGATCAGAATTTAGCTCTGAACCGTTTGGTATCGAATCTCACCTGAAGTCTCCTGACACCAGCAGATCGGGAGGTGCCAGATGATCCTACCAAAGTAGAATATCAGAAAGCTTGAAAAAAATGGAAAACACGCAGCTCACGTCCTTCAACCCTGCTGTTTTAATCTCCGTATCAATGTCAGCCCATTCCAGAACTTGGTTTCCTGCCATTCCTGAGCACGTCAAAGGTTGAGTTGAGGCGTTTTCCGGAACAGAAGTTCAACCTGTTTTTACCTTTGAATTCGACATTCTCTCCGGGTTTTCCACCAAATACACTGCGATCAAAATTACTCCGGCGCTTATTCTACACGTGAGTTCACTATGGGCTCAATTTGCTCCCAAGCCTTCCACGCATTCAGGTGGACACACCGTGCTCGGGTCGATATCTGATAATAATAACGACGCATCTCGCACTAATGAAGCAGATCCTCGTGCTGCCGCGGTTCGTACTTTCAGGCTTCTCGACCTAATCTTCGCTGGTCTAAATTTTGAGTTGCTGAAAGGCAGAAGCTGCAGAACGTCGACTGAAGGCCGTCAGTTCCCTCTTCCTCCATTATCTTCTTCACCTTCTTTTTTTCCTCATATAAGGCTCAGTCACAGATGCGGGGAACTCATTCATCAAATCCAAATCGAGGTAAACTGGCTGCGCAAGCTTCAAAGCCTGCAAAGGTCACACCAGAGCCGGAACAGGAGGAAAGATTAGTGGTGAGTATTGTTGGAAACCAACCTTTCGGGGAAAGCCAAGTTGATTCTCGATATCCCTATCATCAGTGGGACTAGCACGCTGCAAGAGATCACCGGCGGCGGTCAAGGAAACTTTCCACCCCACTGCGGACAGATATATATAATGTATGGGATCCTCATATCTTTTGCAATGTCGTTGATACCCGCTTTTTTTCTTACAATGTACATACTACAACATATTGAACACGTTGATCTGGCCAGGCATTCCCTAGCATCTAGGATCAAACATGCGCTTTGGCTCAATGTTTTTTTTACCGGTCCGATTGGTTTTGTAGCAATGGAAATTCAAGGGGATATGATATGGCGATATGTTTGTAGAACACGAGTTGATTTGAGGTCAGAATATGCAAAATGTTACATACTATCATTTTGGTGAAACAAATTTCGTGGACATTGATGTTGAATATACCTTTCCTTCAAACCACGACATCTAGTACCTGGTTGGCTGTTCTCCTTCTAATGAATGAGCACCAAAATACCACCATGGGAGAAAGTCTTATGGAAGAATCAGCCTCACCCTGATAATTACATCCCAGAAGGTGCTTTAGAATCGTCACTAAGGAAAAACTGTATGTTCTATCGTTTCAATAAGTCGAAAGGCTCTCTAAATCCCCTGTCTTCAATTCAAAGCCAACTTCAAACCATACACCTATTGGCATCTAGTCCATCTTTCCATTGCAATTACGCAACATCTTGCGACCATATTCATATTTCTCTCCGTATTCGTTCGGCTCAAGGACCGTTCGTTGGATCCCCGTGTGCTTATCTTCGTATCTCTGGGCTGTTTCTCCGTTGGTTACTTTGTATGGGAAGTTCTTCAATACACCCAAAGCTCTGGCGGCGGCAGCAAGCACGGCAGCAAACGAAATGAACGTGTTGGCGATGACCGTCCGTGCTTCCTTTCTTTTGCCTTCCATTTCAGTCAACTCCATCTCATCGTTGTCAATTAACTAGGCGTGAAGACATTGAAATCTTCAATCTTGATATTCCTCGCTCTGATGTCTTTGTCTCCGGTTCTGAGAACGTTGTCTGCAGCCACATCGTCAGATTCCATCTGGGCTCTCTCGGCATGTCTGTTCCTTTTGAATATACTGTTGGCCGACTATGGATCATCAAACTCAGTAGCCCAAGTCAGACCCGAAAGGTAAGGGACTGGCACCGGTACAAGAAACTATTTGCTTACTTTCGAATGTTTTTTTTAGATTGACCTCCGTCCTGTCTATGAATGCAGCCATATCTTCTTCGGTCGTCCTGGCTTCCAGATTATCCAACGACCTGGCCGTCTTTGCACTGATACAGTTTTCAGTGCAGTCATTCACCTTATTTCCGATGCTCAGACGCCGGCTCCAAGTTCGTGTATTTGTTAAATTGATTAGGGAGAGAGAGAGAGAGAGAGAGCATAACGCTAATATTGATTTCCCATTTTGCATAGGCTTTCAACACAAGGAAACTATCAACACGAGCAATGCAAGCCCTTCTGACGTTCGCTCTCTCGATTTCCTCCCTCATCTTGGCAGCGCCGCTCTCAAGCACGATTGCTTTCCTGTTTTTGCTTGTTCTCCTGGCAATCACATTCCTTGCACCTGCAGTGTTGGTGTGGGCACAGAAGTATAAAAAGTGGGTAGAAACATTCATATCTCCAACTAACTATCAGGTAACCATCTCTTCGTTTCGCAGTGAAATTAGGGGACCTTGGGATGTTGCAGTACCCAAAGTGAACTGAAAAACCCGGCTTTGGTGTATTCTGGTATCTGTTCTGGGTGGGGGAATAGCATGTAGATTACTTCAGAGCCTTTGGGCCAGTTTTTGATGCTACACTTGGTTCACGATGATCACGGATTCACATTCGGCTAGATATTTGCCTTCTGTTCGCAACTTGGGGCTGGCTCGGAACGTTTTTGACTTTAGCGATGGTCGATCTCAAGCGATGAGATGGATCTCTCTCTCGTTCTTCTGGTGCCTTCATCTCGTTTGGTTTGTGAATCGCATTCATTTAATGTTTATTAGCGGCGGAGTTGGTCCGAGCATAAGCTTCTTATGGCTTGTAGACTATCATGTACTTTCAGGTTGATCTTCACCCTTGAAATTTAGTTTTCTTTTGGCAACGAGGCGAACGAAGCATGAGGATATGGAAACAATCAGGACGGTTGGGGGTATGGTACCGTTACAAGAATCTCAAGAGATACTTTTATACAAAAGAGCTATTCACAATACAAGTAAGTATATACAATAAACAGTATGCACAATGCGATAATCTATACAACAAACCAATGTAGGAAACCCAAAAAAATCGTTGAACGAGAGCAAGCAAGTCAAAAAAAAAGAAAACAAAAAGAATGTGATTAGTGTGATCATAGTACAAGTCCTCGTCCTCGTTCATTCTAGTAAAGCACAAACAACATGTAAAAGACAATCATGAAGGAGCGTCAAAACCGTTATTGCCGTCATTCATTCGGCGCCATTTAGTGGGTCCCGGCTGAAGGAGAGAGTCCGGGGAAACAAGACCTCTAGATTCGAGAACTTCCCGAGACACTTTAGCTGGATCTTCCGCAGGTCTTTTTGACCTAACTCGGGTCCTACGCAAAGCGCCAAAAGCCTGAGCCTTTATCACCGCCAGAGTACCTGAAAGTGGTGCCGAGTCGTCAGGCGAGGGCGAGCGAGAGGGAGGCGCTGCTATCCTCCTCGGGCGAGGCCGATTCTGATTCCCGACGAACATCAGGAGAAAGCCAAGGACCAATTCAGGTGCGGCAAAGAATTCCCTACGGATGAGTATTTTCCGGCGGAAGAAAGGCGTGACATAGTATGTCAAAATAATTCATATGATTAACAAAAATTCATCATCCCAGGTTATTCTTGAATGCCAGTCTCACCCCGAGTACCAGTCGTCATTTGCGCTGGATTCATTTATGGTTTTGTTGATTTCGCTCCTCAGAACATGATTGGCCACAAAGGACTCGAGCGGAAAAAGTCACGATTTGGAAATGCCTTTCACCTTTGTCGGGAAATCCTTCGTTTAACGAAGCTCGTCGTTGATTCACATGTTCAATTCCGGCTTGGGAATGTGGATGCTTTTCAGTTGGCCGGCGCGCTGCAGTATATATTTGCACATATCGGTGCACTCACTGGAATGTAACGATACAAGTACAAAGTCAGTCTCTTACTTTGCGCCTCGGTCCATTTCTAATATCCTTCTGTAAACCGTAGCTGAAGCGCCAAGTGCACATGACGAAGGACTTAAAGCATTCGATATACTACAGGTTTAACACTGGACCAGTTGGGAAGGGTCCCGGTAATGGTTTCTGGGCTCCTGGATGGCGCGTGTGGTTGTTCTTCATGCGATGTATCAACCCTCTTCTTGAGCAATGGTGAGTCTCACTATGGTAGCTCTCAAGTCCACTACTTGATGGCAATCTTTACCCAGGCTTGGAAATCTCCTAGCTCGTCAATTCGAAGGTCGAAACAGCAAGGGTGTTGCAAAATCGATCACGAAGCAGCGTGTTGAGCCTTACTATGATTTGCGGGCAGCAGTCATGTATGATATCCTCGGCATGATGCCGGAGTCCATTAAGCAGAACAAATCGAAGACGATTTTTCCGAGGCTTGGCGATGTTGGAAGGCGGACAGTGAGTGGTGTTTCATCCTTCTGGATTTCTGTATTAACCTCTTGTACAGTCCCCCGGAAGGTCCCGGGTATGCCAACAGCCATTGAAAATATTATCTTGCGTTACATCAAGAGCAAAGCTGATTGGTGGTGCTCGTGAGTATCCTGCTTATCAATACCCCTTGCTTGCATTCAACTACCCTCTCAGCGTCGCTCATTATAACCGCGAACATATTCGCCGGGAAGCTACCGCCGACAAAGCCGCTGTCAAGAAGAATCTGGGACGTTTAGCGCGTAGGTTTTCTGCTTCTCAAAGTCTACACGGCTGATAAGTTTGTCATAGGGCTTTATCTGAGAGCTGAGTAGGAGCGTCAGTATGTTTACCTGAAAGATGGGCCGTACATCAGTGCAGAAGCAGTCGCAATTTATACCGCCACCGTCCATTGGTTAGAAAGCCGCAAGTTTGCTCCAATTCCCTTCCCGTAAGGCCAGTCGCATATCTCTCCGCACCTCTTTCTCAATCTCTGTCTACAGACTTTTGCGCTATCAACACGATACGAATGATTCCGGCAACCGTTGGGATTGCATTCCGCGTTCCACTCACAAGACAAATTTCGATTAGATTCCTCCTGTTTCATTGCAGATCCATTTTTTGAAGGAAATAAAATACGTTTCTCAGAGATTAACCTCCACCTGCCTCTGAATCATCCAAGAGTTAATTGACCATTCCAAATTTAATCCTCAGAATCGGACGGGCCGACACTGAAGAATGAGTTCAGCTCCGTTGTACGCGCAAGTATGTACTTATAATTATAGTTGTGGAATGCATCGTGGTAAATTGATTTAGCGCCTTAAAACTTTTTGCTCTCTTACCGCGATGGGCGAGCCCGCTCCACCTTTGCCTGGTACTGCTTCTTCTTAGCCGGGCGGAGGTACCTAGCAAAGGAGGGCTCGCTTCTGATCGGAGCAAATCTCTTAGCCCGCAAAGCTCCAAATTTTGCAATCTCTGCGCACCGACTAGTGGACCCGCAGCTGCTGCCAAAACGGTGCAGTCGTTTTCGGAAAAATTGGTGCTGCTGCTTTCCCAACTACCGCCAATACCGCGCGCGTGTTTTGGGGCAGTTTCTCCCTCGAAATCACTCGGCTTCTCAAGCGGTAGGAAAAAGGGAGGAATGGCTGCACTAAAATGCGTTCTCTACCCTTTTGCACCTTGCGCTTACTCAGCGGGCGTTTAAGGAATCGGGTATTGAGTTCTTCGACACTCATGATAAACTCATCCCCTGCTATGATATTTGAACCCATTGAGAAGATCACCGGCGCAGTGAGTACCGCGCGTCTGCATTTCCAACAATCATTGACATCGACATCTGAATTTAGTATTTCGATCAGTTCTTGTTCTTCGAGTGAGTAATCCATTCGGCACTGTCCTGAACTACGTCATTAACATGGTTCACAGGGCTGACAAAAGAGGTTTACTCCCTGCTTGGATCAAGCCTGCTTCTCGTCTACAAATGGTGCCAAGGCATCAACAATTTGACGGACATTTGGGAGACCAGTGAGGGAGAATGCAATGTCATGATGGAGACGGTTCTGTCCAAGATCTACGAGAAAGTCGACCTGATGTTGCTCAATCGTCTGCTTCGTTTAATCCTCGATCACAATCTTGCGGACTATATTATCGCAAAGAACAATACTGTTCTGACGTACAAGGGTATGTTATCTCACTATGGTCGATGTAGGTACTGATCAAATCATTAGACATGGCTCACACGAATGCATTTGGTCTAATTCGCGGTCTGCAGTTTTCAGCTTTCGTTTTCCAGTACTATGGACTTGTGCTTGATCTTCTCATCTTGGGTCTGCAGAGAGCCAGCGAAACGGCTGGCCCTCCCCAAATGCCGAACAACTTTTGCTTTTGCTGTATCGTGACTCAGCTACCAAGGCGCGCTATCCAATTCGACTATATTCTCGATGCGCCGACCGCCTCTACATCCTCTTTCGCTTTACAGCTGGCTAATCTCGGATCTTATCCAGCGATATCTTTCTGCCACCCTGATCCTACCAATAATAACGCCATTGGCTACAACAACAAGCGTTGTTGGCCGAGAGATTGCTGGATGAGGCTTATCAAACATGCTGGCAATCTCGGTCGAGCCGTATTCTGGAATGTGAAACAAAGTCTTCCGAGATCATTGACCACTATTGAATGGGAAGATGCATTCGCGAGCGTATACTCCAAGGATAACCCCCAGCTGTTGTTTTCAATGCGCGGTTTTGAAGTTCGTATCTTACCGAAGATTTGAATTATGAGCGGAGAGCAGTTCTCACTCAAAGACGCCGTATGGAACTTGGTGAATGAACAAACGAAGGAGCGAACTGCGCAAGCGTTCTTGCGTGTTTCTGACAATGGTTTGCTGATCTACTAAATAATCGATTTACTGTGATTGATACAAAACTAAGTACTTGCGTGCGCAACTAAGTATAAGTACTGCTAAGTTTCGTGCTCGGCGCACTCGCGGGCAAGCTGCTCTGCAGTAAGTTGGTTTTGCCGGTATCGTTTGAATGCGCCAGGGAGTCTCTCTCCCGTTACAATGGACAACCCAGACTGCACAATCTCTTCAGCGCTTGGAGAGATGCTTTGGAGACTTGTTCCGTGTGGCAAACTGGGATCCCACAAAGTGAAAGCGTTGCTGGAAGCACAGCACCGCAACCCGTAGCTGGAAATGTAGAAATTGCCACCGCGAACTCCTACATTTCGAAAGGTTGTCCAGGAAAGTGCGTACTTGTGGGGCTGCTTCTCTGAGTGGACTGGTCTGCTCATCCTTTAGCAAGGTGTAAGCTACAGTAAATAAAGAACTCACCGAGCATAATTTTGTGCGAACACTCCAGAGGGAGGAGCCATGTCTACTCCTTTGAAGGTGATATTTGAACCTTCGTAGTTCACCGTGTACTCGCTGCCCCCCTGCCCGCTGAATTCTTTGGGATCCATGGAGATTAACCCAGTCTGCTCCATGAATCGCTTGAAATCATCGATTACCACGGAGGGGCATACTTTCTGTACCATATTCCAGAACATAGCAAATACGGAGGCGGCCTCATACCTCATAGCTTCCTGCTCGGATTGAGGATGTCTGGAGGGGTTCAGAAAGTTCCTAGCCCAGTCGAAGCTTGGCCTGGCCCTCGAGCCAGCAGTAAAACCACTGATAACAATACTTCCCGCATCCTCCATCTGTATTCTTCAGTAAACACGAGCGTTTGCTCCCCAATATCAAACCACGCACCCTCACATTCCGTTGAGCACTCAGGTTTTTCTTGACAACTGAGTCGACCCATTCCACGATAGCAGGGACCTGACAAAAATTTCGCAATTGGGCAAAGATGAGTTCACCCGAGTCCTTGTCAAAAACGATAACGGATTCATCTGGAGCTACATTGCACTGAAGTTGGGTTTCGTCCAAAGCGTGAAGGCCTCTGCGCCTGACTCGGGGATCGGGCTGCTTGTGCTTTGTGATGTGGGCCTCCCACAAACCCCAAATCTCGGAATCCTCTATTATCCACTTGTCGCGAGGGGGATATGGAGTTTCGAGTCGAGGCAATTCTACGACGGTTGCGCTTGCCCATAGTGCAGCTGCAACACCTTCTCCCTTGGCTGGCGTTAAGCCCAGCACTCGAATCAGCTCTTTTTTAATTGCTTTACCCCTCTCAACAGCTAATTTCCTCTGCTTGATAGCAGACTCAACTTGATCAGGAAGATATACAGCAGGGTTATTCGCCCATGCTATAAAATCTGAAAAGATTTGAGGCAATTTTGTGTCGATTCCAACGTTAGAGAGCTCGGCACAAAGATGCTTTGTGAAGGCTTCTTGAAGAAGAGGATTGGATAGTAAATTAGTAAGTTTTGCACCTACCTCATCCCCAGTGGCAATTTTCAAAGCCATGTTGTGAAATGCTGAGATTTTGGCTTTGGCTGAAGCAGTGGGGGCCATGAGAGAAGAGGCGGAAAGAGCACCAGCCTGAGTAAGGTTAAGGTCCGGCTACGTCATCCAAATGATTCTAGGCCCTTGACTAAATGGAAGCTGTAGATGCGCAAATGCAATCCTTCCTTGGAAGAAATTAAAGTTTTTTTGAGTTTGCAAGTGACGGCGGTTGAAGTCGGGAGCAAAGGGATTAATAGGCGCCATCAGACTTTCCCGCCTTTGCTGGCCAGCTTATCCTATGATAAGCAGCCATTGGCATCTTATCTCGGATCCAGTTCTCCAAGTTCGAATGCACGAGAGCTATCATCACTTTCTCATAAATCTTGTTATAGAGTTCCAACTACCAGGAAGATGACCATCCAACCTCCTTGGGTCAAACGCCAGATAAATTTCGTCCTCATTGGCGGAACTGGTGTTGGTAAGACTGCCATGTTAGAATTGCTCGCAAACATCTGGGCAGGTGTTCAACCGGTGGGTTTTAAGGCCACCCACCAAGGTCTTCATCCAGCAGTCAGACCAACATTCCTGAATTCCGCACCATTCCCTGCACCAATGGGAACGAGGTTAATATCCTCAATACTCCCGGACTCGCTGACACCCGAGGGATTGACATGGTTGGATAGCGAGCACAAAGCTGCCATCGTGAACGCTATCAAGAAGCACTTCGAAACCATCGATGCCGTCATCATTCTCGCCAATGGCACTCTTGCTCGACTAGGCGCCGCTACTGGACGCGCTCTGACCACAATCTCTGGCATGTTTCCCAAATCTATCGTCAACAATATTGCCTTCATCTTTACCATGGTTCCTGACCCCATTATGTTCAACTTCGATCAGGCCTCTCTGCCAGTCGAGCTGAAGGCCAAGATTTGCTCTATAATAATCTGTTTGCTCAGTGGATCAAGTACCAGAAAAGGCTTGCTCAGGGTCCGCCAACTGTCAATGAGGATATCTTGGAGTAAATGAATGAAATCGTGCATAGGACTCATGCGAAGGCTTTAAAGATGTTCGCTGAGGTTTTCCAGTTTTAGGACAAGTGCAAAATTCAGCCAACGAACAGATTCTATAATCTCTATGTCATGTCTACTGATATCGAGGCCGTTATATCCAATGTCATCGTACGAATGGACCAAACGGAAAGCACCCACAACAAACCCAAAAAACTCCAAACTGACAAAACCACTCAGGAGCAGGCTTGTATCTATCTTTTGCTTATTCCAAAAACAACACTGAAATGCTATTGTTTGGTACACTAGAGTATAAGAATGAATGAAAAGTATGAGGAAATAAATTATCAAAACGCCGTTCTACGAACACGATGCCACCGGCACCGAGCACAATACGCTCTGCGTTGCCGGGACCTGTTATAGAAATTGCCACGAAGGCTGCAGTGTAGGCTTCACTCTCGATCGTTCGACTCTCGGTGATAACTTCTGCAGTGCGTTTTACAACTCCACTGGCTCAGGCCTCAAACGCGCTTGTACCATCTGCCATCACTTGGCCAAGGACCATTAGCATTACCGCCCAAGATGGGTGAAGAGGATGAAGACTTGTCTGAGACAAGGTGGTCAATGAGGATGCAAAACAACGTTATAATCTGAGGCAGAGGCAGACCGAATCGCCATAGTGATGGAGGGTGTGCAGAAAATGGTTGAGGCGCTTGAGATGTTGATTGTTAGTCTAGCTGCAGAATTGAATGTCAGCATAATGCCAAAGGGGATCACTGAATCATCAAGGCCTAGACCATTATACTCCCATTCATGTATTATGTACTGACTCCCATTCATACATTGCATCGTGTTCTTTCATGTTCCCAATCCCATTCATGCGCGCCTTCATTATCAAGTCTTCCTTGTCTTTTGAACCAAAGCCTCTTTTCATGCCTGAAATAAATGTTTGAGCAGCTATATGAAGCAGAGCTCAGGTCTCTGGTTGTATCATCTCTTCTCCTCAGCTCGTCAGCCCTTTTTTTCTTGCCCTTATTCAGCATGCGCACAAAAACTCCTGCAATTGCCAAGAGGTCTCGTTCACAGACCCCTGACCGGTCTTCGAGGTCTGGATTGTTTGGACCACCCTCTCCTCCTCCTCCCAGCAGAACATATGGCAAAACTAAGAACCGTTCTCGTCCCAGCACCCCTCGCCATGCAGCATCCACAAGGACATCTCCACGTCACTCGAGCCCTCCTATCGCATCTTCGTCGACTTCTCCTAGCCATCGTATCCAAAGCTTACTCAATTACGAAGAACCAGTTGTTCTTACGCCCACATCTTCATGTTCTTCCAGTTCAATCCTCTTCCCGACAGACTTAAACTTGTATACAGACACCTTGTCGGCTCCTCAATCGCCTCAAGCCAAGGTCTGTCTTCTTTTAAATATGCATATAAGTCTTCCACTGACATCTGTATCTTTCCGGACAGGCTCAAGACATGACCATGGCATCCAACGATGATGACGAACCAGTATTCCTTTCCATGGTGAGTGGCCAAATTCCTTTCCCCATCTAATTCTCACTGGACTTGTGAATGTAGAGGCTAGTACCAGTCCAACCGAAACCCCCCGGTGGCATTGCGCTGGATGGAGAGGCTAAGCAAGTGAGCGTATTGAAGAGTGCTTTGCAGGTACGTTGTTACATATACAAACCTTGCCCTCCTGACGAGATTGTAGGCTGCTAAGAACAGGATTAAGGCCCTGGAGGATGCTGCAGAAGAGCGGAACATGTGTGGGTGCTGCAAGGATGTGATGTTCCAGCCCTTCATGTGCGTATCTTTGCTATTTTCCCATCTTCATCCACTCAGTCTTCCAATACAGCCTATCTTGTGGCCACAGCATATGCAAAGACTGCATACTTAGATTGTCTGCTGTATATCTAGGTGCTAGGATGAACTATGCTTGCCCAGAGTGCCGCACAGTTCAAGGGCGGTTCACACCAATCCCCAACTATTCTGCCCAATCCAGCGTAAACGACATGCTCCAGTCGCAAGGAATCAATCCTCCCCCTCACTCACCATTACAGTGGCCGGTCAAATTCCAATCTCGACCAATGACATTCCCATTCCCTCTTCGCAATGGAACATATCCTTGTGGTTCTGCATTAGCTTCTGCCTCTATTTTGACTCCTGCCCCTGCTTTGGCACTTACCCATGCTTCAGTACCTGCCCCGTTTCCTATCGCTGTTGATGATGATGAGTAATTCTTCTTTCTAAATAAATCATTTTCACAAGAATTTCTATATTTACATAAATAACTACCACATGAATATCAATCGTTAGTTTTCAAATCTACTAATGCATCGAAAATATCATTGAGACTTAGTTTTCTTAAAACTTTAGGAATGTGGCCATAGGTATATTCAATCGTCACTCGGCATCGAACGCTGAACACTCACCTTTTGTCGTTAATGACAGTAAGCAATGGTGAATGATTCCTCCTACTGGGTCCTTGAGACAAGTTTTTCATGGTTGAGTAAAAACATTAGGGAACTGTGCATCCACTTGTGCAATGTTCAGTACTCCCATGAACGAGAGACATCAAACCAAGATCCACACGCTTTTTTCTCAAGATTAGGGTTGGGGAAAAGAATAATTCGGATACCGCTGGGTCAGGGTGATGGGCCATGGCTCTGGTAGATGTAAATACAAAATTGCAATGCGACTGCTGCATGTTCACTTGGCTTTCCGTTTCGACCACTTCTTTTTGCCCATGCCCCCAATGATATCTCCTTTTTTCGCCCGTGCGCCCTCGTGTCGACCTTGTCCCAGCTCCCTTTCAAAGGCTCCACCTTTACCTACAGCTGTTTTTCTTCGGATCTTTTTCTTCTCTTTTGTTTTCAAAGCCTTGACGGGTCGTCGTTCGGGCTCTCCGATTTTAGAAGGTCGTATGCTCTTCTTAACAGATCGGATCGCTGATTTCACTGCGCCCTCGTTCCCCATTTCTTCATCTTCTTCTCTAGCCATCTTCCGCCTCTTTGCTTTCCGAGAAAGGCCAGCAAACTTTTCACGCTTGGGCTGCAGGGTTGGAAATCTCAATCAGCACCCTAACTCTCGATGGTGAAGAAATCATTTACTTTGTTCTCCTGAGCAGATGCTTTTTGTTTCCCTCTCGTATTCGAGCTCTCAAGTTCAAAGCCTGCCTCGTATTGTGCTTTGCTAATCGCTATTGGGATAGTCAGAATGCATCGCTTGAAGCTCAGCGGTGATTTCAATCACCTTCGGCGTTCTTCTTCTCCTTCTCCGCCTGGAACCATGTCCGTGCGGGTCTCGAGAAAATCTCTGCTTCATGTTCAATGATGTTCTGACCTTTCTTCAGCTCCATTTCTGCTTGACGAAGCTATACAATTTTCATAATAAGTTAAAAACCTAAAATTCGACGAGTACTCGCAGATATCCGCACCTGTTTTTCTTCCTTCTCTTCGTGTAAGACCTCTGAAATTTCATCCTTGAGATCCTCAAGTTTCTTGGCCCATTTGCTAACCACGTCCTGCGGTACAATTCGATGGCGAATTTTGTCTTTGTCAGACCCATGTTTGATGGCTGCCTTCAACATCTTCCGATCTGCTTCTCCAACTAGTGTGACAGATCTACCCAGGATAAGCGCACTGCACACAAAAAATCTAATAGTCAAGGTCGTCGCTTACCGTCCTTTGTTCCCAGCACGAGCAGTCCTACCAACCCTGTGTAGATATTGAGCAACTTGACCAGGTATATCATAGTTGATGACCGTTTCGACACCCTTGATATCAAGACCACGGGCAGCAAGATCGGTAGCCATAAGATAATCTACTTGACCATCTCGAAATTGTTGCAAAGCTTTTAGCCGCTGTGGAACGCGGTGTTGTGAGTGGGAGAAATAGAGTATATAATGTAACCACAAACCTGTTCTTGTGTAAGGTCTCCATGAAGCTCATCACATTTCATACCCAGTAGAGAAAATACTATCCGTATTTGATGCGCGAGTTTCTTGCTGCGCGAGTTTCTTGCTGCGAAGAAAGACAATAACATTACTTTTGAACGTTCGTTTGCATAGCGTTACCAGCATGGCAGAGCGTTCAGACTCTTTCGCCGCGCGTACTCGGACGAACTCTTGCGTCAGATTCCGAGCAACACTCTTCTTTGGATCGACAAAGAGACGAACAGGTTTGTTCAACGTCATTTTAACGAGTTCATCCACAGAATCGGTCATTGTGGCCGAAAACAACATGGTCTGGCGAGACTTGGGACAGGATTTCACAACTTCAGTCAATTCATCTGCAAATCCGTCAGACAACATCCTATCAGCTTCGTCTAAAACGAGGATATCGAGATTGTCAAGAGTGAACGACGGAGAATTGTGAATATGGTCTATAAGGCGACCAGGTGTAGCAAAGACGATATCCGGCCTATTCCTGAGGGAGGCCTCCTGTGACTTGATGGACATGCCACCTACGATAAATTTAAGGAACATCGGAAGGCCATATTTTGGAAGACATACCAACAACGACGCAAAACGTTATATCCGTGTGTCTTCCCAACTTGATCCCCACATCGTAGCACTGCACCGCCAATTCCCGCGTAGGAACGAGAATTAAACAGCGCGTAGCCGCAGCCTTCTTTCCTTTTTCACGAAACAATAGACGTTCTAGCATGGGTATTATGAAGGCGGCGGTTTTACCGGATCCAGTCTGTGCACCGCCAACAACATCCTTGCCTAGAAGAGCGACTGGTATTGTGGCGGCCTGTATAGGTGTAGGATGATGAAAGCCTAAGGTAGTAAGAGACTTAATGATTGGCCGGGAGAGGTTCATGGTGAGGAAGGACTCGTGAGCGTCGGAAGGACCAACTTCGGAATCAAAGAACGCTGCTTTACGTTCTCTTTCCGCTTGTGTTTCTGGTTCGGAATCATCTGAAGAATATTCAGCGTCTGAAATCTCTTCCTCGTCGGGATCCGAGGCATTTTGCTCTCCGCCATTGTCATCTTCACCCTCATCAGAAGTAGCCAAAGGGTCGTCCCCTTCGTCAGAGACATCTTCGTCAATGCCGCCAAAGCCATCCAGATCTTCTTCGTCCAACTCATCTTCCTCGTCAGATCCTTCGTCTTCGTCGCTTTCGGGCTCCCTTTTGCGTTTTGCAACCTTGCGACGCGCGATGATATCGTCGACAGAAATTGGCTCCTACACTCAATCTCTTGTCAGAGAGCTTGCCTAAACGGTAGCCAAAATCTCGTACTGGTTTAGTTCCTTTCAAGATATCAGGGCCATCTCTTCGCTCCTCTAGCAGGTCAGAATATGGGTCTCCAGATAAATCAAAAATGAAGTCCGGATTCAACCCTTCGTCTTTAATTGCTTTCTGAACAGGTGGTTCCAGAGGAAAATCCTCCGTGTCAGAGTCAATTGACATCACGTAGCCCGACATAATGAAGACGGGTGTCTAGTAGCAAATTTGAAGGAAATGACTGGCAAGGTGATGTAGAAATTAAGCGCTTACGGAAAAAAAATTCGAGTTTAGCGGCTATTTGAATGATTTGAACGAATCTATCCATGCTTTCCAGGAAATACGAGTAGGATAACAGAAACATGCGTTACATATGTACTTTATATAGTAACCAGAGCAGACGATAAACGATAGGAGAGAATACATAATCCACGACAGGTATATACTGTAAGAATAATCCAAGCATAGAGAAATCACTTGAAGAATATGCGACGTATTCGTGCCATATCCCTTGGTGGGTTGTATTGAGTTGTGGTGGGAGGAGGAAAACCACTCGAGAATTCGTCATAATCATTATCTTGCGGAGCAATCCGCGACTTTTGCATCTGAAAGGAGAACATCGAAATTAACAAACGAGGGAACAGATTCGCGTGGTATGGAACAAACCTCATCGTCCATAACATATTTTGTTAGAAGCATGTTATTTATGTATGGTCGTTCAGCGAAGTTATAGTCCGTAGTAGATCTACACTCGGCTTGACACTGCGTAGTGCTCGTAATGAAACGGCCAATCATGTTGAATTTCCCCCAGTGAATCTTTGTGGGGTCATCAGATTTGACATCGTCATTGGCTTCATGTGCACGGATGAGATCAGACATATGCACCTCCCTATCAAATCGTCAGAAGATATCGTTGGGTTTCAAAGATCTCTCAAGCTCACAAAGCAGGAATTGTTGCTCCCTTTGTATTCCGCAAGGCTAGCCGATATGCTCGATGGGCTCGAATTGCCTGAAGGAGGACGTCCCATGATTGAAGGATCTTTGCCGACTCGGGAGAGCGTTGTTTGAATTTCTCCATGGTTTGATCTCCATGGAAGGTAGAGTTATTGATACCTGCAACAAAGGCTCGTAGCGCAGAATAATTGTTCAGGCCGCGGAGTTTCAGAGCAACGTCGACAAATTTCTCGATCTGCCTTGCCCTATCTCTGGGCCTATCGTGACATAGTATGAGGGAAACAACCCTACAAAGATAGATTAGAGGTATTTAAAGTCAGTGGTGAGAGGATTCATACCAGTCTCCGAGGTGGTTGGACAATGTGTTGAAGCGAACAATTGTATTCGTTTCCGGATCCTTTTTCCCAGATGCAAAAGTGAAATGAAGCCAATGCCTCGGCTAATGTTTAGTAAGATTAGCCAAAGTAAATCGCAGATTAACGCGAGCAAACCTCTATTTCTAGGAACAATTCTTTCTCGATCCTAGTGATCTCTTGAGCTATTTCTTCCGAGTCGATCATGTGGATTTCATTCGCCAGTCTGACTAGTTCTCTTAATTGTTGCTTGCTTGTGAAATCCGCATTATCAGCGTCCCCCGATCCAGTTGAGCTGGAGCTTGGGAACAAGACTTTGGCTGATAGCAGAGGGATACTGGACTTCCTTGATCGGGTGGGTATGCTCATTGAAGGTTTTCCTTGGTTTGCCGGAGGTGAAGATGTCGATTTTTCGCTGACTTGACGCTTTCATCGTCATCTTCCATGAAGCTGTAGGAATCGTCGCTATCGGCAGCGTCGTCAACCTTCAAAGCCCAGGCACTATCCCGATCGACTAAAGTGGGCAAGACTTCCAAGAAGGGAAGAAAATCGAATCCGTAATGGAGAAGGTAAGTTTTTGAGATTATAGACTTGACAAGAGCGGAAAGGGCTCCAGCGGTACCGCGAACAGCAAAATCGTAAGAGTAATCTCGGATCCAAATCTCCAAAAGGTGGCAGATTCTATCCGAACGATGAGACAGTAAATTTCGCAAGAAATATGAAAAGAAGGATGAGAATATGAACTCACCTCATCTGAGCAAAACATGCAAACATGGGATCACCTGACGGATTATCCAGTTGGCGCATCCGCTTCTGCATAGCAAGGAGCAAGCTACGAGGACTCGCGAATCGGCGGTATGTCAACAAGAAATGTGTTACAAACGTTCGATCTAAATGAAGAGAAATTTGTCATTGACGACGAGAAAGCAAGAGAAGTTAGAAGCATACCGTCATTGCTGACTGACAAGAAAAGAAGTTTGTCCAACAACTCATCGAGTGTAGCCCACTGAGCGGGACGCCTATACCAACAAAGAATTATTAGTGACTTCGTTTTAGATCGCATAGCAGAACATTTGTGTGTACATTTCCTTGTCCTTATTCCCGACCTTTGTGGGTGGTGGTAGCTCGTTCGTTGGAGAGTGATCAACGTTTGAGGTTTCGTTCACGTCATGAGTAGCGGGTTTCGTGGTTTCAGCGACAGATTGATGGATTTCGGAGGGTTCGATATACCTGGACCTCTGCTCGCAGAGTAGATCGCCAGTTGATCGTGCACGTGTTGGTGAATTTGGCACTGAAGTGGTACGGGAGGCAGGAATAGTGGGTAATGAAGATTGGATGGCTATTGGACCAGGAAGTGGAACATGGTCGAGCGAAGAAGCTGAAGAAGCGGTTGGAGTGGCAGTCCTAGACCCATCTGGTCGGTCCCATGAGGGAGAAGCGCTCAATATTCCTGCGGAGACAGGATTCTGATAGTCTTCAGATAATCTGTTCCTAGACGCTGCTTGTAGAAGAGTCAGTAAACGCCACAAAGAGCGATAGCGTAAATTTACCATTGCGCCGTTCCCTGAGTATGGCCCTCAACAGATAGTCAAATGACCGTTTGATCTTTGCTTTACCATCCTCGCTATGGTTGACCTCCACCAATCCTACATTATACTGCCCCAAAATTTCAGACGCTGATGCAGGGTCGATTTTTTTCTCCAAATCTGATTTGCAGGCGATAACAATGACTTGTAATTGGTTCTGCGTCGAGATAAAGGGGCAGTCAGCGATGATCCAGCATATACATCTAAGTGTAACTCACTGAGCAAGTCTTCTACAGGCCTGAAGGAAGCCTCGTCGGAAGCATCATAGCAAATTATCGCTCCGTCGATTTTGAGCGCCTCAGGAAGATAGTCAAGCGGTGAAATTGGTGATTTGAACAGTTCTGCAATGACATCCACTTCGATGACATGTAATGGGCACTCAGTTCCCTCATCTCGAATGAGTTCTCCAGTGCGACGTGAATCTATTCAAAGCTTCAGCGCTTGAGTAATGATGATGAAGAACTGGCATGCGCCGTATGGATGGATGAGGACCGGGTAGAGGACCGCTTGGTTCTGATAGATTGTTGTGCTTTAAACCTTTCCTGATAGCAACAGACTTTCCACACCCTGCTGTTCCAACAACAGCGAGAGTGACAGCTTGGTTCTGTTCCTGAATGTATATAAGAACTGGAAACGAGACAAGGGGATTGTTGCAACACTCACCACCGACGATATCTGAGTATTGATGTGTATTCTCCTTGTGGTTTGAGTATATACACCCAGACCCCCGCTCCTTGTTCTTCCCGCGCTTGCCATAGGGTGTGCAGGTGCCTGCAGAGAAGATGCCGATCGTAGCGAAGGCGTAGCCTCTTGCGTACTGGAGCTGGTGGTTGGCGACACGATGCTGCTCATACTGGATGTAGTGCTCAACGTAGAGTCCTAGATGGTAATGGTAACTCTCCACCAGGAACGAAAGACCTCGCCTGAGGTTTCAGCGCATGTCTATAGCGCTCTGCTGAGCTGCTGCAGATCCAGAGCGGTCTGCATCAGAATCTTCAGCCAATGACGACTTGACAGAGTTGATGCTATCCCCCCTGGACCTTCCAGGCTGATTGACATGATTCAGGTCTCGCCTCAATCCAACCAATCCCGTTGGCGGCTCTGGAGCGGATCCAGTGTGACCTCGTTGGGTTCACAAGTTAGACATTTGCAGCATCAAAGAATGCTGATCCAAACCTTCACACGATCCGTAAGCTGGGCACAATCTCAAATCCGTGCCGCTACTTATAGATTATCCGCCATTGTTCAGCAACGCGCAAGAGGGCCAGAATAAACCAAAGTGGTGACTTGCCTGGCGATATGTGCGACTCCGAGTACCTGCTAAATCCTCCCTGCTTCCACTCCTTTATTTTGCCATGCTTGCTCGGCAGGGTCGGTCGTTCCTGCGGTAGCGGCGCCGCTGTAACTGCTAGTGAGTATGGTAATTTGGAGGTGCTGCGAGGCAGGTTCTTGGCTAGTGGAAGTGCACATTATCTCGCATTTGCATTTGGGACTGAGCAGCATTGGAACTGGCTGGCAGCAAGACTGCTTATCCTCTTCGAGGAGCAATTATCCGAGTGAAGACCGGCGCCTTTGCCCCTGGTCTCGAAAATGCTGAATATGATGGCGAAACCAACCTTCTTCGAGGCCTGCACCCTTTCCATAGTTCCAGCGTTCGCATAGAGCAGGAAACTGCAACCAGGAAAGATGAATCCTGCAGCCGCATTGTTCATACATGTGCACGACTGGATGGTAGAACCTTTGGAGATCCTCTTAGACAAACCTTCCTAGAAGCTCCCACGCAGGCAATGGTGCCCTCTTAACCCACCTAGTGCGAGCGCTGCACCGCCCTTCGCGACTGGTGTGACTTACTTCTCTGCCGAAAGCACACTGTGGCTCCAGAAAACCCTGTGGTACGTTAAATCATGTTCTCGGTCTCTTACTTCACATTGTCCATCAAGTTGCTCACTAACCATTAAACCATCATAGTCTTGCATATTATGCCCTAACGAAGGTGGCGCCTTCAACCAGACCGTGAACGGAGAATGGGTATATCTTCTTTGCATTATATGGGTACCCAAAATGCGCGTAGCAAACGACGCGTCCATGGAACCTGTTATCAGTGTGGATAAGATATCTCAACAGAGGTGGAAACTGGTAAGTCCTTTCCAGGCGCCCTCCTATGTTGAAGTACCTATTCATAGTTCTATGTTAGAAATGTAGCATCTGCGATATCCCACTAATCCGTAACCGCTCAGATACTTACTCCGCCTTCATCTTCCTTCCATTTGCATCGCCAGCTCTTCCACTAGGGTCCTCACAGAGACTGTCCATTCACTTCAGCCCTCATCTCCACATTCATAACCAAGAAGACGCTGATCGTTTCTCTCATTTCGAGGTTCAGCAATGGCTTATCACCAATAACCCTACGATCCTTACTATTCCCAATAACAGCAGAACTCCTACGGGAACTACAATTCCTCCACGCCTCAACTAAACTCAGGCAACGATGGCTACTATAACGAATATGAACATAACCAATCTAACTGGGACGCTTGTTCCAACAAATCGGATACTATGGCTCTCAGGTTCACCTCAACCCCCATGAAATGAGCCAAACAGTTCCTGACGTTCCCTCTATACCATATGGAGTCAATAATGGCTATGGAAACTACCCTCCAGCAAGACCCGGCCCCCATTACGCTCAGAGTACCGGTGCATACTCTGTTGCCAGGGATAAGGTGCTCCAAGGCCGCGCTGTGAAACAAGTCGAGCTCTTCCAGGGAAACTTAGTGCTCGATGTTCCTGTATCCTCCCATATCATTCCTGCTGGAAGGCAGGACGTTGAGGAAATGTCCGAGATGCACTATACCGCTGCGACATGTGACCCGGACGACTTCCTCAAATCGCGCTACTCGCTCAGGCCGTACCTTCTGGGAAGGCAGACTGAACTCTTCATAGTCATGACCATGTACAACAAAGACGAGGTGTTATTCACAAAGACGATGAATGCGTGAGCTGCCTCTCTCTAGCTATTTTAAGCCAACTTTTTTCTCATCCTAGCACAGTGTTCTGAAAAATATTGCACATCTTTGTGGCCGATCAAAGTCCAAAACTTGGGGATCCGAGGGATGGAAGAAAGTCGTCGTTTGCGTCGTTTCCGATGGACATAGCAAAATTAACAAGAGGGCACTACAAGTCCTCAGCTTGGTACAAAGATTTGTTGCCGCGATCGTTTAGTTGGGATTGATGTATCTTTTTCCAGATGGGCTGCTATCAAGACGGGATCGCCAAGGACTCTGTCGCTGGAAAGGATGTTACCGCTCATATCTTTGAGTAAATCTAGATGCATTCCACCTATCTTGCTCTGTTCATATCGTTTCGCAGATACACATCCAGTGTCATGGTCACTGAGCTTGGTGAAGTGTCACAAACGGGATGTTCCATACAAATAATCTTTTCTTTGAAAGAACAAAATAAGAAGAAACTTAACAGTCATCGATGGTTCTTCAGCGCTTTCGGCCCTCTCATCAAGCCCAATGGTAGATACCTTTATTTTCAACACCCTTTCACCTGCATCATAATCTTCTGTAGTCTGTGTACTCTTGGACGTTGGGACTAAACCCACTGGTACTTCTATCCACGAACTCTGGAAGTGCTTCGACAAACATTCGAATGTGGGTGGTGCTTGTGGAGAGTAAGTCCGAATCAAAACACTTTCACATCCGACGTTAAATATTCATTCTCAGGATCTGTGTTGACACTGGCCGAGGATGTTCGCTCCTCTTGACCCGCCCGCTAGCCGCATCCCAGAACTTCGAATACAAGATGTCTAATATCCTTGATAAACCTCTCGAAGTACGCTCTTCAGTGCTTATGTTGTCCGCTAATGCTGACACGCCATTATTCAGTCCGTGTTTGGCTGCTTCCTGGCGCTTTTTCCGCTTATCGTTACGCTGCCTTGCAGAACGGCCCCGATGGTAAAGGGCCACTGCCAGCATCATACTTCAAAGGAGAGACAATGCATGGTGGAGGTCCAAACGGAGCTGGTTTGTTCGAGAGAAATATGCATCTTGTGGAAGACTGTATCTTACGTTTCGAAATTGTTACGACGAAGCAAGAAGAATGGGTGTACGTGTTATTCCAAACTTACACATCGTCCTTGAACTTCTCGCTCACAGGACTGCATAGATTGAAATACGCCAAGAGTGCGAAAGCATCAACCAACGTACCCGCCTCTGTTCCGGAATTCATTTCTCCGCGTCGGCGTTGGTTGAACGGTTCACTGTTCGCGTCTATTCATTCCACTGTGTTCTGGTTCAAAATTTGGACTTCTGGTCAAAACTTTTTCAGAAAATCATTCTGACAGTACGTGTGTCTCTTTGAGAATTAAGACAGACAATATGCGCAATATGTGTAAGAAAAGATTTCAAATGTATTACAGCCTGAAGAAAAGTCAATGTGTAGTAATGTATTGCGCATGTTCTAGTCCACGAACTGAGCACCAATATCCTCCAGGTCTAATTCGTGTCCATAGCTTCATCATCTGGCAGTGTATTTGGGTTATACCCCTTGAAATCATACACCTCAATGGTGTAATCTGCAAGCTTGAGCTCGTCAAGCTCATATGGCATCAGAGCGGTCAAATATTCTTCACGAAAGACAGACCGGGGGAGGTTCGGGGGTGGAAGCCGATGATCGATTTTGTCAGTACGAATCCTTTGAATACGGGGTGCACCTGCTCGCTGGAAAAGCCCTTCTTCCACCCCAGGAGCACTGTCCACACTTATGTACATGGTCTCAATCCCAGGTTCCCTCCAATAAAGCCTAGATACCTTCTTGACATTTTGTTTCATCATTACACCCTCAATCTCCACGTCAATACTTGCATCTTCCTCTTCAGACTGGCCTGCATCGCCAATGATTTCGGTGACGTTAAGTGCATGGGACCAGAACACAACACCCTCCTGGTCACCACGCTCCCGACAAATCTTGACCATGTACGCTGCTACTTTCGAGCGGGTTGTTCGTTTCTAGTGGAAACCATGATTAGTGTTTATGACCATTCATAGAAAGCTTGTGAGAGTCACGAACTGCATGGCGAAGGCTAACTTTTGCATTGCGCTCTTTGCGGTTGTTGTCATCTAGAACAAGGCGCAAGATGCGAGCTTCATGGCTTTCACCTGGTTGGCGGCGTGCTTTGATAACCTGCTTGAAAATATCATAGAACCGGTCGGAGAATAGGCGAACCCAATCGATGGTGTCTGGCCCAAACCGTTTATCTACACAGTTTGCAACAATGTCGCTTGCTTTAGCTGCAAACTTGTGAACTAAGGCCCTGTTCCAGGGGGTTTGTTTCATCGTCTTGGTGTCTGGTGCATATTTATCAATGCGAGTATTTCGAAGCTTGGGCCCATGTCGGATAGGATCCTTGATATGTAGTTCCAACCTGTCTTGGGAGACACCATCCCTCGCAAATATGGCCCAGATATTTCGGACATTGAAACCTTCATACAACAAATCTCGAGCGAGCATCTGACAGGTCCATGAGTCAAGAACAAGCAAAAATTGTAGATGCAACTCACATTAACATGTTGCTTGACTCGGCGTGGATCATATTCCTCAAAACCCTTCTTCTGCCATATTCCCTGCACTCTGCTATCATCATTCTCCTGGGCATTTTCATCGTCTAAGGGTTGCCTTCCTCCCTGCCCTTGTTCATCTTCATCATCTGCACCAAAGCTTTGCTCCTCGTTCTCGGTAGACTCGTGCCCTGAGGGTGTTTGCTTTGCCTTCCCTTTATTGGACTGGAAACAATAAACGTAAGACCTTATCGCAACAACGACCCACGTACCAATCCTGAGCTCAGGTCTGGACCGTTAGCTGGCCACTGCTCAATCTCATCATCTGTGTAATCTTCAGCATCTTCGCCATCAAGATAGTTGGCCGGTCTCTCATTAGACTGCCTCTGCAAGATTATTCATTGACTGCGTCAATGACAATAGCAACATTGACTCACCGACTTGATATAAGGAGAAGGTTTTGCTTTTTCCCAAGGTTTCAACTGTGGGTAGCGATTATTGGTCTGCTGCCCCGTGTTCTTGCCAGAATTCTGAAAGGAAGATCAGGTTTCGATTCAATTGTATTTGTGATAAAGCCTACAAGAGGTTTAGGAAGTATCCAACGTGGACGGTTGCGACGGATCCGATCCAGTTCTGCTTGTACAGGAGCATTTGCCAATGTTCTTCCCAAACCCCCAGTGACTCGCATGTCATGTGCAAGGTCTCCATTCATGGGCATGACAGGGGTTGGTGTACGGGTTGGTGTATGGTTTGGTGCACGTATTTGTGTGTGGTTTTGTGTGTGGGTTTGTATACAGGTTGGAGTAGAACGCGGAGTTGGTATACTCATTTGAGGTGCGCAACCTGATGCTGGGGAGGATACCCAATAAGTGCCTGAGGATAATGCCTAGTTTATTGTTTAGGTTTCCATGGTAATGTAGTATGACATGCGACACACCTGAAGTTCTCGTTGGAGTTTCTGAATTTCAAGACCCTTTGTCAAATTGTCTTGCTGTAAAACACTGATCTCGTCTGGGACTGCGACATTCATAGTTGTCTTCAAGAAAGTAAACATGTAGATGAGGATACTGAAGCTACTCGGGTGGACTAACCTTTGCGCTATTTGCCTATCGATTATTCAGTTCAGAATCACACTTTAACGAGAAAATTTAAATACCTTTAACTCTCCAATGACAGTCTCCAGTCGGATCTTCTCGCCCTCAAGAGTGCTGACTTCTCGATTCTTTATAGTGAGCTGAAAACGCACATCCTGTGATTCAGCAGCAAAATCGTTCCAACGTTGAACCGCCGTCTCAAGTTCATGCTTCTTTTCTTGCAGCTCTGCTTGAGTTTTCTCATTCAACGCCTGGGAGTTTGAGATCATTTGCTCATGCAGTGTCAGAGATGTAACATACCTTAGATGCATCTAGTCGGCCGGAAAGTATATCAAAACGAGGCTGTGATGCTTCAATTCAGAGCAGAATCTACTACTGCCATTTACATGGTATAAGCACTTACCCTTGGAATCCAGTGATCCTCATCGTGTGTTTCGGTTTCCTCAATCAAGGTAACAGTATCAGTAGAATGATGGTGAGAATTAAGATTGTGCTCACTTGCAGACATTGAGCTTCTACCTCTCGCTGTTCCAATTGTTGAGCTAGCGTCGCTCGCTTATGGTCAAGCTCCTGAATCCTCTGAGCATCATCGGCCACTTGTCGCTCCAGCTTTTCCTTTTCATTTGCCAAGTTCTCAGCTATCTGACAGTGTTCTGCCAGTTGTCGAGCCTGATTTTCTTTTTCATCTATTAACTCCTGAATTTTCTGCGAAGCTGCTGCTCTTTCATTTGCCAGTTGTCGTTCTAGTTCATTCTTCTCATCAATCAGCATCTGGATGTTAAATATTTAGATTGATAATGAAACTGAACACCCACCAATCGTTCATTCAACTCATTCTTCTCATTGATCAGCTTCTGGACTGTGGCCGCATTATCTTTCTAGATCAACTATTCAGTCTGAGTAGATTGATAACAAAACCATGCTCACCTGCAAACGCTGAACTTCCAATTCTTGCTGCTCCGATAGATGAACAAGCTTCGCATGTTCATTCTCAAGCTTCGCATGTTCATTCTCAAGCTCCTGAATCCTCCGTAGCACTACCGCAGCATCGTCTGCTAATTGCTGCTTCAACTTTGCCTTTTCGCTCGCCAGATTCTGGGTAATCTGATATTGTTTTGCCAATTCTTGAGCTTGTGCGCCTGTCTCATCGGCGAGATCCTGAATCTTCTGTGAAGCTATTGCTCCTTCGCCCACTAACTGTTGATTCAACTCGTTCTTCTCATCGGTTAGCTTCTGGACTGTGGCCGCATTATCTTTCTAGATCAACTATTCAGTCTGAGTAGATTGATAACAGAACCATGCTCACCTGCAAACGCTGAACTTCCAATTCTTGCTGCTCCGATAGATGAACAAGCTTCGCCTGTTCATTCTCAAGCTCCTGAATCCTCCGTAGCACTACCGCGGCATCGTCTGCTAATTGCTGCTTCAACTTTGCCTTTTCGCTCGCCAGATTCTGGGTAATCTGATATTGTTTTGCCAATTCTTGAGCTTGTGCGCCTGTCTCATTGGCGAGATCCTGAATCTTCTGTGAAGCTATTGCTCCTTCGCCCACTAACTGTTGCTTCAACTCGTTCTTCTCATCGGTTAGCTTCTGGACTGTGGCCGCATTATCTTTCTAGATCAACTATTCAGTCTGAGTAGATTGCTAACGAAACCATGCTCACCTGCAAACGCTGAACTTCAAGTTCTTGCTGCTCTGATAGAAAGACAAGCTTCGCCCGCTCCTTCTCAAGGTCCTGAATCTTCTTCAGCGCTGTAGAAGCATTCTCTGCCAATTGTCGGTCCAGTGTTGCCTTATCATTGGCTAGATTTTCGGCAGCAGCAGCATTATCTTCTAATTGTTGAACTAGCTGTTCCTTCTTCTGAGCAAGTTCCTCGGCCTTCTGATGACAAGCGATCACCTCTAGAACTAATTCTTCCTTCTCTTGAGTCAGCTTCTGAACCTTGTGATGATCATCTGCCGCTTGTAAGATCAGCAACTCCTTTTCACTGTCTACTTGCCGAAACTTCTGGCTGATTTCTGTAGCCTGAGTCTTAAGTTCCGAGCTGACTTTATTGTATAATGCTTGGAGTTCCGCGTACTCATTTTTGAAATCGGTATCCTGGGTAGTCTGTCATCAGGTGAATCGAAAATGACATTTTTGGGAGCGACAGATTTTACCTTTGATTTGATGGTCTCATCCAATGACTGTTGCAGTCTTTGTAGTTCCTGCTCCTTCTGCCACTAAAAATACTCATGATCACGGCTTGCCAAAGAAAGATTTGACTTACAAGTTGTATTTCATGGGCCGCAACAGATTGATCGTGGATTGTAGTCAGGTTTTCGGCCTCCCGTTCTTTGTTGTGCTAGAACATTGATCGGCAGACATGTTAGGTCTAAGAAATACTTTTGTACAGCAAAACGCCCACCAAAGCTTTGCCGCTGATTTGATGATTCTTCTCCAGTAAGTCATAGGAGTCGGTTAGGTTCTTGTATTTTGTCTACATTGATGCTGAGATGACTGGTCACATAAAAATATCATGCCAAACCTCGAGGATAACAAGATCTTCCTTTAGTAAACCTAAATCGTTTGATAGTTGCTGGTTGTCCTCCTCGAGCAAATTTCTCTCATGATCCACTTGATAATGTTGCTTCTTGGCTAGTTCGTGGTCAGATTGTTCTTTCATATACTTTGACTGCAAAGACACTTGTGCATTTTGTGTGTCGATAATGTTGGAGCGGAGCAAGTTGTTTTCATCTATGAGGCGCTTGATTTCAGAAGAGGACCTCGAAGATTTGTGATCCATCTCTGTGTTATGTCGCTGCAGGGGTACGCCCAATTGTAGACCAAATATTTGGTTCAGAACCTACATACCTTCAAAGTTTCCACCGATCTCTCTAAGTCTTTGCACTTTGTGAAGCTACCGTTGAGAGATGCCTTTCACATGATATTTGAGCTACAGGATTATGAGATAGAATGAAGAAATTACCTCGAGTTTAGCAATGTCTACGTTTCTCAATTTATGTGTCAGTTGATCAAGCGCTTCAGTTTTATGCTAAAGAAGCAGTCAGTAACCTATTGCATTGTAATTTGTTGTGCCATACCTGCAATTCTGTATTTGCGGTGGACAGCTTCAGGTTTGCATCGATTAAAACTGTGATCTGTGATTTGAGATCGTGGCATTCGACCTAAAGGATCATGTTGTAATTTACATTCAGGACGAAGATTCACATACCTCTAAAGTATCCACAGTTGAACTCTGGAACATTGTATATCTGAGCATGTCCTAGTAAAGCGGGGGATCAAAACGTACAGAAAACACATTCTGCATTCGTTCATTCTGTAAATTGGAGATCCGTTCCTGCATATCTTCCACCTCTGTCTCCCGACAATGAACACGGGCAATCAGGTCTATATTTGTCTGTAAGAGCTATAATGCAGTATGAATACGGATGAATATGAGTGAGAAATTTGAGAACCGAAGGATACGAGCCTGTTTGTGTTTCTCATCCAGCTCTCGGGCCTTTGCATATGCACCTTGGTTTAGCACTTCTTCCTGTCTCACACGCTCCTTCATTTCCTCGATTGATATGTGCATACTGGAAATTTTACGTTGAAGAGATGTAATGAGCGTATCCCTCGATTTGACTTCTGAAAAAGCTGAGTTTAACTCTGTATTTCTGGATGCAAGTTGGTCCTCTAAGGCATGGATTCTTTGGCGATGATTGGGGTCCATGTCCAAAGCAGTCAATATTCGTATCTTCTTTTCTCTTGATAAAGTGTTTGCCTGCGATTCACTCTCAGTCAGTCAGTCACAAACGAACAAAGAGAGCGCACATCCTTCTCTGATTCTTCCTACCAAGGTTTTCCGAATGAATGATGGTCCTCTCAATAGAGAGTGAACTTACTTCGATTTGCATCAGTGAGCCACCCCGAATCGTTGAGCGCGACCCTTGCATAGACACATCTGACTGTAAAGTATGGTCTGAGCAGTCAAATTGAGGAAAATCATGTAGAGACGCACGCTGCTGGCTCCTGGTGTTGCATCATAACTCATTTCACTATCACTCCGCCTTTTCCTAGACATTTTAATTCTTTAATTCACTTGACAGTATGGAGAAGAGAGGTCAGCATCAGGCGCCTAAGAACACCCGAACCCGGCCCAGTATGTGAACTATGTCATTACCTGATCCCTGCCCGATTCTTTGTCATACACCCAACACGTCATCTGCATCCTTCACAGCTCAATAAGCCAGATTGGCATCTGCATTTGCTTTTACAAAAGGATACTATGAATGGCTGGATTTGGAGTGCTACTTAGATCTAACCTTCACATCTAGGGTAGTGATCTATTGGGATGCCCCAATAACTACCCGTTAATCGCCACTGCCGTCTGAGCTTGCGCTCGGGGGACGTTTGTCGGATTTGCATCGGGTAAGCATCTCCCGCCTTTCGCCCAATTTGTTTCTTGGCTGGGAAAGTAAATAAATTCCAAAAGTAAGATGAAATTATTTTCAATACATTTTTCAGTCGATAAAGGTAACCTTTACCGTAAGGTAATTTGTATAGAAAAGGAAAACAATTCCAGTTTCTTTCTCCCTTTGAAGAATGATCAGGAATTCATTTCTTTTGCTGTGATAAAAGGCAATTAATACCACAGTAAATCTCACGCAGAAAATCTACTGAGAAAGGAAATATTTCGCACAAAATTTTACACCTGAAATTTATCAACTTTTCCGAGCAGGATATTCACTGAGAAAGGAAACCATTCCCTTAGACTTTCTCAAATAATTTCTCGGCCAGGATTTATTGACCTCGGCGCAGTGTAAGGAGCATTTGTACCGGATGGCTGAGGGAGCGACAAGTCAGATTGAAGAGTGAATGTGCTTGAATGCATATTGTATACTGTAAATAAGTATCTCAATTGATGTAAAATTGGTTCTATTGGTTATACATATGTACATACTTAGGTGTTTGCCGCATTGCGCGACCCCCGATGTAATCCTGACGTCATAGCATACCCCATACCCTCCGAACACCTCCATTCTACAAATGTCTCCAACACGCTCGATTTTAGTCATAAAGCCCGCCTTATCCACACTTGCATTACAACCACCAACATCGAAATCTCCAACAAAATGACTACCTCTCTTGCCTCTAACTCTCGTTTCATGCTGAAGGCTGCGGCTCGTGCACCCATATTCCGTTCTGCTGGACGTGCCGCATTAAGATATGGTAACACGACCATGAGGTGGGGTTTTTTTTTCCGAGTTATGTGTGTTGGGTGTCTTATGACTGAAAATGTTCTAGATTCAGCAGGTTAGTGTCCTTCGTGTCCCCGATTAATTCTTTCGTTGACCTCGCGCTTGTGCTCACAGCACGATGCATGACAATGACCCAAATGTAGAATTAACTCCTTCATTGCTTGCTTGTGATTAGGGATCAACGTCATTTTCATAGGTTTTGGACACTGAAAAGAAACGCAACCTCTCCAAAACCCAGCATGGGACTTCTACGCCTCATAAACACGCTCCCGGCTGGAACGAATACCTAGCTTCTGCTTCCGAAGCTCATGTCAAGGTCGATATCAATGTTTGTTATTTTTCTCAAAGGATCTGACGAGCGTGCTTTCTCTGGCAGGCGGATCGTTCGACCGGCTCGCCGAGCGAGCTCGCAGATCAAACCATCAAATACATTCACGAGCGCCATTCTCCAGAGAATGCCGTACAACCTACCGAAGCTTCGTTCTCCAGGGACGAGGTTGGTGGGCCTTTGGGTCAAGCTCAGGGTAGTGATCGGGAGGTGATTGAGGAACAAATTGTCGAGAAGAAATCGACTAAGAAGATGTCTGGGTCGACTGATTGATACTTTGTTTCTTTCTCATATGTGAATGTATATCGATTCAAATCATTGTATCATAGAGCATCTGCAAATCCCTGTTATCTGTATGTATGCTAATGCAGCTCGGTTCAGCGATATGTTATCAAATCTAGTTTACGAACTTGAAATGTTTGGAATTCCCTTTGCCCCTCCCATCAAGCACTTTTTACCCCGGTCTATATCGCTGGCCACAGCGATGTGACTCTGAGCCATCCTTTCGTTAACCGCCACCCGCAATGGGAGTCCTCGGATGCTCTACCTCCGCTCCTCCACTTGTACACTTCGCGCCCAAAACTGCCCGGATACCACTGAAAACACCGGAATCCAAGGAGGAATACTCAGAATCTCTCCGAAAACTGGTCCAAGATAACTGTCCGAGTCTATTCACACCTTTTGAGCCTAAGTGGTGGCTTAATAAGTATGTCTTCCGTGAATGAGCTGTGCTATGGATGATCTAAGGAAAAGTTCAGCGGTCATATACAGACGACGTATTCAGTTTTTGCAGATATCTCGCAGGTAGATAGTGTGTGGTATCGGAGGTATGGTTCGAGCTCCAACTTCTTATTGAGATTCATGGTTTTCTGACGATTTGGTGCAGGCAGAATCTGAAGTTGGTGGATGGTGGTACTTTGTGAGTCTATATGATACACTGTTTACCACGGTGTCATCCTAGGACTGAGTGGCGCACTGCTAGGGGCCTTGATTTCGCTCCCATAGACGACGCGGCGCTGAGCGACGATACACCCATCGTCGTTATTCTGCATGGGTTGACAGGAGGTGTGTCGATGGTCTTTCTTCTGTACACGACACTGTTCATCATCTATATCCAATATAGGATCCTATGAACCGTATATTAAATCTATCCTCACTCATGCCATTAAACCGGTTGATAAAGGCGGACTGGGCTATCGCGCGGTCATACCTCATTCTCGTGGATGTGGGTCTCAATTGTTTTCAATTTCCTGTCGTCGCGGTAACGATTTTTGATCTTCAGGTGGAGGAGTACCAATCACAAGTACGAAATTCTACTCTGCAGGTGGAACGGACGATTTCAGACAGGCCTTGATATATATCTCCAATCGATATCCTCGAGCGAAACTTCTTGGCTTGGGGTTTTCGCTTGGATCGAATATTATGACAAGGTACATTGCTCAGGAAGGGGAAAAGTGTCGGCTCAGCTCTGCATGTGTGCTTGCGAACGTAAGGATTCTTCTTTGACACTTTGAAAATCTATAACTCAGTACTCTTCCTGAGAAGCCCTGGGATCTTGCGGCCAACAGCGATATGTAAGGAATTGTTTTCTTGGAAAATCAATAATTTTGTAAGAACAGTTGTACTTAGTCTTTCTGGAACATTCATCGGTCGAAACGTATACAACAACGCCCTTGGAACAAACCTTATGAACGTCGCGAAGCAACACTACAAAGCACTCATGGCTGACCCCTCTCTCCCTATCGCAAAAGCCCTCAAACCGCTCATGTCCGTCTCGCAAATGACGCTCACGAACTTTGACAAAGTCTTCCTATCTCAAGTCGGCGGACCACCGCCACAATTCCCGTACGCGACGGTGAACGAATACTACGACGCCATGTCGAGCCACGAATGTATTGGGGAGATAAGGATACCGTACCTGGCGATAAACTCTGCGGATGATCCTGTGGTGCAGTATGTTCCTATGGATGGAGCGGGGAATGGGTATGCGGTAATGGTGTTGACGAGTGGAGGAGGGCATTTGGGGTGGTTTAATGATGGGACAGGGAAGGACAGGTGGACGACAAAACCTGTGCTGGAGTGGTTGACATTGATGGGTAGGGAGGTGCTGGCGAAGAGTGGGAGTGAAAGAGGACATAAGGTCGTGTTGGGAACAGATGAGTTTTTGAGAAATGAAGGTGGTGACGAGTGGTTGGGATGTAAAGAGTGCGAAGGAGGTGGTTTGATTAACGGAAATGCTGGCGTTGAGGGACTGAGGAAAGGATTATGAGTATTCATTGATAAATTTTGCTTGTATAGACTTATAAGCTAGATATATAGACGGCATTTGTACTTCAATGATTCTTGCTCAAATTCGCAAGGCGAGACATTGGACCTCTCTTGAGTTTCGTGAACCCGCAGACATGTCTGAAATTCTGTAATAGTCCTAGAATTATTACATGTCTAATTTTATTTTTTCCAAGAACATACTGGGCTTGCTCCAGCTGCCCTTGGTGGGCGCGCACCCCAATTTCTAATCTGCTCTTGATTCACAGAATTGTTAGTTAATGAAGAATCGTGATTCTCCCTGTCCTGTGCAAGCCTTCCGAATTATTTGGCTTAACGACGGGTATCGCCGGGACCGGATTCCTTGGGACTACTACTGACTTGACTTCTACTAGACAGCTGCTGACCTGGCTTACTTGGACAACTGGATCCCTGGACCCCTGGACCCTAGAATACAGCTTTACCGACCAAGTGACGAGATACATCTGAGCAGACGTGCAGGATGTATTACCGAAGTCCTTGGCCCCCCAAGCCAATGTCTCGTACACTCTGGGCAGATGCACAGGGGTATGTGGGCTCTCGTGCTTTATTACCTCTCTCTCTTCGAGTCTGTCCATTGCCTATGTCTTGTACACCCTCTGAGCGGATGGACAGCCTGGGTATACAAGTCTGTGACATATACCCGCCTTGTGTCACATATACATACTTTTTAAGCAGTGGCCGGTCCATAATGCGCTGAAAGGGGTAGTTCTGGGACACGGGCACAGTCGAACTTGGCTCAGGTTCGATTGTTTCTTTTTTGCCTTGATGGTGTTGTTCGTGAGGTGGGAGCTCAGCATTGATACTCGAACCAAGTCTGCTACAAAACAAAAACGCTATTGCGTATGGAACATCAGCAAGTTGGCAAGAGTATGAGACGCATGGAGTGTATGATCGCATGGTGCCCATGCCATTTTTGGGCGCTTGATCTGAAATTCTCCATACATCGCAAAAGTATGGAGAATGTTCTGAGTATGGGTGAGTATGGGTGAGTATGGGGAGTATGGGAACTTTATGGGAGTTGTAGTAGTTATTTTTTAGTTCAATTATTTATATTTCATTGATGCATTATGTTAAAATAAAATTTCATTGGAATGGTAGTCTGCAAAACGGTTTACATAGAATGCTGTGAATACATCTAAGCTGTTATAATGTGCTAGCCCCTGGCTGCGAGGAAGGGCTCTCGAACCATATATAGGGATAAGGTGTATACCCCGAAGAAGGGAATCTAGATGTAGAACTGCAAGATGGGGCCTGTGCTGTCTAGCATCCAGATAACTTGGGCGTACAGTCCACATACTAGTCCTGGTGTCCCGACTACGTCCATAGGTATTGTACCAGTGGACCAGTACACAAGGGTACTCCGAGTCTTTATATGTGAAGGAAAAGAATAGAAGAGCACGAGCTGCACTCATACCCCGAAAGCCTGGTTCATCCTCATCAATGATGACAGCAACTGTATCCCGGCGAGGGTGGCCATACCATGAAGGAGTGCACCGGATCCGCTCACGATGCATCCCGCGGATACCTGCATTGTCACTTGGAGCATAGAACATAGCGATGGCGGAGTGATAAACATTGATTTTTGCATGGATTTCGGGACAAAGGTCAATGTCAATGCTATCAGCTACCTCTCCGGAAAGTTGCCCAAATAGGAATTGACGAGTGAGCTCTGGTAGCAGCGGCTGATTGACATACACGGCAAGATCCTCCAGCTTTCGGGGGTAGTGACGGGCTAGAATCTAGTCAGTTCTGGCCCAATAATGTGAGGAGAAAAGACATACCTCGTGTTTTTGCCAACTCAACTTTTGCGAGCAGTCGGTCAGCATCTACAGCACCCTCATCATCCTTGTCAGTCTCAAAAGGGTCTGGAGCAGGTGCTTGGAGAGGTGGCATAAGCCCCTGCTCAACAAGCCGAGCGCGTAACATTGTGAGTTTATCCAGTCGTTGGTTGGTAAGTAGCATTTGGCTGAGTGCATTGTACCGGTTTGAGCGACGCCAGGGCTTCTTCACAGCAGTAATATGCCGTGATTCGGTAATCGATGAGCAAACTCCATTAGGAGCACCAAAATTGATGATTAAGTAGGGGTAGTGGAGGATAGAATGCATGCGAGGGATAGAGAGATGGGCTCGGACATTGGTGCGGAGGAAAATTTTTCGGTATTCGCAGAAGGAGTGTAAGGCATTTTGGAGCTCAGCGATGGTGTCGGTGGTGAAATCGTTACGTCGTGCAAGGTAGCAGAAATCGAGAAATGATGAGAGACACTTGGTCATCTCTTCAGGGATGTATTCAGAAATGGCGGGTAGAAAAACCTAACCAGTGGAAGCATTAGAGCAAAATTCAAGAGCGAAAAATATACATGCCTTCATGAGGGCCTTGGAGTCATCTCCAGTCCATTGCTTGAAGCGACGTCCATGTGGAAAATGTCGAAGACCGGGAAATGGAGGCACCAATGAAATTCTAGAGCCATAAGTCAGAAAAAGTGATTATTGTCATACTAGTATGAAGACGCACCTGTGGTCAACATCATCCATTATTTCCTTCATCTGAGTTTCACCGTGAGTGATCGTCAAATATGCGATTACCCACTCAACAAGCATGTCCTTGAAGCACCCTTTCACGACTTGGTGAAGCAGGTCAGCGGTGAGCATTTCATGAATGTCTGCTCTGGGAAAATGATGTGTGAATGGCTGAAATAGAGTTAGATATATCATGGAGCTCGAAATTCATGACAATACACACAAGGACATCATCGTCAATTCCATAGTTATCCCATAAAACATCTGCTTCGCCCTGATAGTGCTCAAATAAGGTATCTACCCATTCACGAGTTCGGGGCTCTCCCGGTTTATCCAAGTCAGAGAAATGTGCAGTACACCTTTGTTGACAATATGATAAAGCAAAAAAACAAAAAAGACCAGTTAATACGTACCGGCAACACCAGCCCTGAACAACACCAGCAAGAAGAACTTGCTCAGGATAGTCAGCGATGAAAGCCGCTAGATCATATATGACATGGCAGTAATATCCATCTGGGCATCGACGGAGAACAGGTGTGGTCATCCCAGGTACAAGCGAGCGGAGAATGGCTGCAATAGATGTTTGGTAGAGCTGCTTTTTGAATGTGCGGAACTTTGGATCATTGTCGTACTTCCTGTCCGCTGAAAAGACTTGAGGTCAGAAGGATATTGATGACAGTGCACTCGCTGCTTACCCTTGGGAATTGCCAGAAACGCGATTGGAACCACACTGTTACGATGGCCTCGGCGAGCTGCATTATGAAGATTCCCAATAGAAAGGTAGAGGGGGTGATACTCTACATGACCAGTTGCAACGGAAACAGTGGTTTTGTCTGCACCCAGGATGATCGGGCAGTACATAGCTCCTAAAACCTTGTCGCCTCCTGTTTCTGGATCATCATAGATCTTCGTCTGTGAGCATACAAAGTCAGCAAATGTTGTGTACAACTGGCATTACTCACGGCTTGTCTATACGCAAAGTTTCCTGACATCATATTGCTCCAGCGACGCTTGCCATCCCTCCCGACATGGACATATGGTGCAGGATCAAACTCGTTTGCAAAATCAGGATTTTTCAGAATATTGGCAATGACCATATCTGGGTCGCGGTACCAGACTTGATATGATGTTTTCTGCCATTCAGGAGCATCCGGCAGAAAACTCTCATCAATCTGGGTTTCAAGACACTTCCAAGGAGCGCTGCCATCCTGGATGCTATCGATAGTCTCAAGGAGCTCCTGATGGTTTCCAAATGGAGCTGAGTCACCGTTGAATCGCCGTTGAATATCTAAGCACCAGAGATCCAATAGCTCATTGATATTTGGTTGCGACATCTCAACCTTCTTGAAAAGAAGGCTAGCAAGGCGGAATGCAACCTCATCAGCAAATGGAGCCCAGGTGTTTTCATGTTGTAGAGAAGGTGCTGGTGGACTACCTGGAGGAAGAGTATTCCCATACTGGTCGCACTTTTCTCCTGTAAAACATGACAGGTCATATACACGAGTAAGCCTGAAGAGAAAATCAGAAATTCACTTGCCATTCAGAAATGGATGGAAGTGGTACTCCAGCTGTGGATCTGGAAAGCTTGACTGATGCACACAATCATCAAAATAGTCCAACGCTGGTGCCATTGCCTGCGATGAACTAGAAGCCTGTCGAAGTGTCCCATTTTGGTGTGTATCAGATTTGACATGTTTTGTGAGATGACCTTGTAAAGCAAAGGTGCGAGTACATCCCCGATATGGACAGGCAATGCGAGTCATAAAGTACACTGCCAATTTGCACATCATCAGGAAAAAACTCGAAATCCAAATTAAAACCTTTGTTTGCATGTGTGTTGTCTTGCCACTCAGTTTGCGCGCTTTTTAATAACTTCCCTTTCTATATCTGACCACCATGTTGTTCATACTCTCCATACCTCACCCAGTCAAGCATCAACGGCCGAGTGGTTTGTGGGCTTGCTTGTTCCTGTCCTGGATGCTGACTGGGGGATGGTCTCGAGAGTGCGAACACTTCACCTTCCTCCTCACCTTCCACTATCCACTGTCACCACCATCTAAAACACCCAACGGGGCAACGGACAAGCCCAGATTCCAGAAGGTTAGAGAGCTAGCAACCTACTTGTGCACGTTTTGTGGTTGGTTTCTTTCTTCGTTTCTTTCTTCGTTTCTTCGTTTGTTTGTTTCTTGCAAACGCACAATGTGTTGAACGCATAATGCACGACGCACATCTCAACTCTTGACATACACCACAACGCAGATCGTACACCGCACATAGTTCAGACTGGCAATCAAAGACGAGTGAGTGCTTCAGTGTTCGTCTCATTGCTTCGATATACTCAGTCAACTCGTTTCAAGTTTGCGGCCCTTCACCCACTCGCCCGACAGCAAACGTTTCTCGCACGCTACACCCCTTCACCCACTCGCCCGACAGCAAACGAATCCAACGCGGACTCATTTGCAGCGTTTCCCGCACGCTACACCCCACAGGCAATCCCTGCAGCAAACGAGTCCACGTTCGACTCGTTTGCAGCACCTCCTTCACCCACTCGCCAACGAGCGTTTCTCACACGCTACACCCCTTCACCCAATCGCGCGACAGCAAACGAGTCCACGTTGGACTCGTTTGTAACGTTTCTCGCACGCTACACCCCTTCACCCACTCGCCCGACAGCAAACGAATCCAACGCGGACTCGTTTGCAGCGTTTCCCGCACGCTACACCCCACAGGCAATCCCTGCAGCAAACGAGTCCACGTTCGACTCGTTTGCAGCACCTCCTTCACCCACTCGCCAACGAGCGTTTCTCACACGCTACACCCTTCACCCAATCGCGCGACAGCAAACGAGTCCACGTTGGACTCGTTTGTAACGTTTCTCGCACGCTACACCCCTTCACCCACTCGCCCGACAGCAAACGAATCCAACGCGGACTCGTTTGCAGCGTTTCCCGCACGCTACACCCCACAGGCAATCCCTGCAGCAAACGAGTCCACGTTCGACTCGTTTGCAGCACCTCCTTCACCCACTCGCCAACGAGCGTTTCTCACACGCTACACCCTTCACCCAATCGCGCGACAGCAAACGAGTCCACGTTGGACTCGTTTGTAACGTTTCTCGCACGCTACACCCCTTCACCCACTCGCCCGACAGCAAACGAATCCAACGCGGACTCGTTTGCAGCGTTTCCCGCACGCTACACCCCACAGGCAATCCCTGCAGCAAACGAGTCCACGTTCGACTCGTTTGCAGCACCTCCTTCACCCACTCGCCAACGAGCGTTTCTCACACGCTACACCCCTTCACCCAATCGCGCGACAGCAAACGAGTCCACGTTGGACTCGTTTGTAACGTTTCTCGCACGCTACACCCCTTCACCCACTCGCCCGTTGGACTCGTTTGCAAGATTTCCCGCACAAACGAGTCCGCGTTGGACTCGTTCCACATTGGAAAGGATAGTTCCAAAGGCATTATTGCGAACCTTGATAGTATTTGTAGCTCTACCCTCCATCATAAACTCCACACACATTAATCAATTGTCATACTGGCTCACTTTCTTCCTGTGTGCCAATCTCACTGCTTCCTGACCTGTATTGACTCATTTATCGTTCTACCTAGTTCGCATGGATTCCTGGTTGTCTTTTATCCCAATATGTGTGAGTACCTGCTGAATCCTCCCTGCCTTCTCCACTCCTTCATTTTGCCATGCTTGCTCAGTGGGGTCGGTCGTTCCTGCGGTAGCGGCGCCGCTGTAACTGCTTGAGTGAGTATGGTGATTTGGAGGTACTGCAAGGCAGGTTCTCAGATCGGTCTTCTTTCAACAACTTTGCCCGAACCACATCCATGCGCTACCTACCTGTATATCAATTTTTGACCATATCGTTATGGTCACAGTACTTATTATTGTGTTGATTCCAACTTCTGAGTCAGCGATAAACTCGTTTGCTGCACCTTACCCGCGCGCTACACCCCACAACAGGCGATTCCTGCAGCAAACGAGTCCAACGCAGACTCGTTTGCAGCATTGCCCGCATGCTACACCCCTCCAAGTTGGCGAGCTCTTGACCCATCGTGAGTTATTTGCGAAGCTTTCTGCATGCGTCAGTCGCTCAAACACCTGATATTAGACTGGACACTAAAAGAAAAAAGGATCGTGAAGAGGTCCAAGAACAATACTCAGTCGAATGTTAAACGGGCGGACTCGATGCGCTCGGATTCTCGCTGGTTACTGTCCGATGGAATGTCTTTCGAGGTAGTTAATGATTATACATTTTATCCTACATAGACGACCCTAATTCATCTCAGTTGAATGTCAAACGGACGGACTCGATGTGCTCGGATGAGATTTAGTAAGCAGTACGGATGCTGTGCAAAGGGCGTGGCAATCAGAAGTAGTCGGGACTTCCAAAAACTGTACAGGTCACACTCATCACCTACCGCCGCGCTTTTACATCTGTACACACAACTGAAAACCTCAAACTTCCTCTTTGCTTTCTCATCATTAAACTCTCCCACAATGTCAGCTCCAAACACCAGAGTTACTCGCGGAAAAAAGGTCAATATTGATCCCAGTCTCTTACCTCGGACCCGGGAGGAAAGAAAATCTGAAAAGAATGAAAAGATCACCAAAGCCCAGGTAGCCAAGGAGGCTTTCGATGCTGAGCAATCACAGAAGGCAGCAAAAGCCAAACAGAAAATTGCTCTTGTTGAAGACAAACGGGCATTGGAGCAAGCAGAGCGTCAGTCCCTACGTCCTGATCTCATTTACCAAGGCCATCTGCCTCCACCATCTGCTTCAACAGTGATAAGGACTGGGTCTTCAGCACGCACACCAAAACCAGGTAATCAAATAGAGCTTCAAGTTACGCCTGAGCTTGTACCATCTTGTGAGTGTTTTTTCACTCAATAAACGCTGTAAAATTTATTGCTCAATATACATGACATACTAGCTTATGAGTGTCCGAGTCTGGACAACTTTGACCCCATCGATATACCTGACATCAGCACCACTGGCGGTACTACACCAGGTGTTATCTCCGAGTCCAACTACGTTTCCAACATGGTTCTTGACAATTCGGACTTCGAAGATACTCACTGTAACAATTCAGATCCGTCGTTATCCATCAATGACGGAGCTGAGTCAGATGGCTACCAGCTAGCAGCTGACGACTCGGATTCGGACAGCTTCGACTATGCAGCAGCTTTGCAGGAGCTGAAGAAGGCCCGCCAGGAGTCCAAACTACGCCAGGCAAAGGAGAAGAAAAAGATGACGGCGTTGGATGCAAAAAAAGTTAGTCATCTGTACATCTTGAAGTCCGGAACTAAAAATACATACCAGGTTCAGAGGACTGCCATTCGTGACGGAGTCACTTCCATGCGTGTTGAAGCACCAGTAGCTTCCATTGATGTTATTCAACCTGGTTTCAACATCAAGAAACGTGTCAGTAATAGCAATGAGACAAACATGTAGGGGTATTTCTGATCGTTATTCAAACCTACATTGACCGTATTACACAGAGCCAAGCGAGCCAAACCTGAGTTGGGTGGGCTTCGAATGGATTATAGGAAGCTTACTACACGTAAGCCCAAGACTTTCCTGGCTCAGGCCACCACATCCAGCGAGGGACAAGCCAACCTCTCAGAGCCTGATTATAGCACTATTCCTGGTGAATTTGACAACGAAGAACAACCTGAGGCAGTTGCAGCAGCGCGTGCCCTCAAGCAGAAAAACAACAGTGAAGGAAAGAGGGTGAGTGTTTATCATGATGACGGGGCCATTATTGAACATCTTTCAGCCGCATGTAGGAGAGATGGCTGGTGTTAGCCTCATTCCCGCAGATGTCAACGCAATTGATACAAAAGAGCGCCATGGAAACATTCAACGTGCACCTGCCAAGAGACAAAATGTTACCAAGGCAAATCTTCCTCTTACCACCGCTGCTGCTCTGCGCAAATGGGATACCGAGTTTATGCCCACCATTGTCGACTTTGTGGGTGCTCAAGAGTTTCAATTTGGCATGAGCAACAACGTCGAATTCAAATTCTTTATCAAAAGTACTTGGGTAATGGTCTATCCTCTTGCGAAGGAGCAGAAAGATGATCCAGCAATTGCCACCCTAGTGAGTTCTCAATGTCTCCTATTTTCCGCCCTAATTCATATCTCTCATAGGTTCACAATCAAATCCGCACCTACCGAAGCGAAATTGGCAAAAAGGCTATGTCAGTTGTTGCACAGAGGCTCAACGCAATCAAGAACAATGTCGAAGAACGGGTAGCATGGGTCACGGCTCAGCTTTCCAATGACTGTTGGGCATATAGCTCACCTGGGCACACTGTATGTCCTTGTTTTACTCCGTGGTTCTATAAATAACAATATATGATTAGCGAGCTACAAGCGCTGGTGCGATGAGGGGTCCGATGATCCTTGAAACTTTTGCTAGCCACTGCGAACTTGCCGGAACATTCAAAGCAAAATCAACATCTGGATTCCCTGCTGGTGCTTTAGCACTGAGCGCAGCAGCGGTGTGTATTTTTCATTACTCCCTGTTTAATCTCTACTATAACCATTATTATAGGTTCTCCGTGCACTCCGTGCACATACACCAGGCTACGACTCTATCAAACATGCGCGCCAGCTTGAGGATATTGAGCGCAAGAAAGAGGGCAAGTCCCGAGTCTCAAGGAACACTAAGGACAGTTTTGGTGATGAACCATGGTCTGAATTCGTCTCCTTCTACTTTCGACTCATCACCAAGGCCAACGAAGCGAAATGGATGTCCATCTTTGATGAGACTGAACCCTTTATCAATGTCCGTAAGTTGGAGAAGCGTCAAGGAGAGTTGGTGGTTGGAGAAGGACTGGAAGTAGTAGAAGAGATATCAGGGTTTGTAATGTCAGACTGAGACCCAGGTATGTTTCGTTGTTGTTCTCCATCATCAGTCTACTGATATATTCCACAGCGGTGTATTGACTTTTTCATGGAGCGGTGATTGTAAGTTTCAATGATTTACTTAATATATCAGTCTGTTGACCAATCGTACCAACAGTGTCTTGACAATGTTGGTGATGTTTGAGGTGTGTTTACCCTTTGTACCAAATTATCAATAAGTTAACATTTCTACTAGGGCATTGTTTGGATGCGGTCTCCAAGAGTCAATCACCAATGGGATTCGTGGTTTTTTGATTACTATTAGTAGTAGTACTAGCGCGGCTCCTCATTGTTCAAGTATGGGATCCCTAGTATGGCTCTCATGTGCTCATCATGATTGTATAGTGTTATTTTTACACGAAATAATTCACTCTTTTCTTGCGTCTGTGCCTCCAAAGGTGTACGGTGGGTATGGGGAAATATGTCTAAGTGGTGCATAGTATGAGATGTATGGGGTGCATGGAAAAATAAGTATGAGATGTATGGAAAAGGATGTATGGGGCGCATGGATTTTATGCACCCTCCATTTTCCCATACATGCATGGAAGCTGCATGGGGTGTATGGACCCATGCATCCATACTTTTGCGAACTTGCTGATGAAGCCTTTTGCTTCAAAAAAAAGCAACCCAACACAAATAAGTAATAATTCTTGCACGCAAAAGAACCGGTAGTAGGATCACTTCCACTGTACGCGGCCTGGCACCGGTTAGCCTACGCGAATCGGAATTGTTCTGCGCGATATACACACAATAAGTAGTGTGAGCAGGATAACCATGGGCCTTCAATTTAGCTTTGCAACAGAAATAAATATGAGTCCTTTCAGTCCCGCGTGAATTAGGGTTGCGGGACTCACTAAGTAGAACGCTACGAGTAAGCGGAGGATGAAGAAAGTTCTGAATTACCACCGGCGCGCGCAGACGCACAGAAACTTAAGCAAGTTCAAGTTGAGCTTTGATACACCTTCAAGCATTCACAGCAAGTCTGCTTGCTTGCATCTCTATAGGCTTCTACTCGGGGTAGCTCTTTTGTTTTTCGAAGATGTAGGGAGAACAATAGCTTCCACATTGTCCAATGTCCAATGTTTCGTTTAGGGAAACAATGGCGGCAATGAAGCTTTGACCTTTTCCTAAAAAGGAAAGATGGGGACGCTATGGTTGGTGTTTGTTTATACAACACATGCCCGAGGCAATCTTTGACTTCTTTTACTTTTATCTTCATTTCCCCACTCACCACCATTATTCTCCTTCTGCGCGCAACGTGCTACTGCTGAAATCTGCTCTAGGATCATTGATATAATCATCGGCGACAACAACGTGGAGGACGACAACGTGTAACGACGAGGAATTGGAATACAGATAATCGCGCAGAGACCGCGAGCACATGTCATTTGCTGGGACACCTTTAGGTCAAGGCAGACGTCTAGATCACCAATCTTTTTTGGGGAAACCGCCTTCAAAGGGGACAACCATAACCAGCGGAGGAAATACTACACAGAGTACACAATCTCAGAGAATTACACCTGTCCCTACTTCGTATTCTTACGGGTAAATCATTGAATCTTCTCATTTAACAATCTTGATTGATATAATCCTTTCTCAGTGCACCAATCTTAGGCTCTCGTTCACCGCCCAAAACGTCTAGTAACACAACAGATCTTCAACCAGAAAAGTGGAGTGTTCGGGATACAAGTGTGAACGCTGCGAGTGCAATATACCAAGCAATGTCAAACCAGAACGAAGCTTGGGCCTCTAGTTCAAGGCGAACAACGACGACGAACCCTCCCAGGAGTACTTCTGTCGAATATGAATCTCAAGCGACGACAAATGCCCGCAGGCTCGGTCTTCCTCCAAGTCGTCTTGGGTCGAAAGCAAAACCGCCAGTGTCTTCGACGAAACCTGTATCCATGACAGGCAATAGTTCATCGAGGAGTATCATCATTCCCGACTCCGAGGGCGAACAAAGCCAAAGTCAAATCCGAGAAAAAAGCCCTTTCTCGTTCGACCATCTCACCAATCTCGCTCAGACGGCGCTTCAGAGGACGTCGTATTTTGTTAAAGAGAGACAGAAGAACGGGAATGGGGCTGGAGATGCGAGTTATGATTATGAGACGGAGGATAGAGAGTTTGAGGAATATCAAAAGCGGAATAACAACAACGTCAACCCAAATTCTACATTGTCCAAAAACCTCTCAACTTCCGGTGTTCATAGAAAGAATCGGATTTCGATGGATAATAAGGCATACAAACCTACTCAGGCGGAATTGGAGGATTCATCATCTGAGGATGAGGATGATGTTAGGAAGAGGAGAAGGAGGAAGGGAGCTGGCGGGCCAGCTGGAGGTCCATTGACGACGCTGCCGAAAGTGGGACCGGAGAAGAGGAGGAAGAGGGGAAGTAGGAAAACGAAGTCGGGGGAAGGAGAAGAGGAAGAAGAAGAGGATCAGGAGGATCAGGAACAGGTAAAGTTACAACCTATTGTCATTGATCTTTCATTATAACTGATTTATTCGCAGATTGTATCTGCATCCCAACGTGGATCTGTACCCCCCGTGCCTGCACCAATACGAAGATCAAGATCACAATCCCGACAACCACCGAACGACACGTCTTTATCGCATTCCTTTATCAACCACTCCTCCCTTAACCTTGACGCTATACCCGAAGACCCAGACCCAGAATCCCATGCAGGCGAATATGATGAATCTTACTCTCGCTCATACCTCGACGACGATACCCATTCTCTAATCTCCCTCCGCCCCTCATCCACTGGTATCGGTGCGAAACTGGGTGTTATAGTATATACGGTTTTCAGGTTAATTGGGGTAGGGCTTTCGAGTGCTGCACATTTCGTTGGGAGAGTGTTGGGATGGCTTGTGGGTTTACTCGTTCTTTACCCCATTCGTGGTGTGTCGAGGATTTCATCGAGTATGGTTGGGAGGGGGAGGGGCGTGGGGTATTATTTCCTAGTGGCGGTTTTAATCCTGGTAGGAGCTTGGGTGGTCAATGAATGGCCTTTCACTAGTGCCGGTGGTCTCTCCTCATCCTCGTCCTCCTGGCGGAATTTTTTCCCTCACTTTGGTTCTGGTTCTTCACAAATAAAATACGCGCCGCCTGCTCTCCCAGTGGAAAATGCGGACGAGCTGAACGCCCGACTGCGAACGATAGAGTCTGCATTGAGTGCGTTGGTGTTGGAGAACGAGGTGACGAAGGGCAGGTTGAGGGTCGCGGAGGAAGAGGTGAAGGAGAGAACAAAGGACCTCGAACGTGAAAAGATCACTGAAAGGCAGAGAGAGCGGTCGAGGATTCAACAGCAGGCTAATGAGAGTACCCGACAGGAGAAGGAAAAACAGGGAAGAGAAAAAGAAAGGGAAAGGGAACAGGAAAGGGCTGAGATGATAATAGGCGAGCTGAAAAAGAGGATTGGGGTTTTGGAAGGTATGATTAAAGGAGATATTGGGAAACGGGTGGAGAGAGTTGAGGGTGAGCTTGGTGGGATTGGGAGGGAGGTCAGGGAGAGAGAACAGAGGGAGATGAGGAACAAAAAGGAAAGAGAGGCGTTGGAGATGGAGATGGAGCAGTTGAAGACTGTTGTCGGCGTTTTGCAGGCAAGGCCTATAGCAACTTCTTCGTCGTCATCAGGCGATGCGAACAGCGATATGCAATCTCGTGCTCAACTTGCTTTACTGGAAGAACGACTTGGGGTTGTTGAGGGAGGGGTTAAGGAGGCGATTGACATTGGGAAGAATGCGTTGAAGGATATCAAATCCAATACTAACACCAATACTGACACCAATTGGTGGTCTAAACTCTCTTCGACCTCTAAAACTCCCGCTGACGAACAAGAACTGAGTTCACTGCTCAACTCCCTCGTAACCTCCGCCCTTTCCACGCACAGCAAAGATATCATCGCCCGTGCGGATTATGCGCTTCATTCGGGTGGAGCGAGGGTTATTCCTTCGCTTACTTCCGACACCTTCACTCTTCGTCCCTCTCGTTCGACCTGGACATCACAATTCCTCAGTGTCATCAATCTTAACCCGTTTTCTACCGCAGGTAGCAACGGAGTGGCGGTAGGGAGACCACCGGTATGGGCATTGCATCCGGATATAACGAATGGGTTATGTTGGCCGTTTAATGGTGCGCAGGGACAGTTGGGGATCGCGCTCGCTGCTCCTATCGTCGTTGACTCTGTCACGGTTGATCATGTGTCGGCGGAGACGGCGTATGAGGATGGGTTGATTCCGGAGGAAGAGGAGCAGGAAAGGAAAGAGGACGGGGATGAAAATAATGATAAGGAAAAGAGAAGGAGGAAGAGCAAAAGACGGAGTGCACCGAGAGAGATTGAAGTATGGGGATTAGTTGAAGGGAAAGAGAACGTGAGGCGGGTGAGTGAGTGGAGGGAAGGGGTGAAAGTCGAGAGGGAGAGAAGGCAGAAGGAAGACAACGTTGATAACTCCGACTCTAACCTTCACCATGATTCGGACACACTCGGTCTATCAGAACTCGATGTTTTCTATCCTTCTACTCTTCCCCACTCACCGGAATACATCCGTCTCGCGTCGTTCGCATACGATGTTCACTCTCCAGAACATATTCAGACTTTCCCTGTGTTGCCGTACGTGAGGAAGCTTGGGGTGGATTTTGGAGTGGTGGTTGTTATGGTGAGAAATAACTGGGGGATGGAGGAGTATACGTGCTTGTACAGGGTTAGGGTCCATGGGGCGAGGCTGTTGGAGTGAAGGGATATAACGACAACGATATGATTTATCATTGCGATTGCAAAGTATCAAACACTCTTTTTTTCCTTCTTTTCTCTCTGCATATCTCTTTCCTTACATATATTTTCTTTTCCTTTTCTCTTTCAGCTTGTGCTTGTTCCGCACGTACATACATGACTGGTTCTAGTTAGGCCTAGGTTTACAGCTCTCTTTATTGCGATTTACTTTTCAATGCTACATATATCCATCTATTCTAGTCTTATTCGTCGAACAGCAGCAATTTGAACAAACTATTGATATCCAGTCAGTGTTCCATTGTAACCGTCGCAGGACAAATGTCTATCGTAGTATGTACTAGTCTGACTCATTCTCAAATATGTCTCGGACGACCATACTCAAACAAAACTCTATCAGTAGGTAAGAGATCTACCTTATTGTATTCAAGGACAACAAGAAGACCCGCCTGCTCCGACAACAACAACATATCTCAGGCAAGTCACGACTTTCGGCCGACCGACTGGACCTCCGACTGGACCTCCGACTGCCTTCGATTGGACCGTCGACTTGGACCTTCGACCTTCGTGGCAAATTGGCAAGACCGTATTGGATGACAGCTGCTTGGCCTGGCGACTTTGGATATTGGTACTTACGACAAGTCCAATGGCCCTTTCAAGCCAATGTCTCATACACCCTCTGAGCTGATGCACAGGAGTATACGAGTTCTCGTGCTCTTTCTCTACCCATTGCCTATGTCTCGTACACCCTCTGAGCTGATGCGCAGGAGTATACGAGTCTGTGCTATATACCCGCCCCTTGACGGGGCACCTTCGGACTTGACTCAGGTTCGATTGTTCTCTTTTTACAATATCGTTAGATGAAAAAAAAATGCTCCCTTCCAGGATTGAGCTGGGTGACCCTTGCATGATACGCTTGGAAAAACTGTTAGATGACATCACGAATTGTTAAGTTCCTATACGCCTATGTAAGTACACGAAGTATCCTCAGAACGAAGAGAAGTTCTCATGTTACCTATACACCTATGTAAGTACACGAAGTATCTATAGGTAACATTGAATAAGTGAGAAGCTATAAGAGAGAGATCGGAGATGGACGTACCCTCAGAACGAAGAGAAGTTCTGAGGGGTCCGGCGATTCTGTATGTGGTTAAATATGTAAAGATAGTAGGAGAAAAGAATATGACTCGAGTCCGGAACTTAGGAACCCTGAAACCATATCTTGAAACCAAAGCGAGGAGCTGTGTATACGGAAGCAAATGCTGCAGGAGGGCATCCAACGGATGGCTGTATGCAGTTCTCCAGAACGCCATACGCTCACACACGGTACACGACACGATATTTCTAACACTCCCCCTGGCGTTCTGAATACCACCAATCCAGACCAAGAGCCGAAACGATCCGACGATGTTTGTCCTTGGGAAGAGATTTTGTCATAATGTCAGCCAGATTCTGACTGCTCTGGACAGGGTGGACAGAGACAAGTCCTCGCGCGACCACGTCACGGATGAAGTGGTATCGGATATCAATGTGTTTGGAAAGGTTATGTTCTTTGTTGGTCTCGGTAAGACTGATCGCACCCAGATTATCGCAAAATACATCAAGAGGTGCATCCCCCAGGCCTAGTTCAACCTCATCCAGCCAACTACGAGTCCAGAGTGCTTGCTGAATCCCACGCGATAGGGAAATATACTCCGATTCAGTAGATGAAAGTGCGACAGATGATTGACGTTTCGAAGACCAGGACACGGGAGCACCATTGATGAGGAAGATGTAACCGGACATCGATTTTCGAGTAAGTTTATCGCCAGCCCAGTCAGCATCCATATACCCGACAGGCTTTATACTCGCGGAAGACCCAGGGCGATAGATGATTCCATAGTGGACAGTCGCGAAGATATAGCGGCAAAGATTTATCAGGAGTTCCCAGTGGATCCTAGAGGGCGCATCTTGAACCGTAGACAGAATGCTACAGGTAAACACGATGTCGGGTCGAGTGCAGCTTGCGCCCCACCAGCAACACCCCAGTATCGCTCGATACGGTTTATCTCTCATAAACTCAATATCTTCCTCGGAGCGTGGCTCGAGGGACAATAGTGAGAAATTTGGAGGAAGAGGAGTGTATAGTGGACGGAGTTGATCTAGGATACCGAAGTATCGGAAGGCATTGAGAAAGAAGGGAGCCTGTGAGATGCCGATGGATCCATCGTCACGATGAGTAATGCTTAAACCAACAAGAAAGTTCTTATCCTTTACGTCGGTGAGATCCCAAATCTTAAACCCTTTAACGACATTCTCGGCCTCAATCGAAGAAGAAGATCCACTAAAAACATCATCGGTGTGAACGGAGGCTATAGAGTACTCGTTAGTCTTCGTGTCCCGCCGATACCTTATACATGGATCTGCTCGCGATGATTTAAAGCCCAGTTGCCGAAATTGGTGTTCCAAGTCCTTGTACCATATATGACCCGCTTGTGCCATTCCATAAAGTGGCTTGTGCATCAGACAGACTTTATCCTCCTCCCCCTTAGCAGCAAACCCAGTAGGTTGATGCATGTATACAGGAGGATCTTTGGGGAGATTCCCATTAAGATACGCAGCGGAGAAGTCCCACTGCCGAGTCTGAAGACGTTTAAAAGCACAGATGGAAATGAGGAGGCGAACGGATTCGCAACGAGCCACCATTGACCAGCTTTTGGAGAAGTCCACTCCCGGTACTTGCATATCCCCTCTAGCGACGTAACGTGCCTTCCGTTTCAGAATAACGCCTTCCCCATCAACCTTGAGATCATAGACCCACATCCCACTCAAAATCCTCACATTCCTCGGACGATCCACCAAGGACCAACATCCTTGCTTTACAAGAGATGCAAACTCCGCTTCCATCGGTGGCATCCATTCTTCGGCATCCTTCATGGCCTCGGGATACGACCTGGGTATGCTAACATCCCCGCCCCCTTTGATGGTGCTTGCGAGAATGACAATATTTGCCCAATCTTCATTTCGTTGACGGGCAGCGGCCTCATCTTGTTCGAATTCCAAGGACTGAAGAAGCCGTGATGACGCTATTTGATTTCGAGCCGACCGACGCAAGGGAGGCGGGGCAGGTGGTTCAGGATCAGAGGGCGGCACAGATGTAGACGACGAAGGTTGAGGTTCTGAGGAGGACGAAGATGAAATGGGATCAATGGGATCGGCATCCTGCCGTTGATCCGGGCCGAGGAAGGGATCACTGGGTTGATTTTGGTTATCGGTTAGCCCATTAGCCTGTTCGTCGATCTCAACGGAATTCTGCAATGTCCTACGGGGAACCCCTTCCTCAAAGGCAACATCACGGACAGGATACACCCCTTTTCGCGCGATATCCCATACTCGATAACCTCGACGCCCCATGTAACCCACAAGTCGACCCTCCCAAGCTTGACGGCCAAGCTTCCCCTCGATGTGGTCCAAGTCCGTAACCCAGCATTTACAACCCCAACGCCGGAGATGCGAAACGTTGATCTTCTTCCGAGTAGCCTCAAACCACTTTTCCCAAGGTATTACACCTGGATGACGAGTGGTCGGAATCATACCACGGATATAGCAGTAGGCAGAGCTGGCCTCAGCCCAGAAGCGATGGTCAAGGTCAGAATCTTCAATCATTGCTCGGACCCCAGATATCACGGTAAGGTTTGCACGTTCTACCTGTCCATTCGCCGCTGATGAAGCTTTCGGGACCTTCTCCACCAAGATACCACGGTTGGCACACCACTTATCAAACATTTTGTTATCAAATTCCCTCCCCATATCGATTCTGAAGACGCGGATTCCACGTCCAGTCTGACGCTCGGCCATGGCTACAAATTGCTCAATAAGGTGAAGGATTACGACGGCTTCTTTGGTTGCACTGAAGGATGGGAAGGGGATACCAGTGCCGTCATCACAAGCAAGGAGCATGTAGTAAGCGCCACCTAGACTCTTAGTACGAGCACGACCCCAAAGGTCGAGGCTGACGCGTTCCAAGGGTTCTACTGCCGGTACAACTATATCATCAAACGGGAGACGCTTCGCCTTGGAAAGGAGGCAAACCTCGCATTTACCACAGAGTGAAAACTCGGTTACTTCAAGACCATCGACAAGTCCACGTTTGGCCATAAGACGGATGGTATTGATGTCTGCATGACCGAAACGTGTATGCCACATCTCAAGTGAACACGGTTTGGATCGGGACCGTCCCGAGGCAAGAACAAAGGTGGGTTCACAATCCCCCTTCGTACGATGAACATCAGAACCCTGGCAAACCTGGTTATCAATGACGTTAACCTGGTAGAGCCCATGTCCACCACGATGACCAACAATTTGGCCATCTACAATGACCTTCCCTGAAGCAGGGTCCCGCACGTCAATCCTTCCACTACCCCACTCCCCCTTCAATCCCTTCCTGTCCATGGAAGGAAGCGATAATAGATTCATAGCGAAGCTGGGGGTGTGAGATGCCGGAAATCTTAAACGATGAATGGACCCCTCATCTGTTTTCACAGTAATTTCCGCTATGCCAGTTCCCTCAATCTTAAATGTCCCCGACGATCCTTCGGCGGCCATCTGTCCCACGCTTTGCACTGGGATATAAGTTATGAAGCGTGAACGATCGCGAATACACCAGTGTGAGGCTCCGCTATCAATGAAGGTAGGTATACTGTGACCGATATTGATATTCATAGGATTGACTGTATTTACAGAAGGCGACTGTACACTACTCGCATTGCCCACCTCGTTGCTCAGAAGGGCAAGACTTTCTTCGACTCCCAGTCTATGAGCATGAGGATCAGGAAGGGTGGGCAATGACGAGAGTCTGGTCATACCTCCAAAGTTGTAGTCCGAGAAATCGTAAATCGTAGCGGCGGCAGCAAAGTTCTCTTCCTCCTCTTTAATCGACGTGGCAGTGACAGATCTGGATGTGGGTTCCATACCCTTGGGAGCATTATACCAACGAGGGGCCTTCCCCTCGCTCCCACCTCCTTTCGCCCAACAATTCTTTTTAACATGACCTGACCGTTTACAGTTGTCGCATATGACTCCCGAAAAGGACCGAGATGGAGATGGAACAGCAAATGCATTGGGAGCAGTTGAGGTCGAAGTTGCAGGGAGCGCGGACTCAACCATCATGTCATACTCGACCAAAGCTCGCTTAAGCTCAGTGTATGTACGGGAACCGTGGTTCTGAATAATCCATAGGTTTTGGGGAGACAGAGATGTGAGAAACCGAGATCGAAGATCGTTGTCACTGACGCTGCAACCTACGTCGCTCGCAGCCTTCCTCAAGGCTTCAAGCTTTTTGAAATACTCCTCGAATGGTGTACCATCATCGTATCGAAGCTTTTGAATACGCTCCTTGGCCAAGGACTGTGCAGCAGCTGAAGAGGTATCATATTCTTCGGTAAGTCGTTCCCACATCTTATGTGCAGACATTTCCTCGGTGATCCCTATAGATCTGGGATCACGGACGTTCTGATAGATGATACCAGCAAGATGTCCATCGCGAAGTTCCCATTCATCCGCAGAAGGATTACGGGAATTGACTGAGGAGGCTGTGGCAGCTTTCGTAGTTTCGGTAGATGTTGGAGGAGAGGGTTGAACGATGGTACCATCAAGGTAGCCGGTGAGACCGGTGGCTCGCGCAACACTTTTCATGTGGTCGCGAAAGATAGCCCAGTTGTTCAATCCGACGAGTTGACGATCCTCTGGGAAGGAGATGAGACCAGGGAGGGAATTGGCATTAGACGACATTTTCATTCACAGCAGGGTACACAAGCAGTGTCAGTCTAGACGTTGAGATAGCGATTCTGACTGCGAATCTGTTAAGTTCCTATACGCCTATGTAAGTACACGAAGTATCCTCAGAACGAAGAGAAGTTCTCATGTTACCTATACGCCTATGTAAGTACACGAAGTATCTATAGGTAACATTGAATAAGTGAGAAGCTATAAGAGAGAGATCGGAGATGGACGTACCCTCAGAATGAAGAGAAGTTCTGAGGGGTCCGGCGATTCTGTATGTGGTTAAATATGTAAAGATAGTAGGAGAAAAGAATATGACTCGAGTCCGGAACTTAGGAACCCTGAAACCATATCTTGAAACCAAAGCGAGGAGCTGTGTATACGGAAGCAAATGCTGCAGGAGGGCATCCAACGGATGGCTGTATGCAGTTCTCCAGAACGCCATACGCTCACACACGGTACACGACACGATATTTCTAACACGAATGCTCCTCTAGCTCAGACTTATATATGGGTAAGGGAGTATCACTAGGACTTCTTGGATATTGTTAATTAATATAGAAGTTGACTCGTATATCTTAGTCTATAGTAAAGCCAAGAGACGATTGTTGAATTTTGGCCCAAACATGATCTACGGTGGCGCGAAACGATACATCCACGTGCATCGTGACGCGTGCTGTGTAACGCTTCCTTAGCTCTTATCATCAGTATACACTCACTCTCATCATGGACGACAACGAAATTATCGATATATCCCCAGACGAGTCAGAGAACGCGGATCCCGAGAGTCCGCAGGCTAGGCGGCAATTTCTTGAGCCAATCGTGCAACGGGTTGTCGGCGCCCTCGGAGGTCACTCTGAGAATGGCTATCGAATGGGTGACCAGGTCAACGGCTGCTTGAAGGACCTCAAGAAACTTTGGCGCCAAGATGAAACTGACGATGACCGGACTGTAGCCCGTATGTTTTGGGAAACGCGCGTCTTACTCAATGACTTGGTCCCAGTCCTCCTCGTCACGGCAGGCCAAGGCTTCGTGGAAGACAAACGCGCAATTGCTTGTGCGGACCTGATGACAGCGATGACTTGGCCAATCGATATGGCTGAGGAGTTGAAGGAACTGGACGATGAGCTGGATAGCAAAGCGGATTATACAGAGTTGTTACAGAGCCATCTACACTACAAGGCTGCGATTCTAAAGCCTGGAGTCTTGGAAGCTTTGTTCGGAATCGCATTGCTGCCATTGACTAAGAAGCCAAACGAACGCACGGAAAGGGATGGTCAGATCGTCAATGTCGTTCTGCACCTCGTTCGCAATCTGGCTTTTATCAAGGACCTTCCGGCGAATATGTTCCTCAGTGCTGATCATGCTCAGTTTTCTGCAATGCAGTCAAAGTTCATCCGGATGCTTTCCGACTCTCATATGCTCCAGCTCGTGCTCACTATTGCTGCAAATAGTGACAATGACCCTCTTTTTGACAGTTGGAACACGATTGTGTTGGAGATTATCTACCTTTTGTCTCGAGGAGTTCAGCCCTCTTCGCTGGCCTTGGATCAATCCACTGTGCGTGGTTCCGTTCACTTATCTCATAGCTACCTGTACTCACGCAACACAGCGTCCAGCTGCTGATCTCCAGCGGCTTCTCGCTCAAGAAGAACGTTCAAAACGCCAGACGTTGCGTCAAGCGCCTACGCGACATTCCCGGTTCGGGACTACCATCTCTGTCAAGCTCAATCCAAACAAAAAACAAGCGCAGGTTACCGGTACGAATGTTGCAGATGCTGCCGGCTCTTCTGAACATTCGAAGCAATCACACACGTTTGTCATTCACAGACAAGAAGGTATCACAGGGGAGACTGGAGCGTTATGGGACAAGTCTAAGCGTCAAAAGGCTTGGAAGGGGCATAAGGTGGATGAATTGGCAAGTCATGAGACGCTCTCGGTCGAAGCTAGGAGGGTGCTTCAGGAGTTCGCTTCGGAGTTTCTTGAGGAATGCTTCAATTGTATGCCTTTACCTTTCACTTCAATACCTCGCTCATGGTCTGGTCTAGCTTTTCTATCAACGCTACTGAAGGATATTCGTGCGGAGAGAGCGAAGATCACGGAAAAGGATAACCTTCGTCTACTCTATGTAACCAAATGGTTTCTCGATTTCTTCTTGTCGAGACGAAGTCTTGCAACAAAGTCAAAGTTACAGGCGGTCAAGTCGACCAACACAGATGAAGGCCTTGATTCGCGGAGATATGGATTTAGATTGGTCGCTGAGGTGCTTGAGCGACCGTGGATCATCTGGGTGCTAAAACGAATGCGGGAAGCTGCAGATGTGAAGGTATCGACTCAATATTTACTTCCGTCGTACTCTCACTCACATCTCTTAACTATAGCCCAAAGCATGGACAGAACTCCAAGCAGGCATCGAATGCCTAACCGAACTCTTGCTCCTAATCGACTCCATGTTCTCGGTTGACGTTTCCGACTCAACGCTCAGCGAAGCCGCAGAAATACTACAGCAACAGCTCGTCTACAGCGGTGAAGTGCTTGATGTGACTTTAGAGAGTCTGCGGTCGTATAAAGAAGGAACGCAATCGTTGGTATATTTGAATTCTAGTGTCCATTTGGCATATGCGTTACTTAAAATGCTGGAAAAATGGGCTAAAGGGAAGGGACAGGGTGAGGTTTATGTGAGAAAGAAGAAGACTGCGAAGGGGAGGAAGAAGAGGGGTAGGTATTAATTATTTTTTTTGATACTGATGAAAATCCTCTTACTGTTTATCCCAAGCTGGCCGGGATGACGAAGTCCCAGATGAGGAAGAACCTCAAGAACAGGAAGACGACGATGTTGTTCACGAAACCATGTTCACTTTCGAAGCGTTTGAAATGGTATGCAGATTTTATTGTGTCTATGTCTCGTTTATACCGTCCGAAGTTGACGATTATGACAGAAATTTGCCCAAGCAGATATCACGCATACCCTTCTCGTCTATCTATCGCGTTACAATGATTTCACAAACTCTGAACAAATGCGGAGAGTCGTGAGCTTGTTACATAGGCAAGCTGTTCGTGCGAAAGCAGAGGGACTATTTTTCAAAGTACGTGTCATCTACAACAGCAATCTGTTTATTCAGCCGCTAAAACCTCTTCCTGAATCATGCAGGTTTCTACGCTTAACCTGTTCAAAACCATCCTCGCCGACAAAGTTTCTTTTCCCTCCGACCAACCTTATAAAGACCTGGTGAACTTGATCAATTATATCCTTCGACAGTTTTTCAAAGCACTAGAGCAAGAACCATTCTTGGCGGTAGAGGTGAATCGTGCTCTTGAGTATCGTGCTTCCCTTTTGGCTTACACAACGTTCAGGCATTTTTCCCTAAGAACAGAGGGAACTGGAAACAATACTCCAGTTGGGAGCCACCGTCAAAGGGCGAAAATAGTAAAACCGTTAAAGATAATAGACTTCCCCAGGAAGTTCAAATCAAGAAGGGATATTCTTGGAGCGATCAGGTTGGCATTGCGATTGCCGCCCTTGTCGAGGCTGGTCAGACAGAACTGGTACTTTGGACTCAGGAGGTATTTACCGTCTATTCAACGACACATGGCACCGAGCATTCAAGGACTCTTATTCTATGCTTGTAGGTCTTACAAACGGCCAAAGCTGCACGCGATCGAATCATTGAAGAGGTTGATAAGAAGGACGACGTTGATTCGGATGAAGACATAAACGATCCTAACACTCGATCGAAGCTGCTTGGCCCGTCTGTCGATGCGCAAGCTAAGTTGACAGATTATCGTTGAGTCCTTTGCTAAGATTGTAGACGAATTCAGTGGCTAACTCTTGGGGATTGTACAGTCATACCATATCTCAGCGATGAGCATGCTGATGCTGCGACAAAGAATCCGAATCTCAAACTGTTATTCCGTTTGTGTAAATGCTATATCCTCGATGAAGGTGCGTGTATGACCTGTTTGCTCCCAGAATTGACCTCATTGAATATCTTCTAGACGCCGAAGAGCTGGAGTGGTATGTTCCAGCGGCGATCCTTCCAACAGAGCTGCATAGTATGATCACCGTCATAACTCAATTTCTGGAGACACCGTTCGACCTTGAAGGCAAGAAGGCCGCACAACTTATGAGTAAAAAGTCGCGTCGCCGTCGAAGAGCCAAGGCTCCCGAATCAGACGCAGATGAGGATGAAGATGAACAGGAGCCGCGCAAACGAAAGAAAAGGGAAAAGCAAACGAAGGAAGAAGCTCAATACAAATCGGCGCAGTTCATCGAAGATAGTGACGCAGAATATGGGGATATTAATTCGTTCTTGGAATTAGAGAAGAAGAGGCGAGAGAAGGCTGAGAATCTTGCAGCCGCTCTAGGGGAGGGAAAAAGTGGGACGATGAAATCTACTGGAACGAAGAAGCGGCGTAGAAAGACCGGCGATAAAGGAAAGAGCCGGACTGGAAAGAAAAAACGGAAGGGAGAAAAACTCGAGGTTGAGATTGATCCGGCGGATAGCTCTCAATCTTTGTCTTCGTCTTCTGAAGACGAGCCAGAGACTAGGAGTGCTACGAATGGCGATGGAGAGAGGCTCGTAGATGATAGATCTGAGGTACCCACTGAAAGGTCACGCCCACGCCCAAAACCTAAACCAAAGGTCAATGCCAATCCGCCGCTCCGAATGGACAGTCTTGTCAGTCAGTCTTCCTCGCCGTCTCCTTCAAGGGGAGTTGTCGAAGACCAGACTGAAGATGATGAAGCGTCGACAAAGTCCATCTCAAGGAGAACAAAAGGACGTTTGATTTTATCTGACGAGGACGAGTGATTCGCTGTATACCATCATCTCAAACTTTAGGCTGTATATATACCACAAATAGTAATATTTGCCAACATAGACAAAGGGACATGTATGAGGGACAATGTAGAATTCATGATATAAAGGGAGAAATGACCGTGACGAAATCATTTCCTGGTTTTCACATGCAGAGGCATCTGTTTACCTTCTGTTGAGGAATCATCAGCTTCGAGGTTCACCGGCACTTGGGGGATATATGTAGAGCGAACCTTTCCATTTGCCCCTCTTCATTGGAATAATCAGTCCAAAAGGGACTGCCTGAATTTCATCCAATTCTCCTGAAGCCGGCGGACAAAACTCAAACTTCTCAAGCAAACCAAACATAATGGCTTGGAGTTCCATGACGCTATAATTCAGACAGACTCAGTTCTGAATTATCATCGTTGCTGTGATGAAATATCACTTACGCAAACCGCCATCCTATGCAAGCTCGTAAACCAGCGCCTGAACACATGCATCATATTCAGTTCTACTTTAGCGGGCAGTGTTTGTTTCCTACTGAAAGTCATCCTGTAAAAGAAATCATATTAACATGGTATCAAATAAAATTTGCTCAAGACAATCACAAATTCGCATAAACACCCAACGTTGTATTTTTCTTCGATGGCTTGATGAAGCGCTCAGGGTTCCATTGATCTGCGTCGTCACCCCAGACACGGCGGCGGGCCCATTAAATTTCGCGTGACAAAGTTAGAACCAAACAAAATGCCAAAGAAATTGTAAAAGGTTTAGATTTCTTGTAACAAAACTAATGATATTGTGTGTGCAAAAGTAATGGCTAAATAAAAATATTTTATTAAACAATAGTATGTACCAAAGTAATCTTATATCTACAGACAAAGAGTATGTCAATCATTGTCTTTTGCACGCAAAATTCAATATGTTTTGCGCAAGAAAAAGATAACGGCCGCTTATCGGCCCCTCGTCGTCCCCTCGTCGTCCTCTCATGGGCCCCTCACGGTCCTCTCAGTGATCACTCGGCGGACCTATACTCGTAGGTTGAATCCGCCGCTGAAATGGGGTTGGAGGCTCTCCCAGGAGTGTTCAGGTTCCATCGTCGGGAGGAGGATTGAGGTTGGATAGGAGTGACGGGTGAAGGTGCCACTCGGTACCACTGCAAGCAAAATACAAGTAAAGATAGAAATCGTACCGAAAGTCAGAAAATCGTGGGGTCTTATTGTGTTGTCGTGTCGAAAATCGGCCAATTCAATTGACAAGACATGGAGATTGGAGCAAAGGAACACGATAGATAGTGGGAAGAGCGTGATTTTTGTAGGTACATCCTATGAGTGACACTTAATGAACGCTGGACCTTCAATTCGAATCGAATCTTCATTGTACTGAGCCATTGGTTATTTCTGAATGAAAACGTTCGATACACGTCCGAACGCTAAATGTCAAGCGATAACTCACCTTTCAGCCAACTTGTAAATCAATCTTCATCCATCGTCTCATCTTCATTCTGTAACGCGGCCAGGATACGTTTGAGCCGCTCGACTTCGCGTACCACCTGCATATGATACGTCAGCCTCGACAAATCTATCTAAGAAGTCTTGGCACGTACCTGCTTCGACACCTCTTCCAAAATCTCCATCCTGGCGACCAAAGTTGCCATTTCTTGCTCGATATTTTCAGTACACATCGGAAAGTCGACTTCGGCCACGTCCTCAAGCTTTTTCAACACATCGTTAAGACCAAATTTGACCTGTCGGTTTGTAACTCGTTAGTGCAGAAAAAAAGAATCAAAAAGTGGGTAACGTACCTTTACAAGCACCAACTTGGCCCTTTTCAAGGTATTTATCGTCGAGATGGCCATTTGATTGAGGTATGTTAGGAGAAAGTGGTGGTTAAAGAGCTTATGATGGAAAGAGAAGGAGGAAGAGTAATTGTGATCGTCACAACGATAAATCACGCAACAGCGGGCGTACGATGGACCTGATGAATCACTACTGAGTATTGGGACAGACACGAAAGTAACATTTATCTTTAAATTTGGACGTGCATTCGGCTAACCGTTATCGTTCCCAGCAACAGCGAAGGTAATGAATGAACCATCCAACCTACATGATTCTTTCATTGATCATGAGTCTGTGTAAAAAAATCACTGCTCACCTGATGCCCAGTTCCATGTTAAGGAAACTAAGTCTTTAGTACACATTACCAAGTATAGAAACGATATCCATAGCTTTGGCCAATCGGACCGATATTCCGAAACTAAAAGAAATTAAAGCATTCCAAGATCTTCCCTATTCTGGTGAATAATTGTGTGAATCGTTCAATCCTCAGGCTAACATAATACAGGTAGAAACCAACATCTCGCCCGTGGGGCTGTTGCAACTAGCCAAAAAAATTGAGGAGGTGGTCGGTAGACAGCCATCCTTCCGTAACGGTCCTCGCGCTATCGACCTGGATATCGCTCTATACGATCGCTCAGTCATCGACACAAGGCCTCAAAATGAGCGACAGACGTTGGATAATTTGAAAGGTCATCTGGTTGTCCCTCATCCAAGGATGACAGAAAGGGAATTCGTTCTAAGACCGTTGTTCGAGTAATTACTTTTGTTCCTACTTGCCCGACCTCAGCAACGCCTAGTATGATTCCAGATTTTGTGCATCCTGTTTTCCATAAGACCATCGACATTTTGCTCACTCCTCCTCATCTCCAACATTCCTCCTATGGTCAGAGTCATACAATTTCCCCGGTACCCCCTTCCTGTGAATGCGACTTCGATATTTCCAGAAGTTGATCCAGTACCATCCACGTTAATACATTGGCTACCCGGCAACCGGAACTGCCTCGTGTTACACTCATCTGCCACCTGCCACCCGGCCCCCTCCCTACACCAGCATTGACGTACAAAGAAAGAATGACGAAATAAAAGAATGGCGCGAAGCCAATTTTCCACGGCGGTCATCACTTTCTCTCCTGTCCGTGCGAGCCCAGCTCATGGCAAACGACAAGTTCAATCCTCCCCTACAGGGCCCCCCAAATGCAAACGAGCCTCGAACGACGTGGGGAGAAGTGGCCCTTCCGATCCTCATTACACTCCGCTTAATCAGAATAATCAGGTCGCTTGAATGTACATGGAATTGAGGAGTTCCTATTAACTCGTGACAAAATATTCACCTGTCCTGCGAAGCTCGAAATACTAGAAGACCGTCCATCATGACTCTCTCGTGGTGTTGGACTTCAAAGGAATGCGAAGTCTATAGATAATTTCAGAGACGTACGAAAAACGTGGTGAAACGATCCAACTATTCTTAGAACGAACAAAGAATCGTTAGTGAAAGGACGAACAAAGAATTATTATATGAAACTCACCCGTGTATATATACCATCCGCCAAAATATCCAGAGTATTCGTTCCACGCACAATCATCCTCCGGTATGGGAATGAACCAGCATTGCATTGTACCCGGTCAAAGAGTACGTTCTACTCATCCCTAGAGTGATGGTCCCTGTCTGATTCATAACAAGACCATCGTCCGGGCTGTCCGTGCCCGTGTGTTTCGCGCAAACGAGATCACTTCGAGATGGGTCCAAGTTCACTATGCTGAAGCTCCGCGTAGTCCCCAACACAACAGATATGTAATGGCGTCGACCAATCTCATGGGTGCTAGATTGCAACCGTACATTCACGACTGCGTTGTCAAGATCGGCCATCGACGCCGCCAATTCACATTTCGTATCTTCTATAAACGTCACAAGTTTCTACCTGTTAATCAGGCGATACAAGCGTTGGCGGGGGTCGCTATCGAAGGCGACGTATTGATTGTCGCCTGTGGCAAGAAGGTAGCAGTCCGAAACATGCAGAACCGACTGGAGGCACGTGCAGCTGAACAGGCCGTCAAGAGGTGAAAGACTTCTACGTGGTTAAGCACACAACTAACCCCATGCTTGGTAGATTCGCGCAAGGGCTGGGACCATTTAGGACGCGTCGTTCATTTCCTGCATTATTAGAAGTATGATAGTTCTGTTCACGTCTAATGAGTCGAGCCCTTTGTATGAAATAATGAGCAAGGCAGAGTGGTAATCTTGACGAAAAGAGGTCAAAGAAGAACATGTAATCCTGGTTGTTTAAGACAGTGGGTTTGTACAGTAGAACAAAGTGGCACGCTGGGTGAGGATACATGAAGATGTCAGACGACTCCGTCTTCAGAAGGCCGGTGTACGGAACGATGACGAATAATCTCGACGGACAGTGGTGAAAGTAGACCGTATAGTCTATTTACCGTGATTATTCGAGGATGAGGAGTGATTATGATTGATTGGCCCCCGATAAGAGGCCGATTATCGTAGTGGGAGCTTACTTTGGCAGATGAAGGAAAGAGGTTTCGGCAATATCACCAGTCGATGAAGGAATGACCGCCAGCATACCAGAAGCCCAGCTGAAATACAATCCAAGCCCTGCCACCTCGAAGGGTAAAAACTCGAAGAGGTCTGTATACCTGTCGACGGGAGAGACGGGTTGTTCTCAGTGGTGCTCTTCAATGAACAGATGGAATGCAGGTATCATCGCGAAGTGGTAGAAGAAAAGGAGCAAGAGAAGGTTGTTCCACGTATGCGAACGGGTCCATATACGAAAACCATTAGACGAGTCTTATAGCCTCTATTGACTAATGAACTAGTCCATCGCATTGAGTTTGCTGACGGTGATCAAGGAACTTCAAGCCAACCTCGAATGATGCCGTAGATCGTGAATTCCATTCATCATGATAGTTAGAAAATGTGGAGTTATTCATCCATACAATTGTTTGGCCCCCGATAAGAGGCCGATTATCGTAGTGGGAGCTTACTCTGGCAGATGAGGGAGTTTCGGCAATATCACCAGTCGATGAAGGAACGACCGCCAGCACACCAGAACCCAACTGAAATACGATTCAAGCCCTGCCACCCCGAAGAGTAAAAACTCGAAGAGGGATGTATACCTATCGACGGGAGAGACGGGTTGTTCTCGGTGGTGCGCTTCAAGGCATTATCGCGAAGTGGTGGAAGAAAAGGAGCGAGAGAAGGTGTTCCACGTATGCGGACGAGTCCATATACGAAAACCATTAGACGAAAACTATCAGACGAGTCTAATAACCTCTAATGGACTAGTCTATCGCATTGAGTTCGCTGACGGTGATTAAGGAGCTTCGAGTCCACCCTCAAATAACACCGACTATAAATATTGATCCGTACGGTTTTCAGCTCTCGAGTGAGGAGGGAAAAGGTTGAAGTAGGATGCTTACATGGAAAGTAACCCAGTCTGATGTATGATCTCGCAGAAGGGTGGAGCGTTAAGGAGTGCACCTGTCTGGCTATATTTGCACACAGCCAGGAGACGAGTCCAAGTCTTGATTGGCAGAGTTCAACAAGTTGAACTCGTCGTACCGAACGATGAGTAGAGTAAGAGGTGGAGAGGACGAAGCTATCTCACGCACGCGGACGAGTCCATGTACGAGGACCATTAGACGAGTCTAATAGTCAACCTAAGCAAAACGGACGAGTCCATTTTGTTCTGCTCGCTCGCTGTCCTGGACGAAGGACGCATGAGGTAAAATTTGACTGCTAACTCCGATTCTAATGCCGATGCCGATACCGCTTTTCGGCCGGCATAGGCTCTTAGTCAGCGGTAAGAGGAACCGCTCATCCACACTCCATCCACAGTACTCCATCCACACTCTCGAGCTCTTACGGTGTACTGACTCGTCAGTTCACCTTACAAAAAGACTCGTCTTTTTGTACTTGTCGTTCTCTGGGATTTGTTCCCTCAGAATATGTTAAACTCGATCCCAAAAATAACGACTACGGGCATGCTTACTGTGAACTCCTGATCCTAGCCCTCGAACGACAAGACTTCACTGGACATGGGAGATCTGTTTCATGATCATGAGACATAAATTCTACAAGCTGCTGTGTATCATCCTCCTGTAATCGCCAATCGAAAGTCCATCAGTATCAGACCGACACGAGTTTTCCCTCTCTTCAAAATGACGGAGCTTCGGATCGGATCTCAACTGGACTTCTGGTACGCCAAGCCATGGAACTTTGGATTGGATCTCAATTGGGCTTCTGGTACGCTGATAGTCTCCTGTACTCGTATACTAATCGTCTGACAACATTTAGATCTATTTATCTATTCTACTTTCACCTATGACTCGTCTTTTTGTGTTCACCGTTTCTTGGGGATCATCACTTCGACTTTTCGCTTGACCCAGCTCCCCCAGGTCCATGTCTGTCCCGTAATTCGGCCTCGTGTGTCTCCACCTTGAACTATCTCCCTTTGTTCTCATAGAGTGACTTCCGCTCATTCGGGACCACAAAGGCCGATACCATTTGATCCCTTTCTTCTCCTTCCTCAAAGGCGCTGATAAAGGCTTGCGATCGTATATCTGGAGCATACGACCACTCCCTTCTATTTTGACAGAACGTCTCGACAAGAATTCGAATCAACTCAGTAAGCTCGATAGTTACTCTCTGGTGCCATAGCACTGACTCTTATTGAAGATATGCCTGCCTACGATCCTCCCCCACGCTCTATTAGAGTCGCAAGAGACAATATTAATATGGCGACTAGGACCCAGCATAACACGGCGTTTACGGAACCTAGCCCTCAAGAGCCAGTGATCAGCCCGGGAGCTAAAGGTCGAGGAACCCGCGAAATGCCACTGGATGTAGACTCGGATGACGACTTGGTTGTCGTTTCGATGGTATATTATCCCCGTCTTTCCTCCAGTATCGGCCCAAATAACAAGTTTTTTCAGCGCACCAATAGGGAAAAGCAGCTAGATGCAGAGCTCCAGAGAGAAAAGAAGAAGACAAAGGTAGAGTCTTCTTCCGCAACGGACTTCAGTTCCTTCCTCACCTTTTGATAGAAAGTACAAGACGCCCTGTCGGAAGTCGAGAACGCCTTCAAGGCACTCCGTGATGCCGAGTACCAAAGACTAACCTGTCCTATTTGTCTCGACTTGATGAAGAAACCGCATCTGTGAGTAATCTTCCGCAAGCCTTTGTCATTTAATAACGCTCTTGCTAGTTTGTCTTGTGGGCATGTCTTCTGTTATCGATGCATCTGTCGACATGCACAGCATGCTCACGACAAAGAACGCAACGCCGAGTGCCCCACTTGCCGGGACATCATCGGCTACTTTACGCCTCTCCCTTGCTACATTCTTAATGAGAGTGTTGCCCAGATAGCCTCTATGGCTGAACACGAAGTAGTTACGAAAGACGATCAGCCTCTCGCATGGCCTGAGGCCTTTGAACTCCCTCCGCTACCTCTACCATTTCCTCCTTCCTTGTGAACCGACATCAACCTTGAGGTAGCTTACAGTAAATACATAATCAAGTTTCCAGTTTTCCAACTAGTATGATTTCTTTACAAAAATATACATGTTTTAATTTCTCTGAGTACTATTGTTCCATCATCACCGGCTAAGTACCCTGACCAATACCACGCCCTAGACTTTCATCCAGCGCCAGGACTGGGTAAGCATTTACAATCTTCATCTCCTCCGCTTGCACTAACCATTGTCCAGCTTGAGTTGAAGAGGTTCAAAGGTGTAGGGCTATTTTAATTTGAACGGTACATCCACGTAGGCCGCGAGACATGTATTTAGACAGCTTTATAGAGCATAAGTGTTAGGAAATTTGCAACAATAAGACTCCTAGCAACGAGTTCTCAATCCTAGTGAACCAAGTTGAGCGATACGGACAGTACGAAGTGAACCAAAAACTCACCCGCCCCAAATTCACGGCGACCGTCAAACCTTCATTCAAGTCCCATCTCGCAGTATGCCCAACAGCCCACTTGTCGTCAATGACCTCAAGCTCGTCGACAAACAATGGCGACACTGACTTAGCCTCAAACCCAAATTGTCGGAATCGAGCGAATGGATCTCCGCTTGTCGGAAAGGAAGGTTTACTGCGCCGAACAGCGAACTTCTTTTTTCCGTCGAGCTCGAAGATATACTGAATCCGACCTGCAACCCAATCCGCATTGAAATCTCCGTGTGGTTTGTATGCAATATAACTGTTACCCTGGGCGATGCCACTGGGAGTATTAAAAAATCCTCTGAAAGCAGGTACCTGTGAGAAGCACCTAATATTGCGACTGCCGCCCAGTATACGGGTTAGTTCAATTGGTGGGGGAGTAGACAGAACCTTTCCATCTGAATTCCGACTACTCTTGCCTGTTTCTAGGAGCACAGACACCGAATGATCATCTTCACTACTATTCGAAGAGCCCGCGCCACTCTGAAAGCCATAGGCTTTGTCAAGAATGTCCCGCATTGTTTTTAGCTCATCGGGGCAATCTGGCCGCAGCAACCATTGTCGAAAGTGTGATCCTTTGCTAAAGGAGTGTAACATTGTCTTTTCCAACTCGCCTACAAACCAGATTAAGATAGCGGTATTAAAGTTGGCTTATATTAATGGATATGCTTACCAACTTTATGGTTTGTCGGAATCCTCTGGAGTCTTCCTATTTGATTTTCGAATGGGAAAGCCCACCAATTACGAACTGTACTAAATGAGTCCATGAAATCATAGACATGGAAAGCTAGATGATGCGAAGGCAGGATGAAGCCAGGAAAATTCTGTTTAAGACCGTGGATATGACGCCGAAGGCATTCACGATAGAGATCACGCCTTGTAGGGTCCAAAGTGTCCTGAGTCATGGCGATGGATGCGCATGTCAGTTGCATGGCAGTATCTAGAACCGATGTCATATCACTCGCATTTGCTGCTGCTAGGGGCGAGTCGCTATCCCAGAGACTGATCAATGCCAAAGGAAGGTGGACAGAGAACAAGACACGCCAATGATCGGCTTTTAATGTGCCTGCTCGACTGGTTCCAAGCATAGGAGGAGGTCTTTCAATGTAAGACGGGGTAATGACCTCCCTGACCGCCCTTTGCACGCGCCTCAGCGTGCTAGATGAGTCAATTGCCGGTCTTTTCATTGGTTTCAAGGGCTTGAACATCCGCTGTAGGGACAACAATTAGCAAACCAAAGGTTATCATTATCAAAGTCTCACCCAAGATACTAGTGCCTTTATTAATCCCGCCTTATCAAACTGTCCTGGGGGCAGGATGTTTAGGTCTATACACACAAATACTAGAGCGGCCACATTCTGTCGATTCAAATACACTGACAGGTTTCCAAGGGGTTTATCATCGGCATCGTAGACGGGCTGGGTCAAAGACCGGTGAATGCTACCAACATGAAGACTCGAACGAACACTCATACGACTTGTGAGCTCGGCTAGTAGCTGTGACCGATCCTCCGTTGTGAAATTCCGCATCTCAATTGTTTGTGTATCAACCTGTGCCCATGGAGCGGAAGGACGGCTTGTGTTGGTTGGTAAGAAATGAGGCCACTCAAAAGCGGCACTGTCAACTTCCTCGATTCGCTTGGAATTACTGGTAAGTAGTATACATTACAGAGAAAAGAAGCATACCCAAGACACCAAACTCTGTGCCATGGCATTTTTTGTAGTATCTTGGTAGACAAGTATATGGCGAGATGTCAATCCCGCCCTGGCACTATCCGGAAAATGGTGCAGTCATTGCAGACATATGCAATCACCGGCCAGCTTTTACTTGCAATACGCTTTTGTAAAGACTGTTGGGCGACTGCAGAGCTGGGACTACTTTCGGAGAGAAGTTGATGCAAGGCGTGAAGTTGTTGGGACTTGTTGCATCAGATTCAATTTGGGTCTTGAGATACTCCATGCGAGCTGTTCTTGCTGCCTGTGCAATGGGTGGAAGATGGTGCCAAGTGACAATCGCAAGACGGTTATTGTCTTCTTCGTTGTCAGCTTGAATGATGCGGTCAACCCAACTGTTCGGCAACCGCTGCAGATGTCCGTACAAAAGATAAGATGGATGTGGAGGATAAGTAAACTCGTGGTAGAAAGAGATGTGGCTGGATTGCTCCTCAGCGACAGGTTCCGGATCATCTTCGACCTCGGAAGCTTCATCATCATCATCATCCTCCTCGTAGGCCCTACCCTTTCCCTTCCCCTTTCCCTTCCCTTTCCCTTTCCTTTTGTTTTGGCATCAGGGTTTTCTAAGCGTAGAGCATGGCGAAAGAATCTTTGTTGTAAAACAAGAAAAACTGTGTGCATCGGATCAGTCAGACCTGACCGAGATGGCTTCCAATAAGGCAATATCCAGAATGCAGAATCCCGTACACCGAAGTGAGCAGTGATACGGGCACGTTCTTTGCTATCTGCAGCATTTCTCCACAATTCCGCTCCTTTTCGGAGGAACTCATCATCAGCAGGCACCCAGTTTTCGTAATCTGTTCTACATAGGTGGGCCTTATGGAAGCAGCGGCATATGAAACAGATATGATGCGCCGTAACATCTGCCAAGCCCTCAAAAGGTCGTAGGGCCTTCGAATCCATAGTAGAGGCAGCTACTGCAGTGTGATGGTCTCTTGCGTATGGGCGTGATTCATTCTGCGGAGAACTGTGAGATCCATAAGGGGAGAAACCACGATCATAGCCCGTGAGTAAGTCTTCCATTACCGGACGAAGATAGTGTCGATGATGAGCGCGCGTTGAACTGGGCTCGTGTGTTCCCGGTATTATGAGTGGAAGGTAAGTGTAAGCGGGATCCGAACGCATTTCGAGGGGAAGATTGAGACACGTCATTGATATAACGCCCGTTGAGCTAGTTTTACCTCGCAATCTGTTTCCTTCAACATTGAAAAAGTCCGCGTGCAGGAGAAAAAACCAGCGGCCCTCTTCCCCCTGTCCGCGACGAACCGCTGGCCATCTGCAGCAGGGAAACTGTGGAAGAAAGTGCCATCCTTAACATCACATTTGACAGAGGGTGGGTTTTCACCATACTGGGTGACCTCGTCACAAAACCTATCGCCGTATTGCTCAATTCCGGGTAATGCTACGAAACGGCCGAACCATTGGGGGAAAGGGTAATACTCCACTGGTTTAAAGGGCTTGCCATTGCTTTTCAGCAATGGCTCCCCACAAAGCCTATTCTCTGAGCAGTCACTGCAATGCGTGGGCCACACCGGATTCGAGGAGCTATTTTGATATGTCGCCTTATACATGCAGTTGCACTCGGGACATGCGGCATATAGAATGGTTTCGATGTCAAGACTGAATTTGCCTTCCAAAGCGGGCACCGTGTCGGGTATAGCTTTCAGAGCTGCTTTCTGCTGCTCATTAGGACCACCATTGAGTTTGGCGATATGATACCCAAACAGCTTCAACCCCTTCAGCAATGCTCCACCACCACCTCTCGAAGCTCCCTGAAACACTCGAGTGGCGAGCGTGAGGCAAAAGGCGATTAAAGTCGGAATATAGTAGCTTGAGCCTATGTCAACAAAGTGCTTGCCTGGAACATGTGAATATGAGTTTGCATGATTGCTAGTACTCGGGAAAAGCGCGTACGATTATCGACTTTCACAGCAGCTGTATCCGGGTACACGACTCTCCAACGAAGGATAGACTCGTCAAGTCGAGTCAATGCCGAATAAACCTCTTGCACTTTCTCCTGCGCTGTTGGATGCGAAATCGTTTCAAGACTACTCCGCGCGTGAACCGAACTATTCTCGGCCTCGGTAAGGATGGACTGTATTGCTGTGGACATTGCTGTGGACATTGCAGATTCTATGTTTAGAGGAGCAAAACTATCCAAAGCATTGTCTACAATTTTTTGGATGCGGCTTGCTTCTAGGACAGCATTCGCTGCGGACGCCCCATAATTAGTTCTATGAGGCTTTTGTATGCCATCAGAAACAGAACGGGCTGGCGTAATGTGGGCAAACTTTTAAAGCGTCAGTTGGAGCGCGACGGCAGAGGAATCAGGACTTACAGCCTGTTGAGCGAGCAGGAGTGATACGGAATCGAGAGCAGATTCTGGTGAAACGGGCTCTAAAGGGAGCTCCTTGTCAAGGATCACACTGGACGTGAGATGAAGATCATAATCCTCGGGAGTGTTCCTTTCCTTTTCTTGGCTAATAAACGTTCTACGGAGACTTGTACTTCATTAGATGAGTCTGAAGCCGTAGAATGTTGTGGAGTGGTCCGTTCGGAGGAAGCTGGTGCTCGCTTGAGTGCGCGCGCGAAGAATTTTTCGTAGTCGGACATTCAGGTAAGTAATTAATAGCAAGGAAAGAGTGATTATAAGAGAGCAGGAAAAATTCGGCTAAATAATTGGAAGAGCACGTGCGGTAACATTATGATTGTTCACAAGGTTGTGTGCTGGAGCGAGATCGAAGATTGGTATTTTCTGGTTCATAAGAGGTGAGAGGTGGGAACTGTAATCTTCTGTATCATATGTGGTGTTCTCGTCCGATATATGGGAGTTGAGGGAGGTCCTCCTTGAGATGACGAATACACGAGCAGAACGCTTATCGATCGAGTGATCAAATCCTGCCCGGTACGAGACCGATTAACGGAGTGGGAGCGTAACATGGTACAAACTTCAACAGCATTGCTAAATGATGACTATAGGGCAGGGATCCATTGGCGCATCGGAAATCCCGTCACCTTGGAGAGGAAACTTGTATAGGTAATGAAGTTTCAAATGGCACCTTAGCATTTACAAAGATACATGCAAACACAACCATGAGACGAGTGTGATATTCTGGTAAGCAGAAACGGGAATATCCTCGCCATACTGGACCATAAGCAAATAGAGTACGCTGTCCCGGATAATTCTCACTCGCATGCTCTCGTGCGCTTATTTAAGATCGTTGTTTAGGCGATTAACTAATCTTCTCCTATACAAGATACCTCCAGTTGCTTTCTTGCACCGGCGAATTCGTGGGCAAATCCTGGACCGAATCCCAGCGATTCAAAGTTTTCTTTACTGGCCTCTTCAGTGGTTCATTAGACGAAGATACGATAGTTGTAATATCATTATTATGGGATTACGCAACAAGGTGGGAGTGGGCCTGACAGGTTGAGCGGGGGTCCATAGCAATGGTAGCATGTGATGGTGTTTCCACAGAGATAGTGGACGTGTGAACGGGTTCGCGGTGCACGTGTAGCCTGTTGTGAATGCTGCGATCGTTTTGCTCAGAGTCAGCCATACGAGTTAGCGAGACCTTATAGCCGAATATCATCCTAGTCTGATTTAAACATTAGCACTTGTGATTATAATGCAAAATGATGTATACGAACCTGAGGGAAAACAATACTCGCCAGGGTATGACAGCCAATCAATGCTAAGGGTATCAAAATTAGGCAGCTGAGCCACCAACTTTGAGGTCCCACTATTTTGTAGTAGGAATTGGTTGGAGGCAAAGGGTTCGACGGCCGAGACTTCTGGAAAAGGATGACTTCGGCTGGACGATTGAGCGTGGAGCCTGCGATCGCGATCGTGTGTGTATCCGACGATGTATACACCTAGTTCTCCTGTTAACAAAACTGCCTCTCTATGAGATAAGTTGCGTACCGCGACAGTCTGGACAAGCCCCCCTTCAGGATAATTTTAAGGTTTGGACCATCGCACCGGAGTTGACATCAAAAACAGCTGCAACCCCATAATCCGTTCCTCCGACCAATGCCAATCCGTCATCTGTAAACGCTGCATCCTTTGGAAAGGGTACTATGGGTTTTCTGCAGACAAAAGTTTGTAGATAGCCGACATCCTTGAAATTGAACATTTCAAAATTCCTCGCGGTACCAACGACGAAACGGTCTCCGGTGCTATCCACACATATCGAACCCCTAGTGATGACGATATGAGAATTGGTTAGGTCAGTGGGACTCAACTTACATTGTTTCTGGTCCTAGTCTCCCTGAGAAAATGGTTTGACCCGTTTCCTTATCGAGGCATGCGCTAATAACCAGTATTTTAGAGAGGCTATCATATTGAAATTATCGACTCACATTAAACCACCAGCCGCCGCAAACAGATATACATCACGTGTACGCGGGTAAAAACGGACGGCCACCAACTCATAATCAACTGTAGTAGAGAAAAGGATATGACATCCGGTGAGCGTTAACCTTCTCACAGAGACGCGACCCCCGTAAGTCGCAACCACAAAGTATGCACGAGCTTGAGATGGTTCCCTTTCGTACACATGCATGGAGATGACCCCATCACCTGCTTCTTCCGGGGGCAATCGTTGAATAATCCGAAAGGCCTACAACCTGGGTGAGGGAGAAAAAATATGCAAGCAAACGTACACACCTTCCTTTCGGGCACCCACCCTAGAAGAATGACTTCACCTGCATCGGAACCAAGAAGTAGAATATGTGTCGATTCTTGTTCCCTGAAATACATCCATTCAACAGTATTGAACGATCGCGCTGCATCCCAAGTCTTGCTTTGAATAAGCGCTGACGGGGTGGTCACTTCAGATAAAGTAGCCAAATCCCAAATGATAGCACCGCCGCGACCTAAAATGAGCATTGTAAGCAGCAGATTCAAAAAAAGTTGACTGAAACAGACCAGCTGCGGCGAGAAATTTGCCTTCCTCGGAGAAAGCCAGAGCATTTATACCGTCTTGAGAGCCTCGAAGAGTAGCCGTTTTCTTGAAGAACTTGGACTTGCGAAATAACATAGTACCAAGCCAAGTTGTAAGATTAAGTGAGGATGCGAATTGACAGGTAGAGGTTTATAGACAAAAGACAAAGACTCATGATCAATAACATATGATCAAAGGAAGGACCGCCTTTGATGATGCCTCGAGGCAGCGGCTTCAGCCGTTGGAATATTGCTTTGTGCTTTGTGCATGTGCGTATTTAATTCAATATATCTCATCGTGAGCCGAATTCACACCCATCACCTCCAGCCTTCAATCATGTCGAGCCCATACCCCTCTGTCCGTCAACGACGTCTTTATCCTGCATCGGGCCCTACGCGCTCATCTGCTCATTCTCGTATAGAATCGTCACATCCTCACCTACTCATGGCCTCTGCATCGACACCTCAGGAGGGCGCAAAGACGGCCCGGCACTTCATCCACACGTACGTCGACGAAGACGATGACAACGAGGCCGATTCTCCTCTAAGGAGGGCCTACCATGATTCAATCGACCGGCGAAATACCTCCAGTCCCTCTGGGCAACTGCCCTGCATTCCCGTACCCTCGACAGGGTCATCTACCTCTAGTTCCTCGAAGCGGCAGTCGTGCACTCCCGTGTCCACGATAGGATCTGAGACGGATTCCGAAGATGACGACAAAATTCCTAAACCTCTGGGTGAAGTCGGACGACCAAATAGAGGCGGATACACTCTCCGAGTCGTTCTCAAGTGGAAAGATGAGCACTACCATGAAATAAAGGTGCACAAAACACATCGAAGACGGTCTGCTTGTTTGCTAATACCAATCCTAGTCCTTCATCAACAATTTGGTAGATAGTAAACTCGACGGCACCCTTCCATTGGGAAAACAGATCAAGGAAAAGGTTGACGCTGTGCGCGAAGCAGTGAGTTTTCCGCTCTTCGGGTCCTGTAGCGTTGCATATTAACACATGACCTAGGCTGCCGTCAAGTTTCCCATCCTCGACGAGTATCAGGACCAGTGGGCTACAAACGACTTCATTAAATGTCGTCTGAAGGGTCGTCAAGTGGCTTTGCGGAAGGCGGAGCTGGAGAGACAAGTTGCTGAGAAAAAAAAGAAGTCGAAAGCTTGAGGACGATAGTTAGGACGTTAGATCTCGCCTTATTTATAATGGACTTACAAGAAAGAGTTTTCGAACCGACCTAAGCGATCCCGTTACGGGCAGACTGAAAAGTTATGGAAAGATCGTCGAATAAGTCACAGTGCGTCCGTGTGAGCTGGTAGTGCGAAATAGGAGGCAGAAGGAGATTGTGACGGGCGGGACTATACGAAGCTATCGAAAGAGGCCGTCTTCAGAAGGCGGGTATACGGAACGATATCGAAACGATGCACTTTCGACGGACAGCGGTGAAAACGGACTGTATAGTCCATTCATCGTGATTGTTCGAGGATGTGGAGTTATTCATCCATACAATTGTTTGGCACCCGATAAGAGGCCGATTATCGTAGTGGGAGCTTACTCTGGCAGATAAGGGAGTTTCGGCAATATCACCAGTCGATGAAGGAACGACCGCCAGCACACCAGAACCCAACTGAAATACGATTCAAGCCCTGCCACCCCGAAGAGTAAAAACTCGAAGAGGGATGTATACCTATCGACGGGAGAGACGGGTTGTTCTCGGTGGTGCTCTTCAAGGCATTATCGCGAAGTGGTGGAAGAAAAGGAGCGAGAGAAAATGTTCCACGTATGCGGACGAGTCCATATACGAAAACCATTAGACGAAAACTATCAGACGAGTCTAATAACCTCTAATGGACTAGTCTATCGCATTGAGTTCGCTGACGGTGATTAAGGAGCTTCGAGTCCACCCTCAAATAACACCGACTATAAATATTGATCCGTACGGTTTTCAGCTCTCGAGTGAGGAGGGAAAAGGTTGAAGTAGGATGCTTACATGGAAAGTAACCCAGTCTGATGTATGATCTCGCAGAAGGGTGGAGCGTTAAGGAGTGCACCTGTCTGGCTATATTTGCACACAGCCAGGAGACGAGTCCAAGTCTTGATTAGCAGAGGTGGAGGACTTCATCTTGTTGAACTCGTCGTACCGAACGATGAGTAGAGTAAAAAGTGGAGAGGACGAAAAGCTATCTCACGCACGCGGACGAGTCCATGTACGAGGACTATTAGACGAGTCTAATAGTCAACCTAAACAAAACGGACGAGTCCATTTTGTTCTGCTCACTCGCTGTCCTGGACGAAGGACGCATGAGGTAAAATTTGACTGCTGATTCTACTGCCGATGCCGATACCGCTTTTCGGCCGGCATAGACTCTTACTCAGCGGTAGAGGAACCGCTCATCCACACTCCATCCACACTCCATCCACACTCTAGATCTCGAGCTCTTACGGTGTACTGACTCGTCAGTTCACCTTACAAAAAGACTCGTCTTTTTGTACTTGTCGTTCTCTGGGATTTTTCCCTTAGAATCATCAAATTCGATCCCAAAAATAACGACTACGGGCATGCCTACTGTGAACTCCTGATCCTAGCCCTCGAACGACAAGACTTCACTGGAGATGGAAGATCCGTCGTGTCTGTTTCATGAGACATAAATTCTACAAGCTGCTGTGTATTATCCTCCTGTAATCGCCAATTGAAAGTCCAGTCGGTATCAGACCGACACGAGTTTTCCCTCTCTTCAAGATGACGGAGCTTCGGATCGGATTTCAACTGGACTTCTGGTACGCCAAGCCATGGGACTTTGGATTGGATCTCAATTGGGCTTCTGGTACGCTGATAGTCTCCTGTACTCGTATATACTAATCGTTTCTCCAGTGACAACATTTAGATCTATCTATCTATTCTACTTTCACCTATGACTCGTCTTTTTGTGTTCACCGCTTCTTGGGGATCATCACTTCGACTTCTCGCTTGAACCGGCTCGCCCAGTCTCGTTGTCCAATTGTTGGTAGCAAAGCAAGTATAATCCCCAGGTGTGTGTAGGACATTATTCCCTTGGTAATCTCTGATTGAACGTATCTTAGGGTATCATTTCTCAAAGTGCAGCCGCTGTTTACGGGCTCCCCCCCCTTACCGTATATTCCCTTTCCCTCTCCTCATTGTCTCGTTTTTGTTCGCAGTTTGTGCTTCAGAGATCTCAGGTCCTTATGAATTCCGAGAGGAGTCTACATGCTGTCCGCCTATTGGATACATTGTTATTATAGCAATGGAACATTCATAGGATAATTGCTTTTGGTAATTCTTGATACTCGAATATACAATTTTCATGTAATATGTTATTGAAAACTCCCTAAGTTTACTACATGATTGATAGCGAAGAAAATCATATTAGATGTACAATTACAATCACAAGTAGTTTACTGAACCACAGCACTATCCAGTAGGTTAACGGGACCAACCGATACTCATACATCGTGAACCCTAATCGGAAAATCCCCAGCTGCAAGTTGCAAATCCTCCATTTCATACGGGGATAGGGTCTCCAGGTATCCTTGACGAAATATCGAACGAGGCAAGCCCACTGGTGGATCTCGCTTGGAAACGACATCAACTCTCTTCCTAGGGAGCCGACCCCGACCTACCTGCGTGAAAATCAACTCTTCAACATCCTTCGCCTTATCGATATGTTCAAATAAGGGCTTGAACGATTCGTGACGCCAATGCAATGTTTTCACTAGCCGCACTTTTCTTGTTGTTTCCAGCCCGCCCGTTACGATGTTCTCCTTGGCATCTTCCTCGTCCGACATACCGTCGTGGCGCAGAACGTCGAGAGCCTGTAAGCAATACGACCAAAATTCCTCTAGATCTTGATCACCTGACTGCCTGGAGAAAGTCACCATTGTGGCTGCAATCTGGGAGCGCACATAATATTTCTGTAAAATTGGGGGATGAGAGAAAATAGTGAGGGCAGTGGTGTAATCTTCGACTCACTACGTGGAGTATGTTGGTCTTTTTGCTGAGTTTTCTTTGACGGCAAATACGTGTAGATAGGCGCAACCCCTGTTGCTCTACATTTTCTCCAGGTTGCTGGCGGTACACCAGGATTTCGCAAAATATTTTTTGAAAACGTACGCGGTATAGTTGCTTCCATTTGATATTACGCGTACCAAACCGATTATCGTCAATCTTGGAAACTAATGAGGTCGACATCTTGACCAATTCAGAACGACGGCCTTGTTGTACTTAGATTGTTGGAGTTCCTTCGTAGTGAGGCCCGACAAGTCAAGATAAAGATCTTCCAGTCGAGGACCGGGACTCTTGGAATGGTTATATTCCGCCACTGCGTCCGGGGAAAGCATTCGAACTTGCCCTCCCAGCCTGCCAAAGCTTTGAATACCGCAGTGTACACTGCATTAACTTACGTCCCAGGAGCTGATGAAGGAGACGCTATAAGACATTTGGTAATTGCATGGAAAGATGCTTACATTTATGTTGATTCGTTCGTCCCGGGCTGAGTAAGTGCGTTGGGATGGTATGATTCCGCAGCACTCCAGCATGGTGTCTTCAACGGACATATCTTGGCGAATTACAGGACTTCGGCATTCTTCGTCATCGGAATCAGAATCCCCGTCGTTGTCACTGTCCTCACTCCGTCAGCGTTGCCTTCATCAGTATCTCTTTCATCAGCATCTTCCTGGTTTCCTCTCTGGGTGGTGGAGCACGACCTTTTCCTTTATTGGATGACCCTGGTCCTTGCCTGGTACTAGTGCCGGAGCTTTGCTCAGTTTGCTGGCAGTGAAGTTGGTACAAGCT